>JASJET010000316.1:1800000-2165995 GCA_034092305.1 Diaprepes abbreviatus
ACAAAATTTCCTCCTTACAAAAGTTAGAGGTTAATCAATTATATGGTTCGAATTGCAATAGCTGTTACATCGGACAAACGGGAAGAAATTTCCATACAAGATTTAAAGAAAACAAAATTACATTTTTATTGAAAAAACATAATTAAAATTTCGCTAACCATTTCATAGAAACAGACTATATTTTTACAAATTTTGCATACCATACCGAAACGTAAAAACCTTAAAATCTTAGAGGTCATAGAAATTTATAAAAGCAATAAAACCAGTACAATTAACCTTCTTAACGATTAAAAGGACCTACGAAATTCTTCGCTGTTTGATGTTCTACCTTTAGTAACTAGATAGTGATAATAAAAATGTGCGTGCTAAAAGAGCCCTATAAAATAATATAATCCGAAGTTTTTAAGGCATTGCGTTTGAAAATACAACAATGTTACCAAACCGCGGTCACGCCAGTTTAATAATGGAAGTTATAAGTTTAACAAAGTAATTCTTTTTTCAAAAATTATTTACTATGTACCATCACAAAGTACGAGATTACTCAATCAAGTATTTAATTATTTAGGTTTAATAATCCAATATTGCTAAATAAAAACATTTGCTGTGTTCTATGAAAGTTTTTTTCTTATAAATTGGAATACTCCTCAGGAAGTTTTTAGTTCAAAGAAAAATGTTGTTTCACAAGAAATGCTTCAGGCAAGAAATTATACAGCAAGACTTAGATAATGAAGCTACACATTATTTTATTTTATTTTCAAAGAAATTTAATCTACTCTTATTCTCATGTGTATCAAAGAAAATAAAGATTTTAGCTAACTAATTTAAGTGTTTTTATCTTTTTATAAAAATACTTTTTTAACTTTTGCAGTATAAGCAAAAGTTTTAAATTAAGGGAAGTTTTTCTTTTAAAAGTCTTGGTATGGATTAAAACTTAGCAAAGCATAAATTATAACCTTTAACTAATTTAACTAATTAAAATTTATATCGACAAAATTGTAGAAGTTTATAAGGGAATGACATTTTTTATCAACTAATCGAAAAACTTGATACAGAGAAACTTCTAGAAACGCAAAACAAAGACGATAAATTTCAGATTTTTAATATAGGAAGTAAGAACGTTGTCTTCCCAGGAAAAGTTTATAGAACTAGAGCAGGAACTGAAAATCATAGGTTTGGGCATCATTGGACTTTGTGAGGTTAGATGAAATGGAAACCATCTTATCACCCTAAAATCTGGAAATATGTTATACCACACAGATTGTGACCCTAAGACATTGGTCCGCAGTATAGATTTCCTTATTAATAAGCAACTTACACGAAATATGACAACGATAAAATAAGATCATAACGTATAATATATCAGAGACCTTAAATAAAAGCTATAAAGTAAAAATAATACACGTTTATGTTCCTCCCACAAATTGTGAAGGTAAAGAAGTCAACCACTTCTATGTCGAAATGTCATTAGAAGGATCAAAATTCAACTATACTTTCTTCATGGGCCGTTATGATGCTAAAATTGGGACTCAGGAAACAGCAGCAGGAAAGCTCGGATTAGAAGATAGAAACGAGAGAGGAAATTTGCTATTAAATTTGTTACACCACCATTGTCTCTAAGCAATGAATAGTTTTTTCAAAAAGAAAATCCATCGCAAATGGATATGGGTAAGTCCTGATGAGAAAATTAATTGATATTGATTTCTTTATAACAAGGTATAAAAGAAACATCTCGGATGTTACCGTAATGAACAAACGTTTATGGGGGTAATTTGAAACGAACTAGAAAATATCGATTGATATGTAGATCTTTAAACCTAGGATTGATTCATAACCCTCCAAATGAGGTCAAAACATTGAACATTGAAAAAAATGAAACAACGTACAGAGAAAGACAGAAATTGCAAAATAATTCTATAAAGAACTATACAAAAGTTAACGAAAGAAGTCAACAAGTGAACCTTCAGGATCACAAATAAATTAATAAAAGAAGGTTCAGAAGAATTACCAAGAATCATACTGGAAGAAATAAAATTTTCTTTTGAAATACAAAATAAATAGTATCAGAACTTAAGTGAAGCTTGACTTTTTAATATCTACTTGGAAAATAGGATAATTCTAAGCAAATAGAAATAGAACTACGCGATGATGGCCCCTATTCATAAGAAGGGAGACATGACGAATCTTGAAAACCATAAACCAATCAGCTTGCTCTCCGTTTTGTTTAAATCGTTTACCAAAATCATAACTAAACACCTTAAACCAAAAACCGAATTTATATTAACCGCAGGAATAGATGGATTTTAGCAGTGGATACAGTACTAAAGATCATTTGCGGGTCATCAAGATCCCTACAGAAAAGTCTGTAGAATAAAATAAACTATTCGTATTAATATTTGTTGATTTTAAAAAGGCTTTCGATATTATGGAATTGCCGGCAATATCATCTGCATTGCAGCCGATAAGAATAGATTACAGATATACTAAGTTAATCAAATTCATTTATAAGGTTGCAAAAGCTGATGAATATCGAGTAGAACGTGGAAATAGACAAGGTGATGTAATCTCTCCCAAAAATTTTACGGCGGTGTTAAAATACGCTTTTCAACAACTTAATTGGGAAAAAAATGTACAAAAATCGATGGTGAATATCTAAATCATTTGCGCTTCGCAAAGTCGACAATCTAGGTTATGTTTAACAAATACTTATCGAATTGCAAATAGCATCAGCAAACATTTTTTTTTTTTTTGGAAATACAAGTTTGTGACTAATCTAGTTACGAACAATTATATTCAAATTTAATAAAAACGAAATGCAGCAAGTTCATAATTATAAGTATTTGGATCATGAATTACCAATTGGCAAAGATAATGGTATCCGCGAGATTCCGTCCTGTAGATTTGGGATGGGCAGCTTTTGGGAAGCTGGAAGATACGTTTCAGGGTGATCTGCCAATATACCTAAGAAGAGAATTCTTGCCGGTGGTCACATATGGTGCCTAGATACCCACAATAACAAAACAGTCAGCAAATAAACTAATATATTGCAATGGGCACTGAAACGGTCATGCTGGATATTACAAAGACCGAATAACAAACATAATCATCAAACAAGGAACAAAAGTGGTAGCAATTTACCTATAGATGGTGAGGTTATATTGCCCGAGCGAATGATAATCGATAATGGAAAAGATTAATAGAATAGTGAGTGACGGGAAATTGGGTCCACACAGCTTAGGACTGCAATCAGTGGAATTTGTTAAGGGAGGCATAAATCCAGTAGGGCATGAGGATGACAGATGCATGATGATGATGAATCAAAAAAGTTATTACCTATGCTCTACCTTTACCAATCGACTATTAATTATGGCAATAAAGTTTTGAAATTTACGACATGTCATGAGTTTTTTCTTCAGTAAATAATTACTTTTTTTTAATCTATTAAGTGAGTATTCTTAAATGTTGCCTTAAAGCTTTCTATTAACAAAAAATATTTTTTTTAAACGACTTCTTCACTTCATATAATATTCTACCTTATATTCATATTCTAATGTTATCCTTAAGAAGTCTAACAGTACTCTGCCAGCTGTTATATCTTATCATAATCAATAAATAACTAACTTCACCAACATCTTCAATCTATTTGAGAGATTATTCAAAGAGTTCTTTATTGTCTCTCCTTCTTATGTATCTGCTTTTAGTCATGGTTGCAATTCTTATCCTTATCATTATCTAAAATAATTCTCGAGAACGTTGTGAACGTCTCTAAAAATTGAAAGCCACGGCGCGTCAGGATTTTATTCCTTAATTTGTTGGAAAGGATTCTGTTTGGACGTTTGCTTCGTTTACATCGGACAAACGGAAAGAAATTTACATACAGGATTTGAGTAAAAAAAAAACTGAATTTTTATTGAAAATAATTCAAATTTCCCTAACAATTTCATAGAACCAAGCCACAGCTTTCCAGATGTCAATAATATTTAAATTTTGCATACCGTACCCGAAAAAAAATCTTAGATGCCATAGAAATTTATAAGTGCAATAAAACCAGTGCCTAGGCTAGTATGCCGGAGATTAGGGGAGTTATATATTCAAAGGCGCCACCTGTTTTTAGGTGACGAGAAAGAACAATTCACAAAAATAATACACCAAAATACCAAAACAATTTTTTTTTAATTGTACCAATTTGATGCTCAATTTAGGGCATCTAGCCTTACTCTCATGTGTTCAAATGTCTGTATTTTTAGTATTACATCATCCATTGGAAGGCTTTACGGAAGACTCTATCAGCCCGAATAGAAGAGAAAGCCACGGAAATGGAAGAACGAAGTGGGTCTCGACCTGGGCGATCCTGGGTGGACAATATATTTATAATAAAACAACTGGCAGAAAAGAGACTACCAAGAGGAATGGAGCTTCACGCTACTTTCATAGACCTTCGTAAGGTATTCGACTCCGTCCCTTTGCAGAAATTATGGATCACAAGTAAAGAAACAGGTATAATAGGGTATATATAAAGGCAGTAAAAACACTGTATAGAGAAAACCAAGCGGTTGTTAAGGTCGGAAATCAAACTTCTGAGGCTTTCTCACAAAAAAAAAAGTGGTTAAACAGAGCTCCTGCCTCTCTCCAACCCTGTTTAAAATTTATTTCTGCAGCGCTTTAAAACATTAGATAAGAAAATGTAACCTCATGGGGATATGGATAAAGGACACTCACTTGTATACAATCTTCTTTGCAGATGATCAGGTAATTCTTGCGGAAGACCAGCAATACATGATTTAAATGATAAATAAACTCGTAGAAAAATTCCCTAAATGGGGTTTAGATATAAACATACATTACTAAAGGAGGCATAGGACAAGACATCGAAACAGAAAGCGGAACAATAAAACAAATTAGACTATACGAAGACCTAGGAGTGACAATAGATGAAGACTGAAAAGATAATAAGGATATAATAAAGAAAATTTGAAAAAGAAAAAATATGATTAAAGCGCTGCATCCAATCTTGTGGAGTAAGAACCTAGCAAAGAAAACAAAAAGAAATATATATATTAGGCTATGATTCAGCCAGTACTGACGTCTGGGTCAGAAGTGTGGATCACGGATAGAAATATGTCACAAAAACTTCTTCCAACCGAAATGATGTACTGGAAAAGATGTTTTGGTTTAACTTTACTTGATCATGTAAGAAATGAGACTATCAGAGAAAGAATGGAAGTAAAATATACGATAATGGACGATATAACTGAAAATCAGTTCAATGGATATAAGCACCTGTAACGAATGAGCGAAGAAATGATACCATTAACGGTTCGGAACTGGGCCACAAAAAAAATGGATTTCAAATATCCGCGCCGAAATGGAAAGTAGAGGACTCCACGCAGGAGACTGAAACGATAGGAAACGAGGGCGTCTGGGATGCCAGAAGCGACATTAAGTTGCAAAAACTCGCCATATATAATAAAAAAGGCTATTTGCTGAAAATATGACCTAAGGTTATTGTGAGTGTTCGTTTTATTAGTATAAATATTTATAGTTTTGTTTGTAGAAGAACAAAACCTTAACGCCTTCTTAATAAAGACGATGCTTGGTAAGAAGTAAGTATAATTTTTTAAAAATATATTGCAGTCAGAAGACATTCTGGCAAAAATTTGGAAAAAGATTGACGTCGAATAACAAACCTATTCCAATATATGGATTTTGTCGACTAGGGTTTTATGTTTTCTTGTTTAATAAGACACTGAAAATAACAAATGCAGTGGTGGCCACACCGTTCGTTGTCACTGCCAATTCTGCAAATAATTAAAAAAAAATACAAAAGAGGCAAGAACAAGAAATTTGTTCGGCCTTGCTTTACCAGGTTCCCATTCATACTCAGGTAAATACGCACTTTTATATTATAATTTACAATAAAATTGATTGTCTTAACATTTTTCATAGGTTGATTCGATTTCATTTAATGAAAAGAATGGCGAAAATAAAGGCGAAATAAAGTGTTTATACTACAGCTTCCTAATATTTTCCTTAATTTCCACTTTATACAAATAAAAACGTTCCTTCTATTTAGTGCCCTACTTTTTTATAAACGAATCATGAAATAAGGAATGGCTTTTTCGATAACAAATCAAATCAAGATAGTCCAGTTTCCATTTAATTCCGGTATTGGTCTTTCATCGATGTTTGAAGCTACACGACCAATCGATTAGAACAGAGCTTTTAATGACGACAAAAAGTTTTTTTTTTTGCTAAAATGGGCAAAAATATTATCTCTTAGATTGAGAAAAATCTTTAGAAATAGCTTTGTTAAAAATAAACCCTTTTAATGTTTTTTATTGTATAATGTAGGCTGGCTAAATTTTTTAATATGTTATGCTGAAAAAAAAATGTCAATTTAATAGAAACTCAAACATTCAAATAGTGTAATCATCGGACGAGCAAACTAACACAAGAGTTCCCATGCTTTTTTGTCTCGTAAACCACGAGCCAATACTTTCTGTTTTTTTCCCATAGACCTCCAGTTTTACTAATATTGGTGAAGGTTGGTCTGGTGATCGAACATGCAACGTGGCGAGTTGGAAATAATTTGAAAAATATCATCGTAGCAATAGATACTGTTGATCTTTTTCTTAAGATCTGCGACACGGTGTCGATTAACGTGCACTGCCGCACTGTGCATTTTATCACCAGACCAAAGCTTGACACAAGAATGTTTGAGTTACAACTCATACCTTTATTTATTATAACGTCACAAAATCAAATCTGTAATTTTCTTACATAAATTGAATATACCACAAAAAATTCAATCCTTTAATTCTACTAATCAAATCTTATGGCAAGTAGAAGACTATGTGCAAAACGAAAAAATCGCAGCAGCTTCAATTTTTTCTTCCGGCGTATTGTTCTCCACCTACTAAAAACTTTGGCCATACTTTAATGAGAGAGATAAGCTTGATATGTTTATAGCAAATTTTCAATATTCCAATTCAATTAGTAAGATTTTACGTTAGATCTCCTTCACCAGTGATTTTCTATCCTGGTTCTTTTTTTTTTGTAAGACGAGACCACTTTCCACTAGGTCCGAAGATGGAAAGGCTATAAAAACTTTTTTACAGTCGCCCGTAATGCAGAATAACTCACAGGTATGTTTCGCTGCACCCAAAATTACTGATAATCATTTCTAAACTACACGATAAGTTTCTTGTTAGTGCTTACTCCGACTAGATCTTCCTATAGTAATGTGACATCCGATTCATGAATGTCACTATATGGGTTTTGAAGTCAATGAATAAAGTATTTAAACGTTGAACGTAGGCCAAATCTATTATTTCTGCTACATATTTGATAAGGAAATCGCTTTTTTTTATAAAATAATGTCTAAAAACGTTGACTTTTGATTTACTTTTGGTGCCTGTTGTTTTCGCAAAGATCAATTCCACGTTGATTCATAAGAAATAAAATGTCAACAGCGATGCCTCATTACCTTGTAAAGTTGACTCGTTCAGTTGTATGGATAACGGGATCATTAGCACATAATTACAGATCAAACTCTCAACATCAAGAACTATTTCATCAGTTCGTTTTGGGAATGTGTTGTTGAACAAAGGGATTCTTTTGAATTTGTGTCGAACAGTTTCATTAACCTCTTGAGTAGCTCTTCCCCATAGTATCCAACCTTTTTGGTTCTACTATCAGTAGAGGAGCATTGTAAGATGCACACAAACCATCAACGTCTCTTACTGATGTTGAAGTGAACATACAGTCCACCGTTAGTCTCTTGGAAAGTTTTTTTTCCAGTGTTTGAAAGTATTTCAAATCTTTACTTCTTCTATGAGCTGAACACTTTCTCAAATGATTCTCCAATTTGAATAGTCTCGTATCATCATTGCCTAATACTGTTGCATATAAAGCACATAAACAGATTGCTACACTCTTCCTCTGTTTAAAAACAGAGGGTGTAAATTATATTTAAAATTAATAAAGATTATAAATTTTACAAACAGAGCTAACTAAAAATGGCCGTGTAGCAAAAGCAGTTTAGTTGGTGAGCAAAACTTTGATAGTTGAGTAAGAGGAGGTCCGGTAAATTTAGAGTGTCAGCAGCTCCACACCAATTGAACGTAAACTGCCATAGATGGTTTTGGTACTTCCTCTACATCATTCGCTCAGCCAATAATTAACTTAAGGATTCAAATTGAAAAAAAAAAGACTGGATGTACATATTTATATCTATGAACTTTATTTTTAATAGAATTTAACATAGTAGGAATCTGTTTTTAAGATAGCCAAAGAAGATTTGAGAATATGAGTTCGCGAAGAGGAAAAAAAATTCAGCTTACTGAGGTGATACTGTGCAACGTAACATATTCAAGGCCTTTGAAGCTATGCACTGCATAATAAGATTTTACACCAGCGTGTCATAAGAAAATAATAATGATCATAAAACAACTGATTGCTGTTTAACAAAACTGGTAAAATCTAAATTTCATACCGTGATCACGCTTTGTCCATCATATTTAAAATTAAGGTTAAGTTAACTTAAATATATTAAATAATTAACCACAGATCATAAATCCTGAATTAAAATTAATTAATCATTAATCAGAATTTATAGAGAATAAAATTCCCAATCTTTAGAGAAGTAACTTAACAGTTAATGACCAATAAATGGAAAATTTAAATGTTTATCTGATCCCTCAATATATTTTTGGTCCACAGAAGCAGGAATTGAGTGCATCATAAGGGACTCAATCGCAATTCGAAATTAATTCTCCACGCAAAACCTTATTTTACTCTTTATGGCGGCCATTAGTATTCTATAATTAGATTCAGAGGAATCATGTATCATTGAATTTTGTCTGTAAATATTCAAATAAATAGAGAGAAGAAAAAACAGAAAGGAAATGATACCGATTGGTAAAACTTAATTAATACGAATGAAAGCGGTTGATTAGAATATTAAATGATACTTACCTCAACTCATGATCGTCAATTAGACTATCTGAGGAATTACAAAACAATAACGTCATTTAAAGAAGTTTACTCACTTTATTCCAGATTCCCAAAGATAGCAATTTTAATTTATTTTACCTTGTATATTAGGTTTAGTTTATCTTTTAAAAATATTTGTTTATCGCGTGCTTCTAAAAATTTAGAAAACAAATGAGTATTGTTTGTTAACTCTCGAATTATTAACAGACGAATTAAACTGTAAATTTGCACTGCTCTAGTTCAAGTATAAACATGCTTGCCATCGCGCGTATGAGCATAATGCGTTACTTTGAAATGCGCAACTTTTTGTAAGTTGTAAATAGTGTAACCAAAAAACGATTAGTTACTTACTCAATAATTTAACGAAATACACTTAAAATATAAATATATAATTTGTCTATTCTGTTAGAAGTATTATGTAAGTACATAGGTACATAATGATATGCCGAAATAGGATTCACTTCCATTTATCGCCATTAGCAGCTCATGAACCCCCAATTTTTTTCTCGTTGACTTTGATCCCTTGCAAATAGTAATCGATCTCTGGGAGTCCATATGGACCACTTTGGGAATCAATTTTCTAACACGTCGATGCCGGAATTGCTATGCTGTTATTAATTATTATATTAAAAACAAAAGTCTTTATATTCCAGAAAATATATCTTTATTCAAGGCATTTTAAAGTATATTAAACATAGTTAATAGCTAGAAAGTCTATTTTATTGGACCCCTTTTTCTTACAAACAATTATACTGGTCCAATGAGAACAATTACTACAGCTCTTAGAATAGTGGATAGTTTTAGTTATTTATTTTTTTACGTTCGTGTGTATTTTTTTTGTTACTAAAAGTCTTTTTATTTACTGATATGACTATGAACAAATTTTTTTTAAAAAAGTCTCGTGGTCTCAATTAACAGGTAAAAAACAAAGTGGATGTGGAAAAAAGTCTTGTGGCAAATTTAGTGAAAATATTTGGGTATGTTAACAATATTTGATTGTGTGGTTGTGAGAAAACAAGTAAACTGTTTGATTTGTATGAGTGTTGTTTAGAGGCATTGAAATATCTAACTTTGCAGCATGAATAATGTTTTAAGCTTTTCTATGCTTGATAAGATAAACATCAATAATATAATCAATTTCTTCTTACAGTGACAATAAGTAAAGAAATTGTTTTAACTATATTTGATAATTGTACTGGTGTAAATCTCAGGTAGAAATATAAAATAAATAAATAAATATTTCCGTAGACTAAATTTTTGGGATTGGGTTATTTATTATTTACAGAACGTCAAAGTTAGTATGGAATCGGCGGAATGATTCGAAACAATGAAATAGGACTAAATGCTGCAGTTAAATATTTGATATTCCTAAAACTTCGTCAGAAGGATATTTGGGTGGAATTGATATCCTCTAAGGATTATTAATGCATATAATCATTTACTTGGTGTCCTAATGCCTGTTGCAAATTCGATGACATTTGTACTAGCTAACAGAAAACAAAGTAGAGAAAATTTTACTTTTCAAATGCACTAATTTTTAGAAACATATTAAAGAAATGCATAACCTAAATAAAAACATAATGGCATTTTGCAAAACTAAAAAACAGTTTTGATAAGAATTTTTTTTTGGTATATCACCAAGGGCATCTCGAAATTTTCGAGTTTCTAAATATTGGAGAATTGGGCTTAACATAATACAACTTTCAACTAATTTGGTCCTCTTTGTATATGGAATGATTTTTCTTATTTATCTCGCGAATTTAAACCACCATATATATTTCTATTTGTTATCTTAGATTATATTTTCCACATTAGAGACGATCAACTTATATGGTCGTCCACATATCCTTAAAGCGAACCCATTAGTCATTATCAATCTCATTTTGAACCCCAGAACGTAATCTTATATCCGTCGAAAAAAATCTTCCAAAAACTTTAGGGTACACAGATTACAAGTTAAGGGTCAACCCAAATGGACTAATCTATTTAGCCAAACCAATAAAAAGTCTGACTTTGGGATTTGTTTTAAACCAATTACAGCGATTTTTATTTCAACCTATTGGGTTAAATAAATATTTTATTGGATAGGGTATTGTAGACTTTAACTTAAGCGTATTAATTCTAAGATATACTGAACGCAACGAAAAAAAAGTTTCGCGTGGATTTATACCGAAATTAGTAGTAAGGAGTTTTAGGGGTCCTAGATTATTAATCTCAAATTAATGTATTAAAATTAAATCAGACAGATTTACTATTTCAGGCTAAATTTTTGTTTAGTCCAGTTTCAATCCAAATTGGTATTGTAGTTTACAGTAATTTTCGGTTTACATGTGTACTTTGTTGCTATCTTACGAACATTTCGAGGTACAGTTGGCACGGCTCAAATTTTGGTTTAGGTTACTATAGCTAATTCAGTCAACTTTACCTTTTTTTGACATACTTGCGTTATGATCAGGCACAATATCCTTTTTTTAAGTATCTCTCATAAATTTTTTGAATAACAAATGTTATGTTTCACTTGTTGGTTTGTTGTATTTTTAATTTTACTACAGATCCTCGTAATTCTACTTTCTTGTCAATTTTCCAGCTCGGTTGTTTTATCTTCCTCAATTTTGGCTACTATCTTATTCTATAATGTGTAATTTTATGTTACATTTAATTATCACTGTTTAACCTCTGTTTAAAGTGTTTTGCTTGGCATTGACTGAACCGTGGGTGGCTGTATTTATTTCTTTTGATGTTGAATTTACTGTCATCTTTTTGTAGTTAAATCTTAAATTTGTTGCTTTTCATCCTTTAGTATGGCAGTTTTTTTTAAACTTCTTTGACCAGTTCCATAGATTTTACTTTGTTTGTGATTTAGGTTAGGTTTTCTGTCACTATCGAATTTGTATTCACAGAAGTTATTTTTGAACGAGTTGCTTTTTCAATATCTCATTTTGAGCTGTCTTGATCTTATCATTTGAATCTACTGCGTAGTAATCCTCATATCTTGATTAATTTTCCCAATAATCTAGTTTAACTTTCACCCCTGTCAATGCTTCAATATCGTTATGAACTCAATATGCAACCTATCGAGGAATTTCGTAAGTTGTTCTTTTGTTGGAACATTATAAATTTGTAGTCTACAGAATCCCCGTAATTTCAGAAAATCGACAATCATACATTTGGTAGATCTATGTCAATGGTGGCTGGTGGAAAGTGTATTTCTTGCGTTCAAAGATAGGTAATGAATTACTTACTTAATTGGGAGCTGAAAATGTTAATGATTCATGAATTAGCTTATGTGATAATTTTATTTCAGCTTGCTGCTGTCAACCAGGAACGCGTACAAGTTTGGTTTTGAGCTATCATCTCTTTTAAATGTGAAAGTTGTTTGAAAAAAGGTGCATTGTCCGCACGCATTTATTTTTGATATAAATAAGGCCGAGGCCATTTGCTTTGACTTTTACTTTCATTTTTGGAAACAACTAAAGACCTGAAATTTTTCATCTCAAATTATTTGGTCCATTCTTTGGGATTTTGGGATGAAAAATATTTAAAATGTTCCAGTTGTTCAGTTTAGTTTCTTCATCTTTTACTTGTTTTGTCCTTCAATACTTTATTTTTATTGGATTAAGCCCGGAGACGAGAATTTTAGCGGAACTGCATGTTTCAATAAAGGAATTATTTTAACCCCCACATAATAATTCAGGGTAAGATCCATTAGTTGCAATGTATTAAGGCAATTCTTAATAGATTTTTGATTTATTAAAGATTGAGCTCAAAATTAATCCTTAACGAATGAGTTTACCGATAATTTGAATTTGGCCGTGTTGTGTTGTTTTAAGTCTCATTATTTTCTCTTAAATACCTAAATTTAATAGTATTAGTCGATTATTAAATATTACATTGAGTTTTAAGGCCGTTGGCTGTTTTTTTTTATGAATATTAATCAATTTTCATTGAGTTTTCTTAGTACTCGACAGCTGTTACTACGGTAATGCTTTAATTATTCTTTTTATGTTAGCAAGGGTTAATTTTGGAATAACCTTTGCTAAAATTGGTAAAAAAACAATACCATAATATTGTGATATGTCTGATAGCTTGAATACTTTTAGTTAAAGCAATTGAAACTGGCCAAATTATACTAAAATTCAAGAGATTCTAAGCAGAAAGTTTATTTGTTTGCTTAATTAAAAAGTTAATGCCAAATGTGTTTCCTAGCCTTCCATATTGTGATAAATATGCTGATTACCTGTTAATTTATTATTTTTGCTTTGGAGCATAATTAAAATTGCATTTATTTTTGCCAGGCTGTGTCAGTAAAACCAAGTGTATATAGTAACCAGTAGCTTCAAAGGCTAATTATTATCTATTTTATTTTTATTATTAGTTCCAATTATGGGTTAATTTAGTTGAGTAATTGATTAGCTTGTAAAGTAGATATTTTGTTTCATTTTGTATTGAACAAAATATTGTTCTTTTATAAGTTTTTGATCTTAGCTGTCCAAATATATATATATATATATATATATATATATATATATATATATATATATATATATATGCAATCGAAGGTTTTCGGGCATCCCGTGTATGTGCTGAGTCCCTCTCAGAACTGTAAGGTAGCTGACGTTTCGGTGAAATCTCATTCACCATTTTCAAAGCTGGCACCTGCGACTCCGGTGTTGTCGGTCCCGTGTGCGCGTCGGACGCGTTCGTTTTCCGAATGGTTCCGGCGGTTGCGAGACCTGTTGCGCGTCATCGGCCCTGTTGCCAGTGTTTGGGGTTGCGTTGCCGAGTTGTAATCTGTTTCGTTACTAAGTGGTACTGGTTGATGTTTTGTAAGCAGATTTTTCCAAGTATTAGGCACACGTTGACTATCATCTCTGCTATTTAAGTTGTTAGGCCTCTTTGCAATTTCAATGGCTTCCCTTATAACTCTTGTGGACAGGTTTTCACATCTCGATAGCATCCTTGTTCCCGAGAAATTTATCTTATGTCCTGTGCTTAACCAGTGTTGGGCCAGAGCAGAAGAAGTTGTTTTTTGCTTGACAGCGTTCATATGTTCGTCTCTCTGGCGCTTATTTTACGGTTGGTTTGGCCTACATAAGGTGAGCTGCACTCTCCGCATGGAATTTCGTACGCTCCCTGGTTTTCTAGAGGGATTATTTCTTTAGGTGTTGGCAAGAGATCTTTTACTTTACGATCTGTGGTGAAAATGGTTTGAATATTGTGTCTCCTGAGAATTCTTGCGATATTGTCTGCGGTGCCTCTTACATAAGGAACAAAATCTTTGGAGCTATTCTCTTGATTTTCGCGATTTTTTGGAGCCAAGTGTTTGTTTTTTAGAGCCTTGTCTATATGTTCATTTTTTATAACCGTTCTTATACATATATATCTATATATCTATATATATATATATATATATATATATATATATATATATATATATATATATATATATATTCACTATTATTTATAGGTTAGGTGTGTTGTGCTCGGTAATTAATCAATAAATGGTGATGTGTCGTAAACTATTATCCTACATCTTCCTTGTCCATAACCTTGTTGGGATTAGGCAGAATTCGACTCATGAAGTACTGTCAGGGCCAGCTAATAAAATGTATTTAAAGTTGGTGTGAAACTAATACATAAAAAAAAATCGATTCACTAAAAAGAAACCTACTAACCTCACAATATTCGATCAATCATACATAGGCTTAAGTAACGATTTTATAATGTTTTTTCACTTTTAAGCACGTTTTTAGAAACCGGTTAATTTTTTTTATATTATATGTTGATTTTTATTTTAAATCACATCATGATACCCTTTAATTTGATTAGATTTGACACAAGTACTAAGTAAGATGTATAATGTACCTCTTAAAGTTTCTAAGGCAGCAAAAGGTACCCATTGCTACGCTGGTAGTTTACGCCAGAAGATTTCAGTTAGAGAAGAAGAAATTGGACAACTATATATATATATATATATATATATATATATATATATATATATATATATATATATATATATATATATATATATATATATATATATATATATATATATATATTTAGTTGGTTATTTTCTTGGGAATATGATTCATTTTTATATTGAAACTACATATATAAGGTAGTCATACTTATTGTATATATATTTTTATTTTTCAGGACGTTTCGATTTTTTCGAATCTTTTTCATCTGAGGATTTCGGCGGATGCTACAAAAATGTACATTTTTAATATTATTATGTATGGAATAAGAGGTTAAAAACTTACCATTAAGAACAGAGATTTTTGTTTTAAACAAAAATTAATTACATCACAAACCAATTGTAATCACTCACTCTTTTGTATATTCACTTTTCAAAAGTATTTTTAAAAGTCCAGTTATAGAATGGACACTACATTTTTAACCCTATAACTGCCTTGACTTGACTGAATGTGGAACCCAGAAGGTGTATGTTTTAGGTACTTTAAGTGGCATAAAAAGTTTAGGTCTTTTAATTGAAGTGATATCTTTCTGGAAAAATATCGTGATTCAATTTAGAAGAATTGAAAGCGGAGAATTATTCTTATTTATTGTTTTATTTATTTTAGAAATTCCCTTATATTAGTTTATTTTAATATGTTGAAATACATTTGATTTAGATTATTGATGTCTGTTTTATCGTTTACGGCATTCGGATTATTTTTTATTATTGCAATCATTTCGTAAAATTCGCGTTTTCCTTTGTTAGTTTCAGTTTTCAAGATTTTTGTATTTTCATAATCAAAGATGTTCTTTTGTTTCATTTCGTCTTTTTTTAGGGTTGTAATATTTTTTTTGTCATATTTATGTCCATTTAGACGATTTTGCAGATACTGACTAGTTTGGCCGATATAATTCGATGGACAATCCTTGCAGGGTATTTGGTAGACAACATTTGATTTTCTGTTTTTGGAATGTCACTTTTTAATTTGCTGAAATTGCTTTTAAGTAAATTATGGCCCTTATGACTAGTGGTTATATTATGTTTTTTTTAAAAAATTTTGAAAGTTTTCGGAAAGTTTTGGTATGTATGGCAAGGAAAGATATTGTTTTTTGGTTTTATTGTGTTCTAAATTTTCTGTTTTAGTGTTTCCATGTTTGTATTTTTCTAGCCTTTCTTTAAAAATTTTATTAATTAGTTTATTTGGGTAAGAGTTTGTCTCTATAAATAGGATGAAAGTACATTGTTTCAATCTTTGTTTGATACTCGTAGGACCACCATTTACATTTCAGGCACTCCTAATTTTTTTTCTCGTTGAGATGAATCTCTCGCGAATCGCAGTCGACCTCTGGGATTTAAATGAAACATTAAAGGAAAAATAATGGGTAATAACGAGGATAATAATAATATAGTGGACAAAATTAAAATAAATATATTTACGGTGGTCACTTACTATGAAAAATTCTCTAAAACTAAAAGAAATCGCAAAAGCATTTCCCGTTTTGCTTTTACGCTTTTACTTTGCGATTCTAACGATGAAACGTAAAAGCATTGCCCTATTTACGGTCTGGCTCATAAAAGATCAGCCATCGATACGTCTTGTCACATCAAATATTTATGGGCGGTTATAGACTTGAGAAAAAATACATCCGTCGTAATGGTAGATCGAGTTCTGAACTCCAGCGTCCTATCAATTTATCTAAAAAGATTAGTTTGCCTGAGTTAACTCTCCAACTTGTAATCTCTGTACCTAAAACTTTTTAAGTGATTTTTTCGGTCGAAAATACGGTTACCGAACCTCAAAACAAGATTGATGATGACTAATGATTTAGCTCTTTTTTAAAAGTTTTAGTTGTGACACATTGGATTAAATCAATGCTAACAGAAAAACTGCATTAGTAAAATCAAGGTGAGAGCATGAAATGTTGATTTGTAAATAAATTATCTAAATTGATGGTAAATACCAAAACGTTCTGTCTTAAAAGAAAAGTTCACATATCGGTCATGTTGTGGTTAAGACACAATTTTTTTGCTAAACTTAAATGAATAGCTAATATTTTTTTTGTTAGGTACATAATTCGAAGGAAATTATTCAGAAAAAATTATTGTGATAACACAAAATATTTTCACACAGCTAAAATCTACCATAAAAAAAGTGCGAGCAAGAAATAAAACCCTACGCATGCTCTGTTTTTTCACCCGCTAAATACGATTCCGCAAACCATTTCATCAGACTGGTTCTAGTTCTTATATAACAGAAAAATTCTGATTTTTAATGCAATGCTGATATTTTACGCCAAAATCTCACAGTTAAATAAGAAGGAAAATTCAATAGCAGAGTGTCACCAAAATAAATAATATAATAAAATTACGAGAGTTTAGTTGAAACTTAGTAGCCGTGCCGGTGAGCAAATATGTCAAGCTAACCCCCATGCCGGAGGGTGGGGGGTGGGTTATTCAGGACGCCACAGTATCTGTAGCTACGTTGAATTTAGAAACCTTCCGCGATGTCGTTACGAACTTCACTCCAATAGATACGCAAGTACAAAGAAAATACATACGTAGGTGAGCATGTAGGTCAAACAAAACTAGCCAATAAATAATAAAAAAATATTTTAATCAACTTTAAAAAATATTAATAAAATAGTAGAAATGGAAGCACACCAAGGTAAAATAATTTCGATAAATATTAATGAAGATATGTTATACTATAAAATAAAGAATCAAATAAAATTAAACACGTAACAAACTCTTGCACCTATTGGTGTCAAAACATAACGCAAACCCCATATCCCATGATCATGGAATAGAACACAGGGAAAGTGTGCAACGGCTGACAAAAGAACAAACTTTAATTCACAAAATTAATTGGGTTTTTATCATTTAAAATACAAAAAAAATATAATATTAATTCTGCCGTTTTTTTCTATGGTGAGACTGTCTCGTACAAATCAAGCTGCTGCACTGCTCAACTGTATAGTCGTGTGTAGGTACTAGTAAGCACTGGTGCTAAATAACTGATAACTGAAGGCTTTTGCCAGAAGTTAAAACCAAAAGAAGACCCAAAAAAGAAAATGTGAGGAAGAAAAGAAACAGAAGACTTTGACTTTTTATGTGGAGTTCAAAGAATTTCTTCATTGAACTATGCAAAACTGTTAAAATTCCCGATCTCAAGGTTTATTATGGTAAAAATAAAGCAACTAAACAACCAAACTAAACTATCGGATAAATTTAAACTATTTTACACTCCAAAATCCTAAAGAATGTATCATAAAAATTGAGATGTAAAGTCTAGTGCTTATTTTGTTGTTTCAAAAAGGAAAGTCAAAATCAAGGCTAAGGCTTTATTTATATCAAAGATCCCTGCTTGGAAACCTTGCTTTTTCCTTTCAAACATCAAAAATTTATAGGAAATTTTGGCTAAAATAAATTTGTTAGTTGTGCCTCCATTAAATGTCAAGATTTTCGTCTCAAAATTAAATAAGTAATCCACTAGTTACTGTTTTAATTAAAAAAAAATAATATATATTTCCAGCCGGTCATCGTACACGTAGAACAGGTAGTGAAAATATTTTCTACAAAAAATTTGAGGAAACGAAAAGGATTTTTCTCTTGCAACAATTACCGATTTCCTAAGATTTTTGAGACCCCGCAGATTAGATGTCCCTTCGAACCAATGACGGAAAGTATATAATGACAGTAAACATAAAAAAACCATAGAAAAATTAAACTAGAATACAGATAAAATTAATTAAGATATATCAATTATCATACAGTGAGTTCATATAATAAGCTCAAAATAGCAAAAAATGAGAAAATGCAAACAACAATCCCACAAATAACTTGTCGAAGCAAATTTAACAGTGACAAAAAACTTAACCTGAAAATAATATAAACAAAAGAAATTTTACGGAATTGATCAAAATAATTTCAATGAAACTGCCATAAGAAACGATAGAAGGAAGAATTACACTCATCTAGTAGGCAGGAAAATCGAGATTTAACTGGAAAAGAGTATCAGTAAAATAATAGAAATAAATATTACCAACGACATCCTAGCGAATTCCAAGCAAAACAACATAAATATGGGTCCAACAGTGATGATTAAATGTAACTTAAAACCGTACTTTCCTGGTGTAAGAATGTAACCAAAATCAGGAATCGACAAGAAAGTAAAACTGTAATAAAATCAAAAAATGGAACGAGCCGACTAATGGTACGTCTTTCTTCAAAGAATTTATGAAAGATACTTGAAGAATTGTGTTTGTTCATAACGTAAGTATTTGCAAAAATTAGATAAAATTAACTGAATTAGCCATATTAAACTTAATCTAAAATTTGAAGCGTAATATTGGTGTAAATTGCTTTCTTTTTCGAATAAAATAATTTTTCGAATTAAAATCAAGTAAAGAGCACAACTAAACATTTTTCTGCAATCAATGTTTAAATAAAACAACCATTGTAAGTCAACAGCTTCACATATTTTCTAAAATTCTTTATATTCGATTTTCTTGGACATCGACTTGGACTCACAGTCAACACATTAAATTCTTCAGAGGAAATCAAAAGTTTAATGAACAAATTTGCCACTGTCTCTGTAGAGGGCCATTCACTCAGGATGACAGTACTGTGACTGAATAAGATTGTAACCAAATTTGCTGCTACGATGAACATCGGAAGCCATGACAACTGTTATGTGAGGGGATGTGTAGAATGATTCGCATTGCTCTTTACCACAGTAATTATGCCAGTGAAGGCGCGCTACCCTGTGAGGAACATTAGGACACGAGGATGAAGCCGTAGTAGATTCGAAGACAACTAACATTGTTATTATCAAGGTCGGAAAGCTCTGATACTTAGACCTAAATAGATAACTGGATTATCTCTTTCAGGATGGTGAGCTCGCGTACGAACTCGTGACGTGCGGGTTTTTGATGTAGATATGAAACACAAAAAAGAAACCAAAATAGAAAACTCACAAGTAAATCAAGTAGTTCTAAAATAACAAATCATATTTGCAGTTAAGATGCGAATCAGTTTTGCTAAGTATGTGGCAAATATATAATTTGAAAAAATCGGTACAATGTAAATAATAAAATCAGGGATGCGTACAAAAATTACTTGAAACCACAAATCAAGATGCTGTGTTTACAATAATTTGCAAGTTGGCGGTGAGACAACAGCAGAGTCTGCAATAATCTTAAATTTGACCAACTTACAATACGACAGCAACCACAAAACCTGATTGTTATTTTTGACACATATTATTCCGGCATCAACAACAGAAAAAAAAAACATAAAATATGCTGAAGTTTCGTCCTTATAAGAACCTATTGTTTTTCCGAAAAACCCCAATGTTTATAAAAATGATCAAGTAATCGATAAAAATAACATTACGAGCGATGAGATAGTTAGTGGTGTGAAGATGAAATTAGTGAAGCCTCTTATTCAAACGACAATGAATCAAAGAAACATTAAAAATTTGCACTGAACGATCTTATCAGAGATCTCAGGCTACAAGATGGAGCAGAGAATTTTACAGCAATATTGAAAAACAACCAACTATCGAAACCGGTCTCGAAAACACGTTTCTGCTGATGAAAAACCTTCGTTAGTTTATTGCCACGATTTTAAGGATTTAACGCATGAAATGAAGCCAAATTATTATAGTTTTGCTACATAAATAAAATATTTTCGCTTTGATTCCAGTAGGAGACTCAGTAACGATGAAAGAAAAACACAACGTGTGAATATTGCTCGAAAAGATCAAACATTCCGAATATCAGTTTATAATTTGTGACAATTTGAAGATGGAAACCATCGTAGTAGTATGTTTATGGGACAGCAACGATCGCAAAAAAGAGGCCTGCAAGAGACGCAATGAAATGAACGAATAACAGCATCCTACTTCCACCTCTGTATTTTCTACTAGACTGAAGACTACATTTAATGATACAATTTGTAAAGGCTCTAGACAAAGGAGTTTTATATATATATATATATATATATATATATATATATATATATATATATATATATATATATATATGTATGTATTTTTGTGTATGTGCGTGTATGTGTTTCCTATGTTTCTTTTTTTTAACTCTTATATGCCGGTTTTTTGCATTCATTTTATAAGAAGAAATATTTAGTTCTAAGAAAAGTATAGAAAGGACTTTTTCGAATACAGAGGTCTAAAATTTCTAAAGGATTTCATTGTGCTTTTAACCTCGAGTCAAAACTTAATATCGTAAATATGATATCTGTTTATATACAAAGATATAGTATATAGAATTCGATTTAGAAACTTAGCATCATAAAAAGAGCATCTATAATTTAATTACTTATGTGATTCCTACACCTTATACAGGATGTCAGAATAACTGTACTTTGTCATAAAAAAAAATTCCTAAAGTGTCCCTTAACGGAGTCCTAAAGGGATAGCCAGGGATTTACCTTATCGGCTCGAAGTTTTGCACCGACTTGCATAATTTAATGAGATTTTATTATTTTATGTAAGCTATATAAACTAAATAAACCATACCACAGTAGATATTTTAGATCATCATACAAGCCGGAAACGGACTTGCAGCCACACTCGTTTTGCATAATTTTTGATAGGTGTCATTTGACAGAGCTGAAAACTGATTTTTTAAATACTTTGGTCATTCCTCTTCAAAAAGATACTATTAATTTATTTCGATAAAACTGCCGGTTTGCTGTAAAATTCTTCGAAGGTGAGAAGACTTTATACTGAAAGATTTCCAGCTCGAACATTACCAAGTCCAAAAACTTTTAAAAGGGTTGATCGAAGCCTACGGAAAATAGGTAAAAAATGATTAGAAAATAATTATTAGAGTTAACGAATTAATTTTTTACATGTTTTATTCATGTACAAGTGGATTTAAAATTTGTAGCCGATATGGCGAATTTTTGGGTACCCTATTAGGGCTCTCTATCTCCGTTAAAGGGCACTTTAGGATTTTTTTTCTATGATAAAGTAGAGTTATTTTGACCTCTCATGTATACTCCCGATAAATCAAGAGGTACTTACTGGACCCCTGTATACGTCATTGGACATAAGTGATTTTATTCCATAGAACAAGAAAATATATGTATATAAACGTATGATCCCTAACTAATTTTAATCTTGTATTATCCTCACAATCTTACTATTTTTTTCTCAGCAATTTGGAAAGTTTTAAACAAAATTTAAAGGGAAGGTGCTGTAAGAATGGTTCGAAAATTCAATTTTTTTAATCAAATCGATAAGTAAACACTTAGTGAATATAATTTCTAAATTTCAGTTTTTATATTAGATGTATTTATGAAGTTACAAGAAAAAACACGCATCGAGGAGCAAACAACAACATCTAGAGCAGAGCTCGCGCGGCCTAGTAGGCATTGAAAGTAATGACCTTTTTTGCTTCCTTTAGTGCACTTTCTGCTATTTTTGTGAAGAAGGACTGTAAAAGAATCAGATAATTGTGTATATCTTTCCAGTGCGACCAAAAAATGACTTCTAACTTTCCGTTTATTGATAATGCCTAAGCAATCAGTACAGTACTTCTCGCCGAAAACATGCAAGACCTTCAGAATATGTTGAATAATGTCACCACAACTAGTCGAGAATATGGTCTGACACTTAATGTTAAGAAGACCAAATACATGATTGTCACCAAAACTGAAGTACCCAATAAACATCTGTATGTCGAAGGCGAAAGGTTGGAAAGAGTCGAGAGATATGACTATTTGGGTACAAGTGTCAACTGTTCCGTGGACTATTGTTCAGAAATAAAAATTCGCATTGAGTAGGCCCATGCATTCTTTGTGAAGATCAAGAAGCTGCTCTGTAGTCACGATCTGAGCATGGACCTAATAATTCGGATGCTTAAATGTTATGTATTCCCAGTCCTATTATATGGTGTAGAAGCTTGGACCCTCAACTTACATTGCGAGCAGAAACTAGAAGCCTTCGAGATGTGGAC
Organism: Diaprepes abbreviatus; assembly: GCA_034092305.1. Lineage (NCBI taxonomy): Eukaryota > Metazoa > Arthropoda > Insecta > Coleoptera > Curculionidae > Diaprepes > Diaprepes abbreviatus. The sequence continues at coordinate 1,822,936 of JASJET010000316.1, forward strand.
CTACCGTAGGATGCTGCGAATATCATGGACAGAACATGTGACCAACTTGGAGGTTCTGAGAAGAGTGAAGAAGGACGTAGAGATCCTATATGAAGTAAAAAAGAGAAAATTGCAATATCTCGGCCACATCATGAGAGGTCCAAGGTATAAGATTCTGCAACTCATAATCCAGGGAAAGATTGTGGGAAAAGATCTGTTGGAAGAAGGAGAATATCCTGGCTTAGAAATTTGCGAGAATGGTTCAACGTCAAGTCATCTGATCTATTCAAGGCCGCGGCTTCCAAGGTCAGAATAGCAATGATGATAGCCAACCTCCGAAATAGAGAAGGTACATGAAGAAGAAGAAGCAATCAGTCGCGGAACTGTGTTCGTCATGAGACTTATTAATATTAGTTTAGAACATTATTTCCCAAAATGGTTCATATGGCTACGACCTGCAAAGAATCTATGTCAGCGATCAAAATAAAATTTTTGTAATAAACTAGAACGTACTTCTAAAAAGCGAAGAATAATAATAATAACATAAATTTTTAAACGAAATTGACATTTTTTAAATCGGTGTCAAAATATTATGTGGCAAAATACTAATTTTGAAAAAGTATGAATAATGTAAAATTTTTAGCCAACCATATTTCATCCGCCCTATTGAATTTGAAAACAAACTCAAAAGATGCAATTTTTAGTCCTCCATATTTTATCTGCGATATTACATTTTTTTAAAATAATTTTAAATTTGTTATTTACACCATCAATTTTGAAAAAAATGAAATGATATCAAATTTTTAGGGCACCATATTGGATTCGCGTATTGAAATTTTCAAGAATGATTTTAACCCTCCAATACTAGTTATGGACAAAATCAAGAGATGTAAAATTTTTAATTCGCCAAAAAACTCGTTCCAATTTTGCAGAAAATCGATTAAAATTATTTTTTCGTCCGCCCTATTATAATAAACACCATCTTGGATTTTACTGACCTAATTTCAGCGAAAATAATATTGAATCACCGCAGCAACTTCCTGAGTATAAAACAAAACATTTCATTCAAATCGATGCCGCTGTTCTGGAGTAATCTGCGTACAAATATAAAAAATACATAGCCTTCGAATTTAGGTCCTCCTTCTTTTAAAAATTCGTTTAAAAATTAGGGATACGTGAAATTTAAATGGAGGGCCATGGGAGTTCAGATCATCAGCAAAATTTTGATATTTCGTAAATGTCATAATGTACCTTACAAAGATTGTACCTATGTACTTACATAGTACTGATTTATATATTAATTATGGTCACACTACTTGTAACTTATAAAAATTGCCGCATTTCATAGCGATGCATTGCGAAAGCAAACATGTTGAACCATTGCTGTAGTTTAAAACCCCACATAAAGAAGAACTTCAGAAGAGATTTACTTCACTATCAAAAAGATACTATGATGATTTGCAGGAGCCTTACAATATTTCCATATTGATAACACAGCCAGAAAAACGGCATATTATCAGGGAAAAGCTAATTTTGCCAGCTAATGAAAAGGTTGTTAAATCTGTCCTACACAAACCTGCATATGATATACTCAAAATAATCCTTTTGAACAACAACACTGTTCAAAGGCGTATTGATGAAATGAGCCATGATGTTAAAAGCTTTTTGTGTAATTAGCTGCAAACGACCCAGTTTCCCTTACAACTGGATATAACGTAATTGTAATTATGGCTTTTCACGAAGTGACGATTCGATCAATTAAATTACATGAAAAACTTTGAACCCGATAGAAAAGTGTAATCAAATATTGAAATACATCTTATCTATTTAAAATAACATGATTTATTCTAATTTACCATTGTAACCAAGAAAAAATTTAAAACTTAACATAAGATTATTTAAAATTGATATCTTGAAAAACTTGAAAAAAGGTAAATTATCAAGATTTTACATAAAGTCTTATCCCATAAATTTCGTTATGACAAACACACGATTTTATTAGCGTTTATAAAATATATCTAGACTCTTATCAAAAATGTGTCCTAAATTTATCCTTGATATAATGTGCGTAACAAAAGGTTCATATAAATTTAATATTAAAAATTACATTTTTTATCATAAAAATACACAATACAAAAGAGTCCATATTAATCTTGCTGGTTTAACTAATTTGCATTTTTTATCTTCCACAATTCACTATTGCAATTTTTCTCTTTAAGTATCGTAATTACAGCTAAAATGTTTACTAAACTTTGTAACAAATCAAGAAAACAAATTGTGATTTGAATAATTTACGCAAAATAATAATTTTTGGGGAAATTAACTTTTTTAAAATAATTTTAAAATTTCATTTAAAATGACATTTTATTCATTAGTCTAAGGTTACATAGAACAGATATACGTTTCCAAGCTTGCATGATTGAGTTGTTACTTGAAATTTTTCAAGACGAAAAAAATTACTTTATTTCGATTTTGACTTATTTGTTTTAATTTACACACATGTTTCGTTGTACTACAACCTTATAAATGTTTACAATTTTAAGTTCATGCTAACCTATTTAAATAAATCAAACAAATTTGACACAATAATCTACCTTTTCTTAAAGCTACAATAGTTACATGTCTATTATATTTTTGTTGCTCAGAATTTCCAAACAAGTTTAACAATGGGAAGTTATTAGTCTCTAATTGATCGTTTAGAATGTATTCTGTATGTTTTATTTTATTAATTTCAGCAACGATAGTTTTTTGCGTTTATTATTGTATACCATATCATCTATTGTTTTACTGAGATAACCCTGCTACCTGTTTGATGATACTGAGTTCTTAGTTATAATCTTCTTTACTCATGGAGATGTTAATTAGGCGATGGAACATTCTGTGAGATGCTGTCATTTTACAAGATATGGGATGCGTAGAACTATTATGAATTGTAGTGTCTGTGTGAGACGGTTTATAATAGATGGAGAAAAAATGCTTATTATTTAGATTGCAAGGAATTTATAAAAATGAATTAACAAGACAAACATTAATTGAATAAAGGATGTTCTAAGTTGAATGAATGAATGAAAAAGGGGTGGTGATACTAGATCATCGATGCCTAGGCCTTCATTGGACCCTTGACATCCCACCATTTCTGCAGGTTATTCGAGGCCGATCGCCTTTGCGAATCCAAGCAGCCTTGTTTGTTGAACTTGCCTAACTGCTTCCGGTAACAAAACTGTTTATCCGAAATATCTCTGTCTCAATCCCCTGAGTGCTGGGCATTCTCTGAGAACATGGTCAACAGTTTCATCCTCCTCCAAACACTATCTACATGCCGGGTCGCCTTCGACACCGATTCTATGAAAATGACCCCTGAGGTGACAATGTTCTGTCAACAATTTCACCACAATTCGAAGCTCCTTAGTATACCGTGCACTAGGCCCAGTTATATGTTCCTTAGCACACTTCAGTCCAGGAGCTCCCCTGCACGATTCAATAAATTTGCTTTCGAGCAACGATTTTAATTCCCTTTTGCCAATAGCAATTGGGACATGTAATATTGGTTGGGATCCATATGGTTCAGTCGCCGAACCCAACTTTGCCAGACGGTCTGCTTCCTCATTCCCGCGTATGCCCTAGTGACCCGGGACCCATTCGAGTCTGACTGTGCAGCCTTTCCTTGTCATATCATTTAGTACATCCTTGCAATCAGACACCAATTGCGAAGTCACGATACTGGACTTCAGTGCCAATGTCGCAGACTTACTGTCTGAGCATATATTTATTACTCTATTCCTGTCTATCTCCCAATCACAGAGATAGGTACACTGCAGAATAGCATAAATGTCAACTGTGAAAATTGTCGCACATTGCCCGAAAGCGTATTACTCTCTGACTCCTGTGCTCCTGCCGAATACGCCGGCTCCAGCTCTTTCATCTTGTCGAGATGCATCAGTATACCACCAGGATCCATTTTTCGGAAGATTTTGTCCTCTCTCCCAATCCTCTCTACTTGGCAAAAATATCTCCAGAAAGAGGCTGGGTTTAAAAAGCGGCGTCATGTAGTCTGTCCGCATGGGAAGTAATGAACACCTCTCCACCGCGCTTTTCCAGACACCTAAGTCGCCACCCGTTCTAATTCCAAGATGTCCCAGGCAACTCAGACGATAAACAGTCTTCAGGACCTCGTTCTCTATGTATAAGTGAAGAGGAGGCAGGTTCACCAGGACTTCCAGAGTCCTGGTGGAAGCAGTCCTCATCGCACTCAATATTCCCACACAAGCCATTCTCTGAACTTTGTCAAGTTGAAGGATGTGTTTGCACTTTGCTGTACTACGCAACAACGGCGTACGTTATCATGGAGCGGATCACCATTGTGTATATCCAAAATAGCACTTTAGGTGTCAGTCCTCATATACACTCAAAGGCTCGTTTACAAGCCCAGAAAGCACATATGGCTTTCTTGGTTCAAGCCTCAATATAATCATTCCAGCTCAGTCGTGAGTCCAGAATTACTCCCAGGTATTTAACTGTCCCCTTAAGTTGTCCTTCCCACCAATGTAATTGTGGGAATTCTCCCAATTTTCCTCTTTTTTGTAAAGAATACTATCTCGGCCTTGTCCGGATTTATTCCGAGCCCCTCCCTGCGGCACCATCGTTCCGTGATTCGGAGAGCCCGCATCATTGGCCCCTCCAGGTCCCAGACATAGCGACCAGGGCACAAGTTATCCATGAAAATTTTGGTTAATAGGGGGCTAAGAGGACTACTCATAATTAATCCTTCATTAGTTGTATCAAATTTATTGTTGAATTGAAAATAATTCTGAGACAGACATACTCTAAGTGATGTCATAAGTTCTAAGAAAATTGAATGAACAGTGTTCTTTTTTAGTAACATGTCTTCAATAATTTGCATAGTTTCGTTAGCTGGAATGCAAAGGAACAAATTTTTGACATCGAATGAAATTAGTTTATCATTGTTTGGTAGAGGTACATATTTTAGATAAGTTGGTGAGAGTTTTTATTACTAAATGACGGAGAAAATTTGTTTATTTCCAAGATAATATCTATGAGCTGTTTGGCTGCAGGTGCTGTTATAAATTAAACTACAGGACTCGTGTGCATGTTTTCTTTATTCAGTTTGAGGAGAGCGTACAGTTTAGAAGCGGGTGCTTTCATTACTTTTAAATTATACTGATCAAAATTTGAAAAAATACTATTACAGAATTTAAGGACTTCTATTATTTGTTTCTGAAATTTTGAAGTCGAATCTTTGAGTATTAGTTTTTTTGCAAATAGTCGCTTTTGTTTATTGCTATTATAACGGTTTTTCCTTCATATGCTCTTGTAAAGTTTACATTGTGGTCTATTATTTTCTTTTAGATATTCGTATTGTATATAAGTCTTATTTGTAAGGTGAATTATTTGGTTTAGAAGATTTTAAAAAATTTGCTCTATTATATTTAAGAGAACAGCTATTATTTGATGGATTGTTTAATGCCACTACTACGTCTCTTCCAAGAATTTTTAAATTATTTTGTGTATTTTTTGATGTTAAGCTGTGGTTTAGGACCTTACTGAGTTATTTAGTTTTTTGAGGATCTAGTGTTTCTTAAATTTATGAATCTATTAAAAACTATGTGGTTTGAAAATTTCTCTATTATTTTTAGGTTAGAAATATATTGGTCAAAGTGAACGTAATTGAAAAAGCTACCTAAATCTAAACAAAATTTCTAGCTCTGCTTACGCCATGCACATACAAGAAAATCAAAACAATTTCAATGAAGATTTTAAAATTTTATACATAAAGTAAAAAACTGTCGTTACTGGAAACCTTAGAAATAAAAAAAAATACAGAATACATTCTAAAGTATCAATTATAGACTAATAACTCTCAGCGTTGTTAAACTTGTTTGGAAATTCGAAACAATCAAAATGTAACACCCATATATCAAATCTAGGTATTGTCGCCACACCTTTTCCTTTAAGAACAGGTATATTATTATGTTTGATTTACTTAAATATGTTAGTATGAACTTAAAAGTGTAAACATTGATAAAGTTGTAGTGCAACGAAACATGTCTGTAAATTAAAATAAATTGAAGAAGTGAAAATAGAAACAAAGTGTTTTCCTCCCATTGTATGTTAAAATGGTTTTTCACCAAGTATCGATCGATTCCGTCAATTTTTCAAAAAGAAAAGACCGGAAAATCATATATTTTAAATAACACGATATTTTGTTACACATCTTTGGCTAAGATATGTATGATATATAGACAATTTTTTCACGAACATAAAAATAGATTTTGGGGCGGGAGGCCGTGATCCTGAACTTTCTGATCGTTGCGGCCCGTTCTTTAATCTGAAAAGTTCAATAAATACTGAAACAAAGAAAATTCAATTTATATGTGTATTATCTGAGAGCAATCTCTTGAACTTTGGCGATGCTCTTCGTGATGTGGTCTTGGCCATATTGGGTAACATGTCGTTGGACATAAATTATCTGGCAGACTTTTTTTTATTAATACTGCATAATTCAGCGGTTTCCTAACTTTTTCAGTTAGCGGCGCATTTAGAGGTTTAGTATTTTGTTACGGTGCCCTACTTGAAATATGTATACAGTCGTGTTCAACAAAGTGTCGTATAAAGATTGAACTAGCCTAACGACTTCTGGTAACAAAATTGTGTTTCTGAAATGTCTCTGCCTTAACCCGTTGAGCGCTTGGTACGGTAACCAGTTTTATCCTCCTGCAGATCGGGTCATCTATGTCATTAATCTTATAAACATAGCCTTTCAGGTGACAATGTCCTGTCAACAGTCCCACCACCATTCGCCGTACTTTTATTCCAGTTATATGTTCCTTGGCACATTTCATTCCAGAAGCCTTTCTTAACGATTCAATAAATTTTAATTCTCGTTTACCAACAGTAATTGGAACAAGTAGAAATTGTTAGGGCTCATATGGTTCAAACACAGACCCCATCTTTGCCAGACGGTCTGCCTCCTCATTCCCGTGTATGCCCGAGTGACCCGGAACTCACAATAGTCTGATTGTGCAGCCATTCCTTGTCATACTATTCAGTACATCTTTGCATCAGTCGTAAAATTACTACGCTGGAATTCAGTTTATTACGTTTTATTTCCTCTCACAGAGATGGCCACATTGCAGAATAGCAAAAATTTCAGCTGTAAAGATGGTCGCACGTTTTCTGAGATGGTAAAACCCTCTCACTCCCGTGTTCCTGTAGGACACCCCGGCTTAAGCTCTTGCATCCTTTTTAAATTTACTAGACAGATCAAGATATTATCCAAGCGATAAGTATTAAATTTATATTAAAGAGAATGGTATTTTACACCGCGTTATACATAGTAAGTTTCTACATACATGCAAAATGTGTCTAAAATCGACAGGCAAATTTGAATACCAAAATTTTTGAAATATTCATCTCCGTAACTTTTTTCCAGGACAATACTAGATTTCAGTGTATTAGTTAAATTTTGGCTTTAAATCACCAGCTGAATATTTCCAAATAAGTAAGTGTAAGCTGCCAAATATATTTTTCTCTTAAAAGAAATTTTATTAAATTGTGATAAAATCATCCACAATTTAATTGCGGCTTTCAATTTTAAATAGTTATTTAAAGTTGCTAATGATAATTTTCGTTCTACAAGACTATACTACTAAACCCGTACGAACTTAAAAATTATTTAGGAAAAATATAATTTTAAACTAAGCATATTTTATATTGAATTTTAGGATTGTTGGTTCTAAAAAAATCAATTTATAGTGACAAATGTTTCTTCTCAATTTTGACATTTTTTTTCCTAAAAAAAAACAAAATTTTATAACTTAAAAATAAAGTCTTTTACACTGTAAAAAAGAAACGCATTAAATTTATTGCAAATGTGCTAGAAGCGAATTTCACAAACGTTTATTAAATGCATTAAATTTAATAATCTCATTAGCCTAAATTAACTTATTCTATTAAATCTAATATAATCCTACATTAAATTTAAAGTTTGATTGTTCCTTTTTAAGGTAACAATGTATATTAAATATACAGTCAGTGTTCATCGAATTTGAAATATGTTTTCACATATTTAATGTACCAACATTAATATGAGTGGAAATTTTTTCCATAGCTAGTGTACCGCTATTTGCAGACCGCACTCATTGGTCTCCGTCAGTACGGGGCAGACATGTACACTTTACCATAAGAAAATTGAGTCCTTTAAGTAACTTTTATCATACTAAACAAAAAGTTCAGTACAAGTTGCGCTATCTTTTGGAATCTCATGAAATTAACGTTGAATAAAAATGTAAATTCCTTTAGTATTAGAGTATATGTGAATTAATTTTAATGTACAGAATTTGAAATGTCCTTTCTGTTACTTAATTGAAATTTAAGATGCCATTTAATCAAGTTTAATGTACAACGAACTGATATTTAAATGAATTGCTTTAAATTCAAAGTAAATGTAAATTTTTCACGATTCTTGGTACAAAATCATTAAATTTAATGTAAAATAAACACTAAATTTTCATTAAATACTAATATTTTTTAACAGTGTACTTATAATTTCTTAATTTTTACTTGGTTTCTATATTTGGCATAGTTATTCTTGGGTCCCACTACTACGAACGTTTACCATACCAGATATTATACGAATATATCGAAAGAACTTTTATGTGTATATGCGTTCTCGCTCCCTAAGTAATGATGTCTGCTTCAAACTTTCCTGGCAGTTCGAGTGGTCGCAAGCAGTAATGCCTTTTATATAGCCCTATAATAATTCTCAGAGGCATTCCCTCCTACTGTGGTGCAGGAAGCTCTTTAATAAAATGTTAGTGTTTAAAAATTGAGATTTCAGTAAGAAATAAATAAATCTATTTTCAGCTGTGTTTATTTTCCTATATGTGTTCTGCTTTCAAGCAGATAAAGGAAATACTATATACAAACAGTTTACTTTTATGCAAATACAACTGTTGTTCTCCCCCGATACTCAATTTGACCACCTAATGGTCACATCAGGCAAGGATCCAAGGGGGGGGGGGCTATCGCCCCCCTCGAGAGCTTGGAGTTCAGGAAAATAGACCTGATTTTGCCTCTTATACTATAGTTTATTCAAGAACTAGAGAGAGTAATAAATCATTTTTTACCTTTTTTCTTCTTCGCAAACTACCTGTGTTCTTTATTCCGATATCTTTGGCAAAATCTGTTAGACACATATATTTTTCGTAGGAATTGGTTAGAAATTTTATAATCAAAAATACCGGTCTATAATAATGGACTATTTGGTTAGGATAACAATAGATATTTGGATGTGAAGTGTTAAAAAGGATTTTAATCCTTGTCATAGGCATCGGAAAGAGGTTTATTTTATCACTAAGTATTTAGAGCATAGAATATTATTTCGGTTAGAAACTTAAAATAAAAAGTTTTTATATTATTTTCTTTCTTATGATTTCTTAATAATTTATATAGGTTAGAAAATATAGATAATTTTGACATATTTAACACAAATTACTACAGTATTTTTATTATTTTTAATTTTGGCATAGAAACCGTTTTAGGTACAGTCAGACTAAAATGTAGCCTTTTTCTCTCAAAAAAATTCTAAGTTATAATTTAAATACTTACAAAATACCCATTGTCAAAAATGCAAGAAGTTAAACACATAAAAAAATCAATTCGTCCATATAATATTAAAATTTTGTTGAAGCTATCGGTCATTTTATTATTAATTAAAAACATTTTTAGGATATTTGACGTTTCAGTTTATTTATTTCTTAAACCATCTGCAGAATTACAATTAAACATTAAAAGGGGATTCAAATGTAATTAATTTTTATATGTTACAGAAAATTTAAATAATAAATTGTGTTTACGTTGGTAAACATTACGTATTTAATTTGTAATGAAAGTCAGTGAAGCTATCTTCGCTCAAATTAAATATAATTGGTTCCTCTATCTCACCGATCATGAGATCGAGTTTCCCCATTTTCATTTTTTTATTATTTGGATTTTTCCCAATTTTCTGCACTAACTTGTTTCAAAAAAAATAAGTTCAGTTAAATTACTAATTTTGTAAGTTGTGTTATTTCTAGCAACTCTACCTTGTCCTTAAGAGAGATTTTCCTTCTCCAACGGACATTTTCCGGACGATCTATAAGAACGGATTTCCTATCTGGTTTTTCCCAGCAAAAATCAAGTTCTCTGAGCAATTTCTAGAGCTCGGTTCTTTTAATTTCAGGTAAATCCCGATCTTCATTGATTTTAGTTAGAATTTTGTCGACGGTTTGGATTTGCTTCTCATAATAAAATATATGTCCAACTTCTTTTAGTACAGTTTGTGTGATCGAATGTAGCTTGGGAGTACTAACAATTCCAGTCGTTTTTTCTCCTTCAGTATTCGGTACATAGTAGATTTTCCAACTCCTGGCATGTTGGAATACTTCTCAATAGAACTTTTAACAATATTATCGAGATATTGTTATCTTAAGGCATCATCAACATTCATCGTAATAAGTTTTTCCTTGAAGAAAAAATGCCCTGGTTTAACGATTTTGGAATAAATATAGATGTGGAAGCCATATCTTTTGGGTATCTCACTAATCTCAAATAATATATAAAAACAAGTACAAACAAGATAAATCACTAAGGATGCACTGTAAAGTGTACTTTGCTCACTGACAGAAATTAAATTGAACTATCAGAAATTTTATTGCTGCAGTAAATTTATAAAAGCTTATAATATTTAAATATAATTAAATATAATTAGATTTACGGCAGTCCTCAGTTACTTGCGCACTAGAGCAGGTACGTTGAAGGTTTCGGTAACCGTTTTCTTACTCGCTCTAGTTCTTGAATAGAGTATAGGAATGTGTATGCTTGCGATCGCCCCTCCCCTTCCTGAGAGCTTTGAGTTCAGGAAAATAGAACCGATTCTTCATTTTATATTAGGAATATGTATGCTGCTGATACTCTCCCCCGTCCCCCGTTGACAACCTTGTTTTTCTGGCAATAGCCCCCCCCCACCAAGTGCTTTGAATTCAGGAAAATAGACCCGATTCTGCCTCTTATACTAGGAATGTGTATGCTGCTCGCATTCTCCCCCCGGTCGGCAACTTGTTTTTTCTTGTGATCGCCCCCTCCCCCTCCACTCTTCAAGAGCTAGAAATTCTGAAAAATAGACCCGACCCATCCTGTCTTTTATATTAGAAATGGGAATGTTGCTGGTGTCTCCCCCCCCCTCCGTCGACAACCGGCTTTCGCACTTCTATGATATCACCGCCCCCCCCCCCAAAGAGAGAGGCTGGATCCGCCCCTGGGTTACATTAGTAAAGCTATATCGAACCGAGAGCAATATTCACAGGAAAAAAACTACCTATATAAAATATAACTACCTAGACATGCCGTTTTTCACATCCACAAAATATTAGAAAACAACATAGAAGAAATACGAATTATTTCACCAAAAGTAGCATACTTCAAACTGCAGCTATGAAAAAGTCATCAGCTTAAAATCATCCAAATCCATGCATTATCTGGATACGAAGAAAAGGAGGTACATCAATTTAACGTGGACATATCGGCAGAAGTAACATCAAACAAAAGACATCTTTATTTGATAATTGGAGACCTAAATTTAAAAATAGGAAAGCGGAGGAACAATGAAAAACCGGTAGTGCATTTTGGAGTACACACAAGAAATGAGAAAAGTCAAATATTATTTGAATTTGCGGGAGTAAGAAACTATTCATCATGAATCAATGAATATTTCAAGAAGGAAAGCAGAAAGTGAACATGAAGAGCTCCAAATGACAGAGTCAAGAACAAAATAGACTTCATAATTATATCTCATCATGGCCGCAATAAACCAATTCTTTACAGAAAGTGATCACATCGGTAAGAGCGAATATAAGAATAAACATACAGAAAGAATGTAGGAGACGGACACCTACATTAAGAAAGACCTTGAGAATAACAAAAAAAAGCTACAAAAAAATTTATGCTATCGTAGAATAAAAGAAAATAACCTCCTTGGAAAAGTTAACGAAGATGTAATAAACTCAATGATAGAGGCAGGTAGAAATCCCAGGGGACTAAGCACATAAGACAAATCAACTATGAAAACTAAGAACTTGTTACGAAATAACAGAAACTAACTAGCGAAAATAGGAGAAATAAATAGATATACAGAATTTAATAGAAATATACGAAAATAAATAAGAGAAAATATATAGAGAGAACAATCTAGGAGAACAAAAGTATAAAGGTACTGAAAAGGACAATGGAACAACAACAAAATGACAAACAAAAAATACTCCAAATAACGAAGGAATACTATGAAGAACTGTACAAGACTACAAAGGAAACAACAAACACAACAAGAAAGGAATAAATTATCAATATCGTATAGGAAAAAATGCATCAAATATTTCAATAAAAGAGAACAATAGCATAGAAGAAGCCAAGGCGAACACGTAAAAGGGACAACATAATTCCTGAATTCTCATAGAACACTTAAAAAACTGCTTAACAAATGCCTCGAAGGATGAAGAATACTACAAGAATGGGACAATGAAAGACAAATTAGAAATAAAAAATTACAGGCCAATAAGTCTTCGATTTCAAGTATACAAACTGTTCATGAAAATAATAAATACATGGTTGACAAACAAGTTCGATCTATATCATGATACAAGACAAGCAGGCTTTAGAAAACTTTATTGCACACTCGATTTCACCTAGAAACTTTGTAACACTATTGAGAAAATGCTGGAATATGACAAAGATCTATGCCTAGCTGTTGTCTACTACATCAAAGCTTACGATTTATTTGAAATATAAGCAATAGTAAATGCAATGGGAAACCCAGTCGGAATATATAGAACTTATTAAAAATATTTACAAAAAAGCAACGAGCACCATAAGGTTACACATGGAATCAAAAGTGATTATACGGGAAGGCATATTTAAGAAATTAGGATGAGAAAGTTGTGGAATTAATATTGAAAGGCAAAGTTTAAATCACCTCAAATACGTAGACGATGTAGTACTTATTTCGGAAGTTCCGATAAAACTAGAAACATTGATAAAGGAACTGTAAAAATAATCACAAGAAGTGGGGCTAATAATGAAAGGGATAAAACCAAAATAATGAAGAACCAATTAATATGCTTAAATGGAATCCCAATAAAAGAAGTGGAATAATACATATGCTTGGATCATAATATAAGAATAGACAAAGAAATGCATACAGCTGCCTTTAACCGAAAAATTAAATTGTCTTGGACAGCGTTTGGTGTAGCCAGACATAGAATAGTTCTCAAAAGTATTTTGAAAAATATGATTTGGAAATTAAATAAAAATAAATAAAAAATATTTGAATCAACAGTATAATTTATTGTAAGAAATCTCTTTTTTTACAGGTAAAAAGATTTTAATAATACGTTTCTTAACAATTTAGTAGAATATACAAAAATTATAATAGCGAAGGATCAAAAGTATTTTGATATTAAAAATAATTTTAAGATTGTGTAATAAAATTTAAGATTTCTTCTGTCAATATCAATATTTTGTTGAATATTCACTGGTCATGAAAGGATTTAAAGTGATTCGGCTCTATTCGTTTTTCAGAGCTTCGTATAAGGCTTCCTTATTGGAATAATTTTGGCATCTGACTCAACGGTACACCTCCTCCTAATAGGTTTAAGTCGGCACTTTGACTTGGTCAGTTTAGAACTTTGACCTTTTCACGTTTTATGAAATCACTCACGTGCTTAAATTTGTGCTATAGATCATTATCATGTTGAAAAAATCATCCGGGTAGCATACTTTCTTTAGTCTATAGTATCTTTTGATTTTTTTATTATATCACCGTGAAGAATTGATCCATAATCCCTTCAATGCGAAATAGTGATCTAAATCCATAACGAGAAAACCCCGCCGCCACCATGTTTGACGGTGGGTATTTGCTAAAGTAAAGTGGGTGTTTGGCCATATGCCTACCTTGTTGGTCAAGCGGATTAGTAGGGATGCTTATATATCAACCCTAAAAGGATGGATTGCCACCGGGTCGGCCGTACTGAAATTTTACTTCTTTACCTTCTCTGCCTTTGTGGTCTTCATTCGTAACCCTGGACAAGAGGCTCTCACAAGGTGCTATCAACCGGACCAGTTGAACCCAGTTTTTTTTCTGACGTGTTACTCCTCAATCACTTTTTCTCTCTTATCTCTTGCGTGATAAGGCCCCAGGTTTGGGACTTGTATAGCGTCCTACAAATATTTGGGCCAAGTAATTCGCATTGGTAGAGATAACCAGACGTGGGAACTTACCAGAATAGGTTTAACGTGGGCAGCCTTTGGTAAGCTAAAGTACATCTTTAAGAAGAAAGAAAAGGAAAGTCTTTGACTAGTGTATATTGCACGTTCTAACTTATGGTTCACAAAATCTAACTTTAAAAAGATCGTTAGCAAGATAAGAGTGACGCAGCATTCAATGGAAAGGGTAATGCTTGGACTCTCCCTAAGAGATAAAGTTTCAAACACAGGAATACGACGAAGAATAAAGTTGGCGAATACTGTAGAAACAATAGCTATCCTAAAATGGAATTGGGCTGATCACATCGCGAGAGCCAGAGATGACAGATGGACTAGAAAGATAATTGAATGGAGACCACGACAGAATGCATTTAAGAGCCGTGGACGCCCTCTGACAAGGTGGAATGACGATTTTAAAAGAATTCACACCAATTGGATACTGGCAGCTCAAGATAGAAGATTATAGAGACAATCAATGGAGGCTTATGTTCAGCAGGGGACTTTGAAAGCTGGTGGATGATGATGATGACTTGCTACTGAACATCATATCTTTTGTTATTAGGAAGTTAAATATACTGTATTCCATCAGGTGATACTAAAATAAACATGAATATTGATGTTATAATTTTGTTGGAATTAATTTTTAATATCCACTATAAACTTACAGACGTCACTAATAGATAATTTTTTTATTAAGCGATCTTCTTTAAAACAAGTTTTTTGCTGGCGACCACTTTGAGGCTTATTTTCCACAGAACGACGTTTATTATAAACTTTGTTCCACGCACCAACAAGCTGCCGAGATACTTTAAAATTCTGAGCGACTTCTGTTTGTCGCTTTCCTTCCTTAAAGCAGTTATAATGCCTTCTCTAAATTGACTTGAATATTGCTTATGCTTAGGCAGGTCGAATAAATATCAGAGTAACGATAAAATACAAAACTCGCCATGTGATGCAATAGTGCCTTCGAGAAATCGTAAGTGAATTTTTGTCAAAATACTTATAAACAATCACTGCTATACGTATTTCTTATTTAAAAAAAAACAAGTTGAAACTCGATCCCTTTGAGTAATGTCCAGATGTTTATTTATTTGTAGAGAATTATGTGAGATCAAGATTATAAATATTTTTTTCTAAGCTCTACGGTATATTATAAAATTAAACTAAATGATTTAAAAGTTACATAAAGGTGAAAGTAGGGAATCACGGTCCTGATATATGATGTTGAAACATGGCACTCACCAAGAAGATCATGAGCAAACTAGAAACCATCCAACTCCATATGTAGAGAGCTATATTAAATATTAGATTAATAGATAGGAAATCATATAGCAAATAATACTGTAACGAATTTTGAATCTATCATGGTAGTAATATATATATCCGCGAATGCCTTTGTTACGACAGCTGGACATCACTAGATGGATATCTATCCTGAAGACAGTCATCGGTCAAGAGCTCAGCGTAAGGATATCTTATCCTAAATACTCCCGATCGGTACCCACTCAACTCACGGTCGAGATATCCGGTGATCAAGACATCCACCCGGTTGTCGGTCTCGGACCCACAATGCACCAAGCAGCTTGTTACAGTGGAGAAATACAAGCCAGGAGACAATTGCGGGTATTAGTTACTGGCTTCCGGCTGCCAATTATTATCTAAAATGTGATAAATGGGAACTAGATAATGAAATAAACGGTTTGAAAACATCCTGTCTTCTGAATTCCAAATTTTTACAAATAGGGCCTAAAACTAACTTATAAGCTAAGATGGACAACAATACAAACAAATAAATGGTCTAGAGGTCAAGAATATATGTATACTCTGTTCACGGCATCACATACCGGTGGTATCATCCCGACGCTATTCAAATTGCCTCTAGCTAAAATTCATGACGCTATTGACGATGACTCGTACTATACGTCTGCGATGCTATTAACGATGCCTCGTGCTTAAAACCCGCGAAGCTGATCCCGGCGCCTTATACTAAAAATTTGACCACCGTGGTAGTAAAGGACGGTAACAGTTGTTATGCGCCCTTCATGTCGGACAGCGACTGGCACCTGGCAGTAAAACACATTCCTGGTCATTAAGGAATTAACAAAAGAAAACCGACGTCATACAATGCGTCAAGGCGTGCGATGCTGCCCGTACTTGTAAAAGTCCTCGACAGCATCGGTAGGATGGAACGACATTACCCGTACTTATAAGGGTCCTCGACAATGTCGACCAATAGCGATAGGAAATTATAAAAGGGAGCCGATACTGCCCGTACTCCTCGACAGTGTCGGTAGAATGGGCAGCGATAGGATATAAGGAAAGCAGTGGATGATGTTAAAAAACAGCAATATGTAAGCTTTAAATAACCTTTGTCTACAAGAACTGCATTTTTCCGATATATAATAACTTACATACATTCCGGTAAAAAACTCATGCTCAAAATTAAGTAACGAAGTTACTAAGAGCAATATGCGGGTCACATAGCGAGGATTAAAATAATAAGGACAAGAAAAACAACCGAATAGAAACTGTAGATAGAGAAGAGGAACCAAGGATATTGATACTGCGTTGGTAAGATGCTATCTGAAAATGCCTATGAAAAACAAGGATTACAGAAGAGAAAAATGGAAAAATATTAAGAGAGATAGAGAGATTAAATTAATGCGCTTAGTGATTTTTTATATAATAATACATTTTTTTTACAAAAATCTTTAAAAAATATATTTTTAAACAATGTCTTTTATTTTCTAAAAAGCTTGGAATATCGATTTTAAAATCCAAGCCATTATAAATTGATGGAACAATTAAAGAAATATAAAAAATACGTAATCCTCACTTCAGTGGTCATTGGACATAAAATACCTCGAAATTAAAAGAATTCCCAGGACTCGCTTAACTTTTATGATGCGATAAAACGTGAAAGAATTAACCTATTTACGCCCGATGCCCATAAAAAGTTGCCAACAATCCGTGTTGTCGCATCGATTATTTATAGAAGTTCTGTGAGAGAAGAAAACCCTTTTACAAAAACCTGATCATGTCTGGAAATGTAACATTTATTGCCTATTCTATCTAAAATATTAGTTTAAGGAATCAATTTCGTTCTTAAGGGTTATAACGCCTTCGAAATTTCGAATTGATTTTCTAAGGGAAATTAGAGCCCCATCATGATTTATTTTTTCTTCAGTTTCAAAATAGATATCTAGGTTCATTAAAAACCAGTATGATACTTCATTTGTGAGTTATTAAATATATTTTTTGAAGAAATAAAACTAGGGTAAGATATTAATCAGTGTCAATGAATTTTTGAAAATCTAAGTTCTAGTTCTGATTGAAAATCAAAAACTTAATTCCAACTGTTAAATATTATGATTGCATTATAATGGTTTGAGGTTCAATGGAGGCAACTAATGTAAGAAAATTAGTTCTCATTAGGAATATAATGGATCATCGACATTATTTGCAAATATTACACAACAGTTTCTCTGAATTATTGACCAAAATGTGGTTGTTGGACTTGCATTGTCTTTATTTTTGTTTGTTTGTATGGCGTTCTCAAGTGTTAACTGAACGCTACGAGCTTATATAGGGACTGTGTCCATTGAAGTGCGAAGTTTCGCTTCGCTGTACATACCTCAATGATCTGATGTTACAAAATAGTGGTTGCCAGAGATTAAGCATCTCAGCAATAGGTTTACTGCAGATTCGGTTATTATTTTTAATGTAAGTTTATTTTATAAATATTTCTTTTTTCACGTTGGTTTCCATATATATTGCCGCAGCTTCACACCATTTTATATGATGTTGTCTGTCCCAGGCTTGTTCTGCAATACCAGATCTCGACGTTTCCCCTTTTTTGTGTATGACTTTTATATTCCTTAATTTTTACTTCTAATGGATGCTTGGTTTCTCCACTATACATTTCATTACACTCACATAGAACTTTGTTCACAGATTCTTTATTATCGGTAGTTTCGTTTTTCCTAAATGAGCCTGGAGTGTATTTCTTGATTTAAAGCCTGTTTTTATATTGTAGCTGCTGGCAATTTATCCTATTTTATCGGATGTTCCCTTAATATAAAAAATTTTGAAAAAGGAATGTGTTTCTTGGTGTCCAGTGGTCTTTGTTATAAGGTTATTTATAACATCGTCACTTAATTTTAGAAAATAATCATTCTATTGTAAATCGGAATTAATATTTGCTACCTCTTTTTCAAATAAACCAGTATAATTTCGTTCAGGTATAGCCCGATTGCGGTTGCATATAATTCGTCGTTTTGTTGTGTTGATGTGTCAAGGAGTCATTTATTTCTTGATCATTACCCTTCCATACGATAAAGGTATCATTGTTTTGTGAATTTTCGGCAATGCTTAAAGATATGGTGGCTTACTGTAGTGTGGTGTAAGCGCCGATCGTAGGTTGTCAGCTATATTGTCTGAGTCTTTCTTTAGTGTTTTGGTAGATTTTTGACTCTATAGATTTGGTTGAGTCACGAGCTAGCTGTCTATATTTTCTTTTTTCCAGAATATATCCGACTTTTTGGTCGTATGTTACGATGTCCATTATTACTGTTACATTTCCCTTGTCCGCTGGTAGGTCTTGGAGAGATTGTGAACGGGATTTTTCTTGTCTTCCAAGGTTAATTTTATTTTCCACCTAAACTCATCGGAATGGTTTTCATCAACTTGCAGTGATTCTACGAAGCTTATGATATCTAAAACAGGTGTGCTTTTAGATGTTACTGCAAAATTAAGCCCCTTGCTCAATAGTTGTTCTTCTGCTGTTGTGAGTATCCTTAAAGATAAGTTTAGGATGGTATATCTTGGAGTTGTTTCAGATTAGAGAAAACATCAACACACAATGGGCATCTTTAATAAAGAACCAGTATGTAAACTATGTGATAAAGAGGACGAGATGGCCTTATACATCATCTTCTGGAGAAAACTTCAGAGATTTATTAATCCGAAAGGCTTATACTTAGAGAACAAACTAGTGAACAAACTGCTAAACCTAATCAACCAACTTGTTCACTTAGAACAGATATAACAGGCTATATAATAAGTCTTAGGCTGCATTGTAAGGGCTCCTCAACACTGGCCTGCTACTCAATCAATATTTCGCCAGTGTTGATAAGAAACATCAGACACTGCATTTGAAATTTTGTTTTCAAGGTTGTCTAAAGAGTTTGGCTTTCAACTATAGATTACGCTCTTTAAATAGTCACAAGAGATAAAACCTAAACAGGTTAGATCGAGTGTTCTAGGATGGTCCTTTTCTACCTATTCATCTTTTAGGAAATTTTTTATCTAGATAGCTTCAGACGTGTCTACCAAAATACTGTTAAATGAAATGTCGTTCCTTAGTATTAGGTCGTTATGTTAATTATAATAAATAAATTATATCGGGGATAATCCTATTTCGTAACTAACTTAATAAGAAGTCATCCTACAATGTGGTTTCCAATGATGTCTGACCAAACATTTATTTTTAAGGATATTGCGTGTGGTTACCTTATCTAATGACGATTATGGTCAAATCAATAATGGCAGCTGTACTTGTTGACCAAGCCATTAAGGCAAAATGTGGCCTTATCAGAAAATAAGATATGGTTTTCGAAATCGGGTTGTCGGTATATAATGTTCATTATTTCTTGACAAAATTGCATGAGTCTATCAGGATCATCTTCTAACAGTTCCTGAGGCAACGTTACTTTATAAAAGTACATTTTATTTTCTTTGAGGATTCCTCGAATGAATCTTTCCTTATTAAAACAGCAAGTTTCATGGGCAGTTGATATAGAAATGTGTTTCCGTTCAGGAAAAGTTTGATTGGAATGATCGGTTGCTTGTTGGATTTCCGTATCCTATCATCATAAGAAAAGTAATACGTTCTTGTTCTATTTGCTTGACCATCGTATTTTGTTTTGATAAATACCATTTTACTCGGTAATACAAAGACAATTTATATACCACTGATCAAAAATTTATATCAGCGAAAAGTTAGATAGACTATCAAACCTTAATTAACATTGAAAAATTTAAGGAACATTATAAGAAAGAGTTAAATGAAGATAAGCACTATACATGTTTATGTTCCCAACCACATACAAAGCTCGAGGAACTAACCTTACTGTAAGTACAGAAATGATCGAAAAAGCATTAAAAACGATGAAAAATGGAAAATCAACCGTGTTAGGAAAAATTCCAGTGAACTCATAAAATACGGACCAACAAAACTGGCACTTTTTGTTCACTACTGGGGATTGAGGGGAACATGTAGCTAGTGACATAGAAGAACAAACCGGTTTTAGAACTGGGTGCTCATGTATTGACAACATATTTCCGATTACCTAAATTATTGAAAAGAAGACTCCAACTTGTAATGACAAAATCCATCTGCTGTTCATGAATCTTACTAAAGCTTATGATAACGTACCAATTAAAAAATTGTGGGAGGTACTAAAAAGAAGTCAGATTAATATAACACTAATAAACACCGAGAAACAATAATACAATGGCAGCTCCACTAAAATCAAAATAGGACAAACACTGTCACAATCATTTCCAGTAACGAAAGGTCTCAGGCAGAGATGTTGTTTATCTCCAACATTCTTTAAAATATATCTCTCAAACGCACTTGAAAACTAGCCAAGAAAATTGTAATTTATATACACTGCACTTTGCTGACGACCAAGAAAATCTGAAATACATGTCTCGAAAGTTAATCGAGGAGTACAAAATATCAGGACTCGAAGTAAATGTAGGCAAAATCAAGTATTTGTGCGTTGGAGGAGATTTAAAGGACTTAGACCTTGGCAATAATAGTACAATAGAAGCCTGCGAAGAATACACATACTTGGGAGTAAAGATCACCAACAGTGGACGGTATAAAAATGAAATTCAATATAGAATAAACAAGGGTAAAAAAGCCATTAGAGCGCTTAATTCCATCACTTGATCGAAAAATATAACAAATAATAAACAATTACAAATATATAATGTGATTGTCAAGATCATAATGCTGTATGGTTCGAAGGTATGACAATTAAAGAAATCCAAAAAAAAAACAAGCTATTGGCAACTGAAATATACCTCTGGAAGCGATCAGCTGGAATATCAGGGTTAGATCGAATAAGAAATGAGATAGTAAGAGATAAAATGAAAGCACAAAAAAACATAATACAGGAAATCCAAGAAAAACAATTATCATGGTACGGTCATATACAACGAATGACCGTGGAAATAATACCGAAGCAAGTCATGAACTAGATCCCTGCAGACAATGGAAAACGCAGCTAACCGAAATGTATCTGAACCAGGGAATCCAAAAGGCCATGTTTGAGAGGAATCTACAGCCAAGTGACTGAAATGACAGAAGAGAATGGCAACTGGGAACCGGAGGGCGCCAGAGGATACTATAATAATGGACATACAGACACATACGTACAGATGCAGAGGCGAAGTCAATACCAACTATTAGATATGTACTATGAGCGCATTCACTCGACCTTCATCCAGCAAGCACCAAAGATATCAAAAAAAATCTATTAGTTTGTTATTTTATGCTGTCTTTTTAAACTTCTTCTGAAATGATAGTGATAATCAAACCAAAAATATTACGAGTGGAATCATTCTCAAAGAAAATACTTTGAGTTAGTTTTTGGGAAGTCTAGAGTGCTATTAAATCTGTCATTTTTTATTTTGCCAATATTGATTTATATTAATTGAAGGAAACAATTATTAGTCCACTTTACCATCACTTTTTTGATGTACCAAATGAACATGACATAAATCCCAGTTCCAGTATGTGCTATAGAAACACGATAAAAGACTTTTCTTTTTTCCTGGAACTTTTATAAATAAATCGAGGCGACAAGACGAATCGCTGGGCACTCTTTTATGGATACGGGCGCAAATGGGGTAATTCTTGTTCATTTTATCGTAGCTCGAAAGCAGAGCGAGATCTGGAAATTCTGTTCACTTATAGAGAGGGGAAAAATTAATAAAAAATCTGAAAATTCTTAGTAAAATTTATTATCACAGTAGGCTAAATTTTATTAATTTGCCTTAATTTTTATATGACACTGATAACTTCTTTATTGACCATCAGGAATATTTTATTTTCATGACAAGTACACTCAGAGAAAATAAGTGTCTGAATTTTAACAAGAAATCATATTATTTTAAACGACCTAATCTTTTAAATTCATTAGGTTAGTTATAAACACGTCAATCTGACTCCTGCATATTTTATTAATGCATATATACGGATTGTTAAAGTAGTCCTGCTGAAAGAAGAATACATCTTTTCGTTTCAGGAATTAGCTATGCACTCTATTTAAACTAATCTGACTTATTATGAATTTGTTAGTGTTCTACAAGCATTTTTAAATTTAATGTATTTTATGTTCTTTCAAAGGGTTGTTGAAAAATAATTTTAAATATATTTACTCAGGTGTCGAAAATTGGAAATTGTTACGAATCATAGCCAGGTTCTGATTGTTTTCATTAATGCTTGTAGAATAATATGACTTTAAATTGCTTTCTTTCGCGGCAAATATATAACGCAAAAACAAATCTATTGGGATTGTTTATACTTTAGATTTATTTTCATCAATATACTAAGTACTTAGCACCTTTAATAATGTCAATATGATTAGTGTCTGTGTCTTGATTTGAAAAAACGTGCAGATTCCTTAAGTTTGTGCCTAATATTTTTTATAAAAATAGTATATAATTTAAATATATACTTAAATTAAAATGGATCGTTTCATTTTAAATCAACGTCTATTTAAAAAGTTGGTAAACCACTTTTTTTAAATAGACGGTACGAACAATATTACAACCCTACGTCTCAAACGTTGCCAGCTTTTTAATTTTTATCATAGATTTTATCTGCCCCATTTAATTTTAATTGACCAGATATTTTCTCACTTATTTTAATGGAAATAATTCATATCGTATATATTTCTTTTCTCTTTTGAAAGCATACGGTAATTGTTCGAATACTGTACAACTAGTTTTTTCGACAAACGAATGAGAAGCGTTTGTTTATGGGAATTGCCTATCGAAAATATGACAGTGCTGCTCTTTCATTTTGCAAATCTGAACCTGTTGCCCTAGTGCCCTCCGACATGTTTTATTTCAGTAGAAGCGTGAACGAGATTTAGTGTGTCATGTTTTTTTGTCATCACCAGGTAAGTTTTGTTTTAAATATTATGCTTAATATATAAATTGATTTCAGACCAATTAATCTAGCTTACACCATTACACACAAGTTTACAATTTTGCAGTACTTATTAAGCTGATATAATTCCTTTTATCAACGTTTATATTTTTATATGGCATATTTTTAATGTCAGGTGCATCAATGAAAAACAGTTAGTTTGCAGTAAAATAATTGTATTTATATTCGGGCACAAATTATTACATGCGGTTAACAAATTGGCTTGATGATACAAAGAGGGAAAGCGACATTATACTTTTAATATCGCTTCAGAAATACTTTTAATAAAAACAAATCGGTCCTCATAATTATAATACCCGAAATTTGATTATATGTTTGAATAGAAATTAGAGGAATAGTTAGTTATCACGTTGAATTGTCCAGTTATTTAACTCGAACGCATAATCGGATATTTATAAGTCATTCTAGCAAATGTCCGAAAGTCTTCACGACTGTCGGATGCATGCGAATATTTTATATTGGGTAAATTTTTTTAGTTTTGTTCCTACGTCTGTCAGCGAAATATAACAGTTTCTAAAAAATTTAAATATGGCAGGAAACGAGAATCCTGACGAAAATCATCTGATGGTTTTAAATTTAAGCATTGATGAAATTAATGCGTCAGGTCTCATTGCAGAAAATGCATCAACTTTATCTCAAGTGATCGAGGAAGAAAAATTACAGAAGTTGTTGGAATCGTGGAATTTACTCCATCTTCTTCCTATATTAAGAGGTACTTTTAATCAATAATAGAATGTTAAAAAATTACACACACATACACCTACACACACACATACAGGGAACAAAACTAGTTATCCTTGCATGATGTTTATTAAAATTATCAGAAAAAAAGTAAAAGGCGTTTAACTATTTAAACTAGAAAGGTACAGAAACCGAAAACGGATATGACGCATTTATGTCAAAATATCGGGATTTATGTACCTAATTTTTATATGCAATTTATATTATATTTGATGGATATACTATTTTCAGATGCTGGTATATCTCATCGCAGTTTGAAATATTTGTCGATAGATGATATAAAAGAAGCAATTCCAAATATTGGCTTACGCGCAGAATTTCGAGTCAAGTTATTAAATTGGAGAAAAATAGAGGTATATTATTTCATTCAACGTGGTATTTCGAAATGTTATATATAAGCTATATAAATACTTCATATATTTAATTATTTTTAGTACGAGATTTCAGAAGAAGCGGATGGAGTTAGTAAAGTTGACAACTGGCTTGATGAAGATTACATGCCCAAGACACCATCATCGTGTTCTACAAGGCTAGACACAAAATGCAAGTTGTCAAAGGTAATAAATCACAATTACTTATGATTCCTGGTGCCTAATTATCTCTTCTCCTGTTCTAGGGATTATATAATATTCTTAGTGATTCCAGTAAAGGGAAATCAATTATTGAATATTATAAAATTCATTTAACTTTGGATAAATTTCGTAGAGAAGACCTTGTGTCGGTTATTTTAGAAGCCATTAAATATAATAACTGCACTCTATCACCAAAAGATTTTCCTCCTATATTGGATGAGATTAAAGCAATATTTCCTAATGAAGAAAAAAATTTGGTAAATTACTTTCTTGATTTTCTAAACAAATATTTTTTTAGGATTACTATTTTTTTACAAGAAGAGAAAAAAGAAAAAATCCAGGTGGTCGGTTGTACACAAAATTTATCAACTCCTCTGTAACTGCAAGGTGCATTTGAGAAATAAATTTCTGTAGCATTTTAGCAGTGTTATATTTTAATTTTCATATTTTAATTACACATTGTAATTTTGTGTTTTGAATTATATCTATTTTATTTTCTAAGGAATTGTAAAACTTTTATTATTTAGCCAAATAAACCTTTTATAAGAGTTTTTAGTTTTGCTTGTAAGTACCCAAATATATATGTCTATGTAATAACCTTATTTTATTTTACCTATACAGCATGAGACCAAACTTAACGTACTCATTCATAGCTGTTAAAATGACACTTCTGAGTAGAGTTTTTTCCTGTGACCTATTAGGAGATATATTCTATCCAACTTTTTAGAAGTTTATTTATTTGCCGTATAAATTCAAGACGATCGGATACAGATACTCGTTTTATAATATAAAAATTTTCCCAACTAATTTAGCACTCAAAATCTGGTAAGAAAATCTACATGAAATGGTTAAAGGGGTTATTTAATAAAATATGAGAAACTTTGTACATATTTATTAACAGTGCATGTCATTTTATATTGAAAGACTATCCTGCTAAATCCAAGTAAAAAATTTTTAAATTAAGTCTTGTCTTCTAGTTAGAGTTTAAAAAAAATCGGGATTGATGAAGCAGGACAATCCATTGATACAATTTATAAACATATTTTAAATTAATACAGAATCACAGTGAAACTAAAATGCTGTCTTATTGATTTTCTTTTCATTTCTAAAAAGATGCACCAACACTTAATTAATGCAGTCGCTTTGAAACATAAGGATATCTTCACATTTTCATATACTGGTGGAACAAAATCAAAGATGCGGTCCGATTTAAATAAAAGGACAGTAGAACACCATGTTTGAGGGGATTAAACGAAACAAATACACGGTCGTTTTGAATTAAAAAGACAGTATTCATAATTTATTAGTTTATCTTATTAAATTAATATGACGGTCCATTAAAAATAAACGTACGGTACTTACAATTCCAAAATATGTCTTTTGTTTTAAAATGGTATTTATCAACTAGAGCATCATTGATTCAATTAGATGCATCAATGGCGCAAAAACATATGTAAATCCTTTTGAATCATATTTGTTTTTTTTTTTTGATTTTACAACATTTTTTCTCTGAGTGTAGTAAAATACAAGACTAAATTAAGTACTGCGGTTTCTCTCTAGTCAAGGATTGAGTTATTTTGCTGCCTCAGAAAACAGCTTAATAAATAAGGAATATAATAATTTTTTTAGGCAAATGGCTTTGCATTTAACAAAAAGTTTACGTGGCCGCTCGTTTTTTTTTATATAAGAATATACAAGGTGTCTCAGGGTGACCGTCCATTAAAATATCTCGGAAAGTAATGCGACTTGTATTTGCAAATTTGTATAATATTGAGGTTTTCGGTGACCCTCTCTTCAGATGAAGTAAGAGCGATATTGTGGGACTTCTAATTATACCGAAAGTTGTGCGAAATTTACTTATTTTGAAAGGATCACCTAGTATGTTAGATTTTTTTTGTATTTTTTTCTTCATTTTCGGTAACTTTTACTCAAGGTTTTTTGCCTTACTCTAGCCGTTTTTGAGAAAAACAATATTTTTTCTAAATTTTGATCTTTAATAGGGTGTCGCGTAAAAATAAATATCGTTTAAAAAATAAAATAATGAAACTTTTAATTCAAGATGTAGCTTTAGATATTGAATCGGTCCTAAATTATCAGAAAATGACAAGGAAGTGGAAAAGTATCAAATTTCGAGCTCTATCAAAAATTTACGCTATGCTATGATGATAATTTATTTAGTAGATAGGCAAGAACATTCTCTTTCTGCTCACATCGGACAGTTTTCAACTTATCTACAATTTTTTGTAAAATCCTCCAAATATCAATCAGTTTTAGTGATTTCTGGCAAGAAGACCATGATTAACAAACTAATACTATGTTTCTATAATGAGTCAACTGCAATTAATTATTTATCGAAGATTTGCAACCGTATTTGTTCCCCAAAAATATTACCGAAAAACTGAAAATAATACATATACAAATTGTAGATATCTGTTGGACTTCTATTGTCTTCATTTTTTGTTGGATATCATGACATTTCGACTAGTAGTTATCTCTAGCCGTTTTTAAGCGAAACTAAATAAATTCCCAAGCTACACTACTACTTATATTAACACTAAAAGCAGTGGAGTGCGACTGAGATGGGTGCAATCATACGTGCTACACCACAGTCCCATTTATGCAGCATTTAGTTTTAACTGACAATTATTAAGAAGTGGTTTCCACACTTCTCTTATATCTAATGATGGTTTACTACAGCAACTCGGGTTCTGATGTATAACCGCAGCTTCTTTGAATTTTTATTTTCTCCAGTTTTGTGTTCTGTGTGGAATTTTAGCTTCAGACCATTTTATGTGGAGTCCATGAGTCTAGGCATGGTTGGCAGCATCAGATTTTTCTCTTTCTCCTCAAGATGTGTATTTTTGTGGTTCTTTGATCCGTACGTTAAGGGGTCATGTCCTTTTGAGTTGTTGGTCTGATGCTAGTGAGCCGACTTCTTAGAGAGTTACCTTAAATGAAAACAACGTTGAATTTATATTGTTTTCCTATTTTTCTAACTTTTTTCGAAATACCTCTAACATATGGGATCTTCAATATTGGTTTTCATTCTTCGTTCGTTGTCGATATTGTTCTATTTCGCAGAATTTTATCCACCAGATATATTGGGATCTATATTTTTCATCAAGTTCTCGTTGGAGGTGCAGAGAGTAAAAGCTCTATCTACGAGATTTCTTATAATTCCTTGTTTGGTGTTGTTGGAGTGATTGGATGAATAGTTTAAGTATTGTCCTGTATGTGTGGCTTTTCTGAAAAATTTGGGTTTGAATTTGTCTGTCATTTCTTCCAACCAAAACATTTAAGAAGTGTTAAAAATCCCACATCAACAATCGAAGGAAGAATTTATTGCGTTCTTAAGAAACATGAACGGTATATTCCTGAGAGGACCCGGACTCAGTTAACGCCACACCACAGCAAAACTCCACATCTTTATGGACTCCCGAAGATACATAAACAAGACATATCACGGCCTATCACGGGTTCCTGGAACTCTCCGATTTCTGAGCTTACCAAGTTCCTTCTTCCAATCCTGAGGCCATTACAAGGAAATGCATAGTTCTAGGTCAAGAACTCGCAACATTTCATATAAATGATACGTGAAATAAATACAACCAGGAGACCATTTTATTAGATTTGACGTGGAAAGCCTATACATCAACGTTCCAGTTAAGGAGTCACTAAATTCATTGGAAAGAAACTTGAAGAAAACCAGACCTTAGCAGAAAGGACATCTTTACCACCGTACGCCGTAATGAACTTGTTGGTAAGTTGTTTGACTAATTCCTATTGTCAGGAAGAGGAAAAATTCTACGTCCAGGCTAATGGGCTACCGATAGGATCCCCACTCTCATCGGTGGCCGCAAATATTTTCGTGGAATGCTTTAAGACTTTTGCAACTGAATCCGTAGTTAAGAAACCAAAGATATGACTTAGGTACGTAGACGATATTTTTATTATCTGGAATGGAAACGACGAAGAATTCCAAAACTTCCTTTCTCATGTCAACCATTAAACTCACTATGGAGAAAGAGGTACAAAATAAATTATCCTTCTTAGATGTTTCGGTTGAAAGAAATTTTAAACCTCAGTTTACAGAAAAGCCACACACACAAGATATAGATACTTAAACTATTCATCTAATCACTCCAACAACATCAAACAAGGCATTATAAGAAGTTTCGTAGATATATCCTTAACTCTCAGCAACTCCAACGAGAACTTGATAAAAGAGATAGATCACAATAAAAATAACCTGACAGCTAACGGATACCCATTATATCTGGTGGATAAAATTCTGTAACAACGCAGAACAATATCGACAACGAACAAAAAACGAAAATCAATATTGAACATCCCCTATGTTAGAAGTATTTCGGAAAACGTTAGGAGAATAGAAAAACAATATAAAATCAACGTTGTTTTCAATTCAACTAACTCTGACAGGGGTCCTGACGGGGCATTGCCACCTGAAGGGACACCTCAAGAAACTCGGACTGATAGAAGAAGAAAAGTACAAATTCTGTGAGGAGAAGGACGAAAACTCTATTCATATCTTTTCAGAGTGCAGCGCTCTAGAAAATCCTAGGATACGGTTCTTATGAAAACACCAAATCGGAGAAGGGGCTACCGTGAAGCCATCCAACAGCCTCAGGTTCCTTAGGAAAATAGGACTGGAGGACCTACTCTAGCTGATAAGGTTACAACTTGGCAGCAGTAGGGGTGCACAATAGATCTACCAGGTCGCAGCGTACAGACCCCAATTTTACGCACATACATACATACATTTTACTACATTTTTCATGGCGTAGTAGTTAATATCTCGACCTTATACAAAAACGACGTGGGTCAACAACTTCTAGAATAAAAAGACAGTGCTAATTTCTGACATCGTTATCTGGTGGCAATGAAATCAACACTGCTTATTTTTGGATTTATGTATTTGTTAACTTCTAGATATATTTATGAACTTTTGACAGATATTTTAAAATATTTTAAACTTATATTTAAATAAATTATTTTTTAATATGGTTAACAACATAGGAAAGGAAAACTAGAACCTAATGATTTGAAAGTAACTACTTTATCTAAAATGTCTTATTGTAGTTTTTTGATAAGTATATTAATGTGACTATACATACAATAATACCTCATATCAAATACCAAAATCATATTTTTATTATCCTCAGATATTCAAAAATTCATTCTTATGGTCAGTAGGTATTTTCTAAAATAAGATATATGATGCAATAACCATTTCAGTTACAGGATCTCAAGAATGTTGCAATGCACCTCTGCTTAATTTAATCGTAAAATTAAAGTTATCTTCAACAATAAGGTCTTTTTAAAAAATCAAAATTTCAGTAAAAAATAAAGAAATCTTTTTGCCGTATTTAAATAGTTATTTCCTGAAATAAACTGTTTGTACATATATTTTTCATATTCTCTGCCTGAAAGGAGAATTACATATATAACAAACTATTTAAATACGGCAGAAAGATTTCTTTATTTCTTACTGAATTTTTTTTTTAATTTCGCAGTAATCAGGTGATTCATAGATATCGTTCGACTGGCGATATTTTTCAGTCTGACATCGAAGTTGGTAGACGGCAGGTGTAATATCCTGCCGACATACCTTGAAATTTACGGTCATATATCAGTTATTTCCTGCTAATGTTGCTCTCGGTCCGATACAGCTCCACTGACGAGATCATGAGGTGATCGAAACGCGTATGGAGAGAGGACCAGAGCGATATTTACAGGAAATAAACTGTTTGTACATATATTTTTCATATTCTCTGCCTGAAAGGAGAATTACATATATAACAAACTAAATAAGGTCTTTAACGCATAACAATAAATTTTTGCAATTATAGAATTTTAGAAGCATTGAACCAATATGGTAATATCAACCCAAATGAACCAGTGAACACTGGCATTTCGACAATTTTATCAAAACCGTCTTTAGTACTCTCCAGTTTATCACATTCAGGTAATAAGGGATATATCTGTCAAGATTTTTGTAAGACAATTTTTTAAATTTAAAAACAAGCCGAATTTTAATAACATGTTGTGTTATATGTAATGTATTTTTTAAGAACCGCAAATTAAACGAACTTTTTTTCACCAATCAGGGTTAATAAATATGTGATTAGGTTTTGATTTCAGCCAATTATTGAAAATATATTGGCCAATTAATAATTTCAAGTAAACTTCGTAATTCATCCAAATTACTTGACAATGCAGCGTTTTCTGTTTACTAACTTGTACACTTACTAGTTGTTATGTTGGATATCTGCCAGATAATATTCGCTCGCGTAAAATGACACTCACAAACTCGATTAATATCACGGAGCACAAAACTTTCACGCTGAAATGCTTTCTGCAATTTTAACACGCGTCCATCGGACCATTTTAGTATTTTTTCTTACAGCTGAATGCACAACGTCTATACGGCATCTACAGGTATATGTTTAAACTCGGAATGGACGAAGATTTTTCAATAAATACAAAAAAAGAGTAATATCATAACGCAAAAATAACTATTCTAGTATTTTTCATTTTACTTCAAAATTCAAGTATAAAATCTAGTTTTTTCGGCGTAAATACGTAAAATCATAAAAAAAAAAACAGTACAAAAGTTTCATATTGTCTTTTCCTCTAAGCCACGCCTATAAATTATTCTCCAGCATTCTCCTTCAACGTCTCTCTCCGTATACCGAGGAGATTATCGGAGACTACCAATGTGGCTTTCGAAGCGGAAAATCAACAGTTCACCAGCTGTTCACTATCAGACAGATGCTAGAGAAATGTTGGGAATTTAACAAAAACTTACATACCTTGTTCATAGATTTCGAGCAAGCATATGACAGTGTTATTAGGATAAGGTTGTGAGAAGCTATGGAAGAATTTGGAATCCCGCATAAGCTGATTAGACTGTGTAGAGCGTGCCTAGAGGAGGCAAAAAGGTGTGTCAAAATTGAAGGAGAATGTAGCCAAACATTTCCTATCAACAGAGGATTAAAACAGGAAGATGCTTTGTCGCCAGTACTGTTTAACCTTGCACTGGAGAAAGCTGTAAGAACAGTATCAGTTGACGCGGAGGTTTTTGGGTCAAGTGGCCCTAAACTTATTTTGGCCTACACAGATGATATGGGCGCGATAGGAGAAAGCACAGTCAGTGTGAAGGAAAACTTCATAAAGATGGAAAAAAAGCTCAGAGAATAGGGCTCCTAATAAATGAAGGAAAGACCAATTATATGCATGTCTCCCGTAACCCCGCGCGGCAGAACGTCACCATGAATGACTATAATTTTGAGCATGTCCGAGTTTTCAAGTATCTGGGCGCAGTAATAACGGCAAGCAATAATATGCAGGAAGAGGTTAAACAGGGCATCACACAAGCAAATAAATGTACATTTGCCATACAAACCTTGCTTAAGTCAAAATTTATCACTAGAAAGCCAAAAACTGAAATTTATCGAACAATAATACGACCAGTAGCAATTTACGCCAGTGAAACATGGACCCTGACAATCCACGATACGGAGCTGCTAAGAAGGTTTGAGAGAAAAATCCTGCGCATAATATATGGCCCATACCGAGACTTTGAAACAGGCCGTCGCAGAATGAGAAGCAACATAGAGCTTGCGCAAATATATCAAAACCCTGACATCATTCAAGAAATAGAGTCCAGAAGACTACGATGGGCAGGTCATATATAAAGGAGTCAAAACGATCAACTAATAAAACGGGTATGGGAGGAAGCACCACAAGACAAAAGACCACTGGGAAAACCTAGGCTTAGATGGAGAGATAACATCCACAAGAATCTAGCTATCCTTGAAGTTGACCAGCGAGAATGGAGGGAGCTGACACAAGATCGTTCTAGGTGGAGGCAGATAGTCGAGGCAGCCAAGACCCACCCTGAGTTGTAGTGCTACGGAGTCAGTCAGTCTAAGGTATTCGTTTTTAATGGTTGTAGATTTATCTTAGGCATGTGTTATTTGCTACTTTAACGCAGTAATAAACAAGTTACAAGAAGAAGAGTTATTTCCAAGTTCTTCCATTCTTAGAAATTTGGGATAGTCTGACAATATCGCTTGAACGACATATTAAAGGAGTCGTTCCAGGAAGTCATCGAGGAACTTTGTTTCAGTAAGAAGCCTTTATTAGAGAAGTTATTGCTTGGCTGAAACACTGGAATTTCTTTACAAGATCGTCGCCTCACAGAAACCATTGCTATATATATAACTGCATTTTTAAAAACTAAGATCTTCCAACTAAGTAATAAAATAAAATTTTTAATGCAAGGGTTTACCACAATCTTTTTGAATTATTATTAGTAATCACAGATCCGAAATATCAAAATTTTACATTAAACACACGATGAATCCGACTATTTGGTCTAAGAGATATATTATTTATATAGAAAATGATAAATGCGAAAGCTATGAAAACGAACAATTTTACTTGCTTGTAATAAAAACATATGTGTAGGGATTTTCCAAGAAAAAAAAAATCATCCCAAAGTTTTAAAAACACGCTATAAATCCAAAAATATATTTTCAATGAATAAATTGCGTTATTAAAATCGATAATCGCTTTTTTAGTTAAGCCAAGGGCATAATTAGTCAGACCTCATTTTCGTGGATTGCAGTAAATTTGAAATTGTCTAAGAACTTTCGACTAGCGACTAAGAGCTGAAAAATAGTACTTTTTTCAAAAATTTGTAAAACCAAAAAGCCTTTTAGTTAGTTGGCCAATATAGGTACATACCTATATAATAAATACAACATAATAATTTTTTGAATATCTTTTAGAAATTATTTTAACACAATGAATGTTACCGCCCGACAAAATATTTCAGAATATCGATAGTTTTACTTTCGATACCAAATATTTTGCATCGATATTTTTAATGCAATACACTACTAAAATCGATACATTCGATTGGATCTCATCTTTCAATGTATAACGATTGATATAAATCCTTCATCACCGGTTGGAATTTATATAAGTTAAGTTATGTTACTAAACCTTAATAGTGGAGAAAGATTAGCAAAACTTTTATTTTTAGGTTATTTTAAATTCGAATACTGGAACTTAGAATAGATTTAAAATTACAATTATATAAGAGTAACTTAGCTCTCAACCAACTGAGAAAACCTTATACTATAAGAACAAACGTGCTCTGTTCTAACACAGTTAGAGGCAATGCACTATGTCAGATTGCAAGAATACCAGGAAAGGGTAGAAGCCTTTCCTATGGTAGTGCACCGCCATTTGTAGACCAGTTTGGAACTTGTTAGTTTTTGTCAGTATAGAATAGACTAGCGCACTTCAGCATCGGAAAAGTAAATCCTTTAAGCAACTTATATTAGACAAAATATTAAATCTAATACAAGCGGGGCCATCTCCCAGCATTCCACGCAATCTGAATATGAAATCTCGTAGAGATCTGTATATAAAAACCAGAAGTGGATAGTATACTTGCAGTTGGGTGTGTAAAAATACAATTATACAATAGAAACTTAGCTCTCAACCAACTGAAAAAATCTTATACTATAAAGACAAACGTGCTCTGTCCTAACACAGTTAGAGACAAAGCACTATCTCAGATTACAAGAATACCAGGAAAGGGTGGAAGCCTCTCCTATGATAGTGCACCGCCATCTGTAGACCGGTTTCGAACTTGTTAGTTCTCGTCAGTACAGAATAGGGTAGCGCACTTCAGCATCGGAAAAGTAAATCCTTTAAGCAACTTATATTAGACAAAATATGAAATCTAATACAAGCGGCGTCATCTCCCAGCATTCCACGCAACTGGACGTTTCTTAAGTAAAATAAAGAAAATACTAAATTATTCATCAAATCAGAATGAGACAGAAGAATAAGCATCGTAAACATCGATATACGTGTAAATTACTAGTTTGGCCCTCGGATGAGGGGTAATCCAATGCTGGCGCGGTGAGAGCGGGCGGCAGCATACGCCACGTCCTAGCACAACAAGAGGATTCCAAGTTATTTGCTTTTATTCGGCCGTCGAAGCGTAGGTACCGTGTTTCGCACCAACTTTTTTTGTTACAATGGTAGTTTATTCCACGGAACAAAAAGAGCACATTATTAAGTGATACACTATTCTGGTAAATAATCGGCAGATATGTATTTATGTGCGAAAATCATCCTGTTCCTTAAAAATTTAGAATTTCGGAAATTATTAAAAAATTTGAGACAACCGGTTGTCTAAAAATTTGTAAAAAATGCACTGATAATAATGAGGAGCAACCGGTTCCTCAAATTACTGAAAAACGAGCAAATCAGGGAGACTGACGTTTGTAGTTTAGCAGAAATTAATTTTCCGTGCAATAGTACCGTTATTGCCTAAGAACTTGATATGAACGCTCGAACAGTTCAGAATATTTTAAAGCTAATAGGGATATAACCCTTGAAGTTTTGGCAAATACGCGAACCATATTTTACAATAGACTTTATTTATTGTCTCGCTCAAAGTGGAGGCCTGTTTGAACACCTATGGTAGACTTTTAGGTGTTTTTGTTAATTTAAATTGAATTTAATTATTTGTTTATTTATTAACAATTACTGAACGTGTTAGTTTTATTTTTTACCAGAATAAAAGTTTATTTTTTAGGATGATTTTTAATTTCAAAGTGGTCTATTAGCTTATTTACTTAGAAATTACTAAATTATTAGAATAAATGTTTATTTGTAACAGAAATATCAATTTTCTTTACGCTCAATGCCCAACAAAAACTGTTTTTTTTTTTGTATTTCGACTATTTAATGTATTTAAAACAATCAGTGTATCAAATAGTCATTAAATATTCCAAATTCCGTCGATTACGTTATAAGTTTAGACGAAATGTAAGTACACCCTCTCACTCGTTTCAAGGTACTGCTCGTCTTCGTGTCGCACGAAAGTTAGCGGGGGTAATATTGCGGTAGGCGTTCCCTACGATCTTCTGTCCGAACTAATCTGAAAGAAGTTAGACGGGCTTAGTGGGTTAGAATTTGAGAAACGGCCGAAATAATTTCTAGTTAAGAAATTTAAAATAGAAGTTTGGCTATAGTAACGTTTCTATTAAACCTCGGTAATATGAACGGTCAGTCTTTTCTTTCTAAAGTTTCATCTCAGGTCTCAGGTGTTATGGTTGCGTCGCGCCCAGCTGGATTGGATTGTCGAGTAACAAATATCAACGATTGCAAAATTGGGTTGAACAGAAAGGCAGTAATATATTTTCGCCGTACTCTGGTGTGTAAAATACAAAAAAAAAGCATGTTATCCATATGATGAGCATCTAAGTTTTACTAAATCAAAAGCCGAGGTTAAATTCCAAAGCTTACTGGATCATACAGTGGATCGAATTATATCGCTTAAAATTAGACGCCCTTGATCAAATCGATAAATTAGATTTGTAGATATGAGTTTTATTTGCAAATGGAGCTCCGATGGAACGTCAGGTCAGAGCCAGTACAAAATGAAATTCACTGATCCGAATATTTCTGATACAAACTTATTCCTAACCTCTCTTATTCCACTTCAATTAGCAGGTATTAACACGCAAACTCAACAAGAACAAATTGTGTTGTACAAATCCAAACCCTTGTCTACTATGAATTGCAGGCCTCTGAAATTTGAATTTATTAAGAAAACCGAACAAAAGTCTTTAATGGAAAATTACGAACTCGAACCAGACTAGGTGAATGCTTTGGCTGGAGCGAAATCGGTCCAACGTTGTTACCTCTGCCAAACAACATCTCAGCTCAACAACATTGATACTGTGTCCCAGTAAATACAGAGTATTTCAAGCTACAGCCATTATAACAAGAGTAAACCGAAAACTGATCCTCCGGTTTCCCATCATTTTGCAAACTATTGGAAGCGCACATTAAACTGCAATAGAGAAGTTGTGGGAATACAAACTTCAAACAGCAAGATTATTCTTCAAAAGATATTCTTGGTACAACATTCCAACAGGAATCCACAAATGGCTTACTTCATTGACCAGACAACGTAGCATTTGCAATATTACCGATAGGTAAACTATCGAAAGATGCACAAAAATCAACGGACAAGTTGATAAGAAACTATCGTCTAGACTTTGCCCGAAAATCTCGAGAAAAAATATGGAGGATGTGTTCTAAAACTTTTGGCTTCGATGGATCCTTACACTGTTTTTGACATAGTAAGAATTCGGATAGCAATTCATACGTATGGGAGAATGAGAAAAGAGCTGTTAACGCAGAAGGCAGTGATTAAAAAGTTCTTTTTATTATTTTTATTACAGTCGTATTATTTATTCATTTATGTGATTCAATAAATATTATATTACTTACAAATTATTTGCATTGGTATTTATTAAGGAGTCTTAAGCATAGAGGAAAAAGTGCTTTCGCTTTTTTAACGATTATCGATATCCATGTATTTATTATTATAGTATTATATTTAAAATGTACCTTGAAGTCAAGCGCAATATTTTATTCAGGAAGCAAGCTACGATACAACAGTATGCTTTATTTCACTTGGCTAAACGGGTTGTCTGTCGCTTTTTGTTACGTTCTCTTTTTTTAAGAGGTTCTGTTCTCGACTTCCCACACCTGTATACAGATCTCTACGAGATTTTATATTCAGATTGCGTGGAATGCTGGGAGATGGCGCCGCTTGTATTAAATTTCATATTTTGTCTAATATAAGTTGCTTAAAGGATTTACTTTTCCGATGCGAAATGCGCTAGCCTATTCTGTACTGACGAGAACTAACAAGTTCGAAACCGGTCTACAGATGGCGGTGCACTACCATAGGAAATGCTTCCACCCTTTCCTGGTATTCTTGCAATCTGAGATAGTGCTTTGTCTCTAACTGTGTTAGAACAAAGCACGTTTGTCCTTATAGTATAAGGTTTTTTCAGTTAGTTGAGAGCTAAGTTTCTCTTAGATAATTGTATTTTTATACACCCAACTGCAAGTATATTATCCACTTTTGGTTTACAGATTTAAAATTCTTTAATGGAGTGATAATATTTATTTTCCTATTTATTTATTCATTGATGTTTATTTATCTAGTTTATATTTTGTTTTGTTTCTACTTATGTACATGTTAGTTAAAGTTAGAACACTTGATAAGTTGTGCTTTCTTTTATATATTTTTTTAATACTCGAAGAGCTGCTAATATGTTATTTATATTTTCATAGATATTTATTTTTTCTGTTAATATTTTGTTTAATTTTTGCTTGTTAAAAATCAATAAACTGAAAAGTAATTACAAACTGTGAGATATAAAATTTCAATTTTTTTTAATATGGATTCCTCTACAATCATCAAAGATTTTATTTTTATAATATATCGTACGCCGATAGATATTAAGCTGCTGTTTGGAACACGCTCTATTTAAATTTGGAATTTCGCAAGATATCGTACGCCTCGCGCTATCTATAGGCATCGGTTTTAACCGGTGTCGCGGTTTCGCCAGATTTCTATATCGGTATCCTCTGTGGATTCGCCTGTCCGAGAATGGCCTATGTATTTCTGTTGCAGTTTTGAGTGAATATAATTGAATTTTGGGGATACGTCGTGTCGAATGTTTTTCCAATAATTGGAACATGGTTTTAAAAATCTTGTTAAATGTGTATTTTAATAAGTGTAGTATTAGTATTTTGGCGAATTCTGTCATTTTCTTTGTAACTAGTCGTGCCTAAAAGAGTACAAAATTGTTAAAAAGTAAAGTCAGTGATCATCAGTGTGTTTTATTATTTGATTTGATCAATCTGCACCAAAATCAGGTAACTATATTCTATTTTTTCGTTATAATCGTCCAGAATAATAAAGTGAATTAATTTACGCCAATCATAATTTCATAAACTGACCCCAATTTTCTTTCAAAGGCCTGCATTTTTAGAGTAATTTCAAGTTTTATTCAGCATTTAAAGCATTAAAATCATTTATTCAAGCTTTACTTCAGTTTCTGGAATCTATTGCCCAAATTTATTTTGTTCCTTGTTTTTTATGCAAAAATTATCTCATATTCCTGAAGCTCTGCCAACTTTAATAGAAATACTACATATTTCCCCAAAATTAACTACCTCTGCTCGAGAATGTGTTGAGTTTGATTCTCTTTTAACCATATATATATATATATATATATATATATATATATATATATATATATATATATATATATATATATATGGTTAAAAGAGAATCAAACTCAACACATTCTCGAGCAGAGGTAGTTAATTTTGGGGAAATATGTAGTATTTCTATTAAAGTTGGCAGAGCTTCAGGAATATGAGATAATTTTTGCATAAAAAACAAGGAACAAAATAAATTTGGGCAATAGATTCCAGAAACTGAAGTAAAGCTTGAATAAATGATTTTAATGCTTTAAATGCTGAATAAAACTTGAAATTACTCTAAAAATGCAGGCCTTTGAAAGAAAATTGGGGTCAGTTTATGAAATTATGATTGGCGTAAATTAATTCACTTTATTATTCTGGACGATTATAACGAAAAAATAGAATATAGTTACCTGATTTTGGTGCAGATTGATCAAATCAAATAATAAAACACACTGATGATCACTGACTTTACTTTTTAACAATTTTGTACTCTTTTAGGCACGACTAGTTACAAAGAAAATGACAGAATTCGCCAAAATACTAATACTACACTTATTAAAATACACATTTAACAAGATTTTTAAAACCATGTTCCAATTATTGGAAAAACATTCGACACGACGTATCCCCAAAATTCAATTATATTCACTCAAAACTGCAACAGAAATACATAGGCCATTCTCGGACAGGCGAATCCACAGAGGATACCGATATAGAAATCTGGCGAAACCGCGACACCGGTTAAAACCGATGCCTATAGATAGCGCGAGGCGTACGATATCTTGCGAAATTCCAAATTTAAATAGAGCGTGTTCCAAACAGCAGCTTAATATCTATCGGCGTACGATATATTATAAAAATAAAATCTTTGATGATTGTAGAGGAATCCATATTAAAAAAAATTGAAATTTTATATCTCACAGTTTGTAATTACTTTTCAGTTTATTGATTTTTAACAAGCAAAAATTAAACAAAATATTAACAGAAAAAATAAATATCTATGAAAATATAAATAACATATTAGCAGCTCTTCGAGTATTAAAAAAATATATAAAAGAAAGCACAACTTATCAAGTGTTCTAACTTTAACTAACATGTACATAAGTAGAAACAAAACAAAATATAAACTAGATAAATAAACATCAATGAATAAATAAATAGGAAAATAAATATTATCACTCCATTAAAGAATTTTAAATCTGTAAACCAAAAGTGGATAATATACTTGCAGTTGGGTGTATAAAAATACAATTATCTAAGAGAAACTTAGCTCTCAACTAACTGAAAAAACCTTATACTATAAGGACAAACGTGCTTTGTTCTAACACAGTTAGAGACAAAGCACTATCTCAGATTGCAAGAATACCAGGAAAGGGTGGAAGCATTTCCTATGGTAGTGCACCGCCATCTGTAGACCGGTTTCGAACTTGTTAGTTCTCGTCAGTACAGAATAGGCTAGCGCATTTCGCATCGGAAAAGTAAATCCTTTAAGCAACTTATATTAGACAAAATATGAAATTTAATACAAGCGGCGCCATCTCCCAGCATTCCACGCAATCTGAATATAAAATCTCGTAGAGATCTGTATACAGGTGTGGGAAGTCGAGAACAGAACCTCTTAAAAAAAGAGAACGTAACAAAAAGCGACAGACAACCCGTTTAGCCAAGTGAAATAAAGCATACTGTTGTATCGTAGCTTGCTTCCTGAATAAAATATTGCGCTTGACTTCAAGGTACATTTTAAATATAATACTATAATAATAAATACATGGATATCGATAATCGTTAAAAAAGCGAAAGCACTTTTTCCTCTATACTTAAGACTCCTTAATAAATACCAATGCAAATAATTTGTAAGTAATATAATATTTATTGAATCACATAAATGAATAAATAATACGACTGTAATAAAAATAATAAAAAGAACTTTTTAATCACTGCCTTCTGCGTTAACAGCTCTTTTCTCATTCTCCCATACGTATGAATTGCTATCCGAATTCTTACTATGTCAAAAACAGTGTAAGGATCCATCGAAGCCAAAAGTTTTAGAACACATCCTCCATATTTTTTCTCGAGATTTTCGGGCAAAGTCTAGACGATAGTTTCTTATCAACTTGTCCGTTGATTTTTGTGCATCTTTCGATAGTTTACCTATCGGTAATATTGCAAATGCTACGTTGTCTGGTCAATGAAGTAAGCCATTTGTGGATTCCTGTTGGAATGTTGTACCAAGAATATCTTTTGAAGAATAATCTTGCTGTTTGAAGTTTGTATTCCCACAACTTCTCTATTGCAGTTTAATGTGCGCTTCCAATAGTTTGCAAAATGATGGGAAACCGGAGGATCAGTTTTCGGTTTACTCTTGTTATAATGGCTGTAGCTTGAAATACTCTGTATTTACTGGGACACAGTATCAATGTTGTTGAGCTGAGATGTTGTTTGGCAGAGGTAACAACGTTGGACCGATTTCGCTCCAGCCAAAGCATTCACCTAGTCTGGTTCGAGTTCGTAATTTTCCATTAAAGACTTTTGTTCGGTTTTCTTAATAAATTCAAATTTCAGAGGCCTGCAATTCATAGTAGACAAGGGTTTGGATTTGTACAACACAATTTGTTCTTGTTGAGTTTGCGTGTTAATACCTGCTAATTGAAGTGGAATAAGAGAGGTTAGGAATAAGTTTGTATCAGAAATATTCGGATCAGTGAATTTCATTTTGTACTGGCTCTGACCTGACGTTCCATCGAAGCTCCATTTGCAAATAAAACTCATATCTACAAATCTAATTTATCGATTTGATCAAGGGCGTCTAATTTTAAGCGATATAATTCGATCCACTGTATGATCCAGTAAGCTTTGGAATTTAACCTCGGCTTTTGATTTAGTAAAACTTAGATGCTCATCATATGGATAACATGCTTTTTTTTTGTATTTTACACACCAGAGTACGGCGAAAATATATTACTGCCTTTCTGTTCAACCCAATTTTGCAATCGTTGATATTTGTTACTCGACAATCCAATCCAGCTGGGCGCGACGCAACCATAACACCTGAGACCTGAGATGAAACTTTAGAAAGAAAAGACTGACCGTTCATATTACCGAGGTTTAATAGAAACGTTACTATAGCCAAACTTCTATTTTAAATTTCTTAACTAGAAATTATTTCGGCCGTTTCTCAAATTCTAACCCACTAAGCCCGTCTAACTTCTTTCAGATTAGTTCGGACAGAAGATCGTAGGGAACGCCTACCGCAATATTACCCCCGCTAACTTTCGTGCGACACGAAGACGAGCAGTACCTTGAAACGAGTGAGAGGGTGTACTTACATTTCGTCTAAACTTATAACGTAATCGACGGAATTTGGAATATTTAATGACTATTTGATACACTGATTGTTTTAAATACATTAAATAGTCGAAATACAAAAAAAAAACAGTTTTTGTTGGGCATTGAGCGTATATATATATATATATATATATATATATATATATATATATATATATATATATATATATATATATATATATATATACTAACAAGGGGATATTAAAATATCCGAGAGCAGTCCAGTTTGCAAATATTCAATTAGCCAAGATCATCTTTTAATGACTACAGCCCCATACCAAATACTCACAACCAGATATGTAGCTGTATTGTTTGTATTTATAACAAAAAGAAGCATAGATTGGTATTGTAACGGAAATTGTACTGTTCATTGACTAACTATGTCATTTTTGCTTTATTATTAATAACTAAAGCTAACATATCTTCGACATTCCTTTTATTAAAAATCACTTATAGACCATTCAATCAGTTAGTAATTAAATAATAAGTGTTAATATGTACTTAAAATATTATCATATTTTAAACAAATATTGTACATCTCAATATTTTTG
Source organism: Diaprepes abbreviatus (assembly GCA_034092305.1). NCBI lineage: Eukaryota > Metazoa > Arthropoda > Insecta > Coleoptera > Curculionidae > Diaprepes > Diaprepes abbreviatus. The sequence continues at coordinate 1,865,814 of JASJET010000316.1, forward strand.
TTATGTCTGGTATGTATTTGAGAGTGGAATTCGAAATTTATTCATTATAATAATAGGCCTTTAAATTCAAACCCGATTTCCAGGATTATGTAAATATTAAGAGTATCCATATCATCAAGGTATCGATACTCTAGGCATCGAATTAATTGACAAAGATATTTCCCTGTATCGATACCATTTCTTAAGATAGATGCCAAATATCAATACTTTTACGGGTATCTCACATCTTTACACCGTACTGGTAGCCTCACCGCTTTGCAGGAAAATAAAAAATACTTTTTTAACTATACAAGGGACTCATAGGCCGCAAGAGATTATAGTCCGAGAAGCAGTGTCACCTTTCAATAAATTATCCAATTAAGGCCGATTTCCATACCATTGGTTGTTCTTCCATTGTTCATGTGGTAATCGACCATCAGCTGGTCGAGTAGCAGTGGATAAGATTGTGGGAAGCTACAAAACTCTTACTTTACTCTTACCCGAAAAGTCATTTGAATAAAGCTAAAAATTTTTTAATCTATTGCTTGCATATGATTATATATATAAAAATAGTCATTTGTATGTTACATGTGTGTAGTAGAGAGTAAAACAAACAAAACAAAGTCATTTGAAAAGGGCTGAAATTCATTTAATTGATTGTTTGTAATTTATATAAGAAGGAACAACCATCAACGCGTATCAGAATGGTGAAAAGAACGGCAGCTGGTTGTCTATAGGTAAGGATACGTTCGAACCTCTTCAGTACGCGGCATCTTTTGCTTTTCACTGTTATCGTGCCAGCACTGACAATTATTGATATTATTTTACTTCAATAAACATCATTTAATGTGAATGAAATAAATAAAAAGTTGAATTTTAACAATATTTTTTTTCCATTTATTGATATTTATGAATTAAGAGATCTATCATTATCGTTTATTTTTAATTCACTTTTTGTCAAATATTAACGTCGTTGCATTTTGCAAACCTTATATTCAGCGAGATTTTTCTCAGAACAAAAACAAAATGATTTTGGATTGTGCAAGATAGAATAATACTGAAAACTTAAAAAGTGTTAAACTAACCAGAGTGCCTCCATTCAAGATGGTAAAACAGACGATTTTTTTGAAAGTTGAAAGGAGGAAAATGCAGATAATTGATCCATAACGGAATCTTGGACCTTTTAAAAATTTCACAAAAATTCTACCTACTACTCTTTTGGAAAACACTCATTTAGTTACCAAAATTAAAAATAAACAGTATGCGTTAACATACAAGCATATAATTTTGATTTAAGCTACCATTTATTCGATTAAAGTGATATTAGTAAGGCTGAAAATGATGGCGGTACTAGTTCAAATATTGAAAAGTATAAAATCAATCGTTAACTGATACTTTGACCATGAAAAGCCTACCAGCTGGACCGCGACCAACGCCGGGTGCTGAAGAAGTTCGAATGCTTCAGTACATTTCAGAGTCTCAGATGACAGTTCGTTCGCCATTTTTATGCCAGCTGACTGTTGTATTTATATTACATATAAACAATAAATTAACACCTGAATTATTTTCGACCATATTCAAAATTTTTTATTTATTTTTCCTACGAGTTCATACAAGTAACTGACGTCTATCCACTGACATGCGGCTAACTACTTTTTTAGTGCATAATAGTATGAAAATAACAGATTCAAAAATTTTCATCATTATCCAAATAATTTTTTGAAAGAAAAAAATTTCTATAGATTCCTCAGACTCCCACAATTCCAAACACAGGCTGACACTCATTTTGGTTGTTAGTAATATCAAAATTATGAAAATCGCTCCAAACCAGCTTGTCTCAAATCACATCTTAAAAGCGACACTACCTTCTGGACTCTTACTGGAGTGATTGGTTCTAGATATTCAAATAAAGCTTCAAGATGATAACTCATGTTAAATTTATTCAACTAATATTTTCACATAAATTAGTTCACGTTACAATTTAAGACTTGACCTGTTTTCTACGACCGCTGCACAAGTTATTCTTTTTTCTTTTTTCTATGTGCTCTAATAAATAATCGATGCAAGACGATGGATCAGTGGCCGCTCTTTTATGGACAAGGGCGTGAATAGGGCAATTCTTTTCCGTTTTATCGCAGCATAAAAGCAAAGCGAGACCGGGAATTCCTTTTAATTTAAAAGTCTTTGAGGTCGAGTAACTACCGAATATAATTCATATGTATTTGTTTGATACATTTCGTATTAGTATTTCTCGCCTTGATTTTTATTATGAATTGTAACTTTGTGCCTGTTCTTTTTAAAGAAAGAAAATATCCGTGTTTGTAAATTTGTCTGTATTCAGTATATTTAGCTAATAATATAACACTCAATTTAGCTAACTTTATTGAATTGTGAAAAAAATATTATAGCTATTCGTATCACAAAAAATAATATACTGTTTGAAGTCACAATAGAGGATCGAATGGCAAGTAAAAGAGAAAAACCGGAAACATTCTCGGGTGCAAGTATCTGGTACACTGACGGTTCAAAAACTAGTGAGGGTACTGGAGCTGGGATATATGGGCTACAACCGAGGAAGGAATTAACCCTTCCCCTTGGGAAATACCCAACAGTATTCCAGGCAGAAATATACGCAATCTTACGGTGCACAGACGAGATAAACGGGAGAGCTTACAAAGGGGCGCAAATCCTCATTTACTCTGACAGCCAGGCAGCCCTAAAAGCCCTCAAGGGCCAAAAGGTATCATCGCGGTTGGTTTGGGAATGTCAGAATGAGCTGGAAATTCTGGCAAAAGACAACAGAGTTATGTTAAAGTGGGTACCAGGACACAAAGGCATACATGAAAATGAAGAAGCTGACTAGCTGGCTAGAGCAGGGTCGGCATCTCAATACATAGATCCAGAACCTGCGTTTGGGATGCCGCGGTGCGCGGCCCCGGAAGCAGTCAAAAAATGGATCAAAAGAGAACATAAAAACCACTGGATGACCAGGCAGGGTTTAAACCACAGCAAGCTATTTATTGGGAATCCTGACCCGAAACTGGCACGGAAATTACTACAAATAAGTTGGAACCAATTAAGGACTATTACGGGTATAATGACGGGACACATGGCCGTCAAAGTACATCTGAATAGAATAAATCTATATAACGGAAACCTCAGCTGCAGACTATGTGGACAAGCCGAGGAAACGATGAGGCATATCATATGCGCCTGTGAGTCACTGGTGAAATTTAGACAACAAACATTCGGGTCAGTAAGTCTGGAACCGGGAGAAATACTCACTCACTCCTTAGCAGGACTGTACAGATTGAGCCAGGGGGCTAGGTTGACAGAGTGACTGTAATGTCTAGGGTGAGCACAATAGGCCTACTCTGGCCGCAGTGCATCTGGCTTTAGGACGGACCCGGGAATATAATAAAAAAAAAATTTTAAAAATCACAAAAAGCAGATATTTTCTTGTCGTTCTAATAATGTCTTAATACTTTTTATTCTTGAGACCATGAACAACATATAAGAAAAAATATGCGGCTTCTTCAGAACCAGTCTCTATTACTACCAGTTGATGTAGATTCGTTATTTTAAGAAAGTAGTGAGTTCTTATTTCTCCACTATTTAATGTTTCTTTATGCACGAATTATAAAAAAAATTTGTAACCGGAAACATTTTTTGATGGTTGTTCTTTCTTGAAAATATTTTTATTGTAGTTTTATGAGGGGTGCCTGATAAGTTTGTCAAATCTCGGCAGTGTACAGAATGCACCAAAATAACTCCTATGAATGGACATGAGGGACATAAAATGAATAATAAGTGACTTACCTTTAGGGCTATAACTCTAGATCATCAAAGTGTTTCCAGTCTATTTCTTACCACTGGACTCGAGTGTCCAAATTGTTTAGCCGAAAAATCTTCAGGGAATTTGTTATAAGCAATTTAACTGTTTCAGGCACTGTAAATAATTAATAATCTATGATAGGTATCAATATTTTAATTAAACAAATCAATTACTCTTTCTGTTGCAAATAAAATATCCCTGGCTTCTGGACTACTAACTCTGTTACTCCTAAAACTTCTTTTAAAAATTGCGAATAAAGAAAGTCAAACATTTCTTTTCTAATTCGACAGAGCTAAATTTATTAAATGTATCTCCCAATGTGATTTTGGGAAACAAAATTTTTAAGAATCTCGTAAATAATTTCTGTTCTACAGTATACTGTTTTTTTTAGAGGCAACAAAATTTCTTTTAGGTCGTAATGTAAATTAAGAATACACTGTTAAAAATAAATTAAATTTAATGCAAATTTAATGTACATTCTACATTAAATTTAATGATTTTGTACTTTAAATCCTGAATAATTTACATTAACTTTGAATTTAAAGCAAATTCATTGAAATATCAGTTCGTTGTACGTTAAATTTGTTTAAATAGTATCTTAAATTTCAATAAAGTAACTGAAAAGATATTTCAATTTTCTGTACATTGAAATTAATTCACATGCAACTTAACATTAAAGAAATTTATATTAATATTCATGATACATTGCATGAGATTTCGGGAGATGGTGCAACTTGTATTGAACTTTTTATTTAGTATGTTATAAGTTCCTTAAAGGACCGAATTTTCTTATAATGAGGTTTACATGTCTACCGGTACTAACGAAAACTAATGAGTTCGAAACCGGTGTACAGATGACGGTACACTACCTATGGGAAAAATTTCCACCTTTTCCTGGTAGCAAAATTTTTTGACCTCATAATAATTAATGTTGGTGCATTAAATATAAGATAACATATCTTAAATTCAATGAACACTGGCAGTATATTTAATGTTTATAGTCACCTTAAAAATAAATGACCAAGTTTTAAATTGAATGTATGATTACATTAAATTTAATAGAATATATTATTTTAGAGTAATATAAAAATTATTAAATTACATTAATTGAATTTAAGAAACAGTTTATAAAATTTGATTCCAGCACATTTACCTTAAATTTAATGTACTTCCTTTTTACAGTGTGGGTATCTCCGATTCTTTAAAAGTCACTAGAGGTGTTATCCCTTTTATGTTCAATCTATACTTCGAACTTAAAAAGTGAAGTTAGACATTGACCCCGCCATTTGTATGGGGGGGACACAGCTAAATTTTTTCTTTTAATCCATCCGAGACTAATTTAATGAATTATTATATCAATAGAGATCTAGCTGCATTATGCAATATTACCATAAAGCTTAATTGAATTCTTAACACTAGTAGATTAGTAGATCTTTTACTTTGTAATAAATCTTACATAAGATCAGAATAAAATGTCATATTTGCAAAATTTTCTTATTTTTGGTGGAGAAGCCTCAAATAATCATAAACATTTTTGAAATAAAAACGATAGAACTCTCAACAATGTAAACTTATATGATGAAAAGCTTAAAAGGCTTTTCGCAATCTGAAAAAGGTTAGAGAAAGACTTAGTGCAGCATATGGTAAACATTACGTGAGTGCGTTTTCAAGGTGGAACAGAAATTATGTATCTCCCAGTATCACGAATTATTTGTTAGCTAAATTAGGTGATCGTTCTATGCTGATAATATGCCTTTTCGGTGAAATTAACAAAGAAACTATATTTATTGTTTGATACAGTTTATTTTTACGCAGATTTTAAAAATATTTAGGACTCTACAGGGTGAGCCAAAAAACTAAAACAGCATAAAGTTGTATTTTTTTAAATAGAACACCCTATATACGAATCGTATTTTCGATTTAGCTTATAATTTTAAATCTTTTTTATTGAGGGTTTACTATAACAAAACTTTATAGTTTCTGAGATAATTAAGTTTAAAGAAAAAAAGTCACATTTTCAAGCATCAACTCAATCCTAAATAACGTATTCAATTTTGTGACAAATATATTCAAATTTGGAATTTAGCAAGGCCAAGGACAAGTTAACATAATTTTTACCTAATATTTGCAATAAAAGCTACAGGGTGTTGAACACATCGGCTCAAATTTGAACAAGTTTAAATGAATAAATATATATTTTTTTAAATGGTACACCCTGTATATTTTCATGTTATTTAATAGAGTAATAAAAACCCTAAAAGTTTTGTTCAATATATCCTATACCTATTTATAATAGTTTTTGAGATATTTCAGTTTTTCTTATTTTCCATACTTTTTTACAGAAATAGTCTTCATATTCATAGTAGCCATGGCAAAAACAATGTAAAAGAACATTTTTCTGTGTGTCAAATTTGTAACCGCAATCGCTTCTTTTGGTTTTAATGTAGTGTAGTTTGGTTTTTTTTTGCATTCATCTTATATTGTAAAATGAATTTTCCAAAGAATGAGTTAATAGACATGATTTATACAATAGGAGAGGCCTTCTTGCTCAAGGAATTTACAAAATGAAGTATCCTGATCGACGCCAGCCTAATACCCATACTTTTCAAAACTTAATGCAAAGATTTGATTCTTCTGGTACTGTTGATTATCCAAAACGTAAAGTGGTCAACAAACCAGTAACTAATGAAGAAAAAGAACTACAAGTATTGTTAAATGTTCAGGAAAATCCTTATATTGGTAGCCGTCAGTTAGCAGCATTATGTGAAACATCATAATCCACCGCTAATCGTACTACCAAGAAATATAGGTATCATCCATATCACATGGAATTACACCAAGAATTGCATGGACAGGATTTTGAAAGTCGTGTAAACTTTTGTCGTACAATAAATGAGGAGATTCAATTAAATCCAAATTTATTATGCAAGGTAATGTTTAGTGATGAAGCTACTTTTAGAAGTAACGGTGCCGTAAATAGACGCAACATGCATTATTATGCCACAGAAAACCCATTTTGGATTAGAGAGGTGCAACATCAAAACCACTGGTCATTAAATGTTTGGTGTGGTATTCATCATAATCGAATTATTGGACCCCACTTTTTTAATGAACCACTAAATGGCCATAGTTACCTGAACTTTCTACAAGAAGAACTACCCCAACTGCTTCAAGGTCTCGATAGGGATGAGCTCGACAGTATGTGGTTCCAGCACGATGGTGCGCCTCCGCATTACCATCGTGAAGTGCGTGCGTTTTTGGACCAACGATATCCGCAAAAATGGATTGGACGTGGGGGTTTCATTGAGTGGCCACCAAGGTCTTGCGACATCACCTCATTATATTTCTTCCTATGGGGTTATATTAAAAATAAGGTGTATGTTAATCCACCAACAACAGTGGAAGATATGCGAAACAGGATTAGGGATACCTGTAGAACAATAACGCCACTAATTTTGTCCAGGGTCCGAGAAAATCTGCAAAAAAGACTAAATTTGTGCATTGCACAAGAGAGTCGTTTATTCGAACACTTATTAAAAAGAAATAATTAATCTCAGTATTTAATAGGTAATTTTTTTGTTTCAATTTAGTATAAAAGTAAATATGTATTTGCCTTGTCGTTATTGTTGTGTTAATTTTTTCACATTATGTTTAATTAAACTATTGCCGTTGTAATATAACGAATAATGTATTTCATCATATTTAACCCCATTCTGTTTGTTTCTGTAGTTTCTTTTTATTATTTTACATGGCTACTATGATAATGAAGACTATCTCTGTAAAAAAGTATGGAAAATAAGAAAAACTGAAATATCTCAAAAACTATTATAAATAGGTATAGGATATATAAACAAAACTTTTAGGGTTTTTATTACTCTATTAAATAACATGAAAATATACAGGGTGTACCATTTAAAAAAAAAAGATATTTATTCATTTAAACTTGTTCAAATTTGAGCCGATGTGTTTAACACCCTGTAGCTTTTATTGCAAATATTAGGTAAAAATTATATTAACTTGTCCTTGGCCTTGCTAAATTCCAAATTTGAATATATTTGTCACAAAATTGAAAACGTTATTTAGGATTGAATTGATGCTTGAAAATACACCCTATATACGATTCGTATAGAGGGTGTTCTATTTAAAAAAATACAACTTTATGCTGTCCTAGATTTTTCGCTCACCTCCTAAATATTTTTAAAATCTGCATAAAAATAAACTGTATCAAACAATAAATATAGTTTCTTTGTTAATTTCACCGAAAAGGCACAAACCTACTTCATCCAATCGTTGACTCACCCTGTACAACGAACTAACATTTCAATGAATTTGCTTTAAATTCAAAGCAAATGTAAATTATTCACGATTTAAAGTACAAAATCATTAAATTTAATATAGAATGTACATTAAATTTTCATCAAATTTAAGAATATTTTTAACAGTGTAGATAACCCGAACAAAATAACTAAACTCACGTTAGTACTTTTCATATACATTAATAATTTAAATGCATCGACATAAAACCAACTCTAGGTGTGTATAAATGGACTTATAGAGCGACGTTTACATTAACGAGTAGTTAAAGGACTCGGACATAAACTCAGAAATGTAGATGCCTACATAATCGCTCAAAACGCGAGTTCTGCAACTGCAGAAGCTTAGTCTGCGACGAAATTATCTATTTGGAAGTTACAAGGAATGCTTGTGTAAAAGGAAAAATAGAAATATTCCCAGTATGCCCAAAAATATGCCTTACTGTTGAAAAATACAAAATTCTCATTGAGAAAGTTTAAAAACATTACAACAAAGATTCAGAACATAAAGAAAAACAAAAATAAATTTAGGTTTTCTCCCTTATACCACACCAATCGAACATTAAAAATTAAAAACAAAAAATAGTTAATTTAAAAAGACATATACCATATAATACAGCCTGTCGGACAAAAATTCATTAATAGTGTAGTATAGCTTCCCAACCAGGAGTCCCTTCACAATAATTCTAAACTGCGTTTTGCAAAATATCTGTCGTATATATTTAAGAAGGTATTTACACATTTTTTGCTCCTATAAATGGTCGAATTATTGATCAAGCTTAAAGACGGTATAGGAAATCTTAAAGCAGAGGCGCCATGATGTGTCCGACAATCAGACCACTCGATAATTTTAAAAGCAAACTTGTCGCAAATTAGACATACGATCTCCAAAATGTATAATGACGGTAATGTTAAAGTTCCCAGGGAGAGAAACAGATGTCTACACCAATCATGCAGTTTAGCTCTTTATATAAAGCGCATTACTCATTTTTGTAAAATAGAGATTGACTGAAATAAGTAAATCGAGCTGCATCCTCAAAAACACACCTCAAAACCTAAATGGGACTCTACGAACGCGTAGTAGACGTCGACAGCGATTGAAGAATCTAACTCAAGAGAGACTGACGCGAACAACTTCGAAATAGCTTTTAGTCCAAAGCACATTACACCTTAGCTTTTCATCAATTTGAATACCAAGAAATTTTTAGACATAGAGGTCATTTACAGCCCGATTATCTACCGAAACCTCATTAATACTACATTTAAATACATACATAAGATAGTCGTGTGAGGCAAATCATTAACGTAGACCAAAAATATTAAAGGTCGTAATACAGATCCCTGGGGTATACCTATCCAATAGAAGAGATTCGCTATCACCAACAATAACGCTCTAACAATAACCCGATAGATATGGATTAAACCAGGCGAGAAAATTCCCTCTAAAATCATGAACTTTAAGCTTAGTCAGCAGTAGCCCATGATTCACACACTCAAATGCCTTGGCAGAATCACAAAATACGGCCGCAGCAAGCTCACCCTCATTCAGTCTTCGAAACAGCGCTTCATAAAATAAAAAACTCGTATCCCCGGTACTTCTGGAAGGCCAAAATCCAAACTGCAACGTATTCAGCCAGTACTGCCTTTTCTCCAAAATTTTTGCGAGAGTTAATAAAAGAGATATTGGTCTGTAGTTGAAATATAGTTTAGTATCGCCGTCCTTAAAAAAAGCATGACCATTGCATGTTTTAAACAAGATGGAGAAAATCTCTATGAAAGGGCCAACGCGCAGAAAGCAAGTTACGGAAGTTTTATAATAATCTTTAGGGATATACTATCCCATCTGATTGAATTTTTATTTTTAATACCTATAAATGCTGGTTCTAGCTCGTTAACATCAGTTGGAAAGAAGACTGTATCCTGCACAGAATTTATAAATTAAAATAATTTATATCTATATTCCATGCATTTCTTAATTTGGTGGTATTTAATTATAGGTAATTTTATAATTATGAACAATATTTCCCATGAAGTTATTTTATTATCGCACAAAATGTCTGTAACTTTCTCAAATTTGATAAACATTTTACTCTGTTTAGTTATTTATGGTAAAACTTATCTTCCACTTTAAAATTGAAACACTTAATTAAAAGTCAAACTTAAATTCCATTTAATAATTTGTGAAAGTAGTTTTAAAAGCTTTTAAGATTTTATTGATTCCATTAAACTTTGGATATTTAAAATTAATAAAATAAGTATCTTTTGAAAGCTCTACCCAAATATTTCTCTAGGATCCATCGAAAACTTAATATCTTTGGGAGCAAAGTTGTAAATATTAGCATGCCCTAATAAAATGTACCCTAATAAACGGCAGACTCAGAGTCTGAAGCGGCATTGGAAGAAACCGAGTAAAAGAAGATCAAATATTTTATTTGAAAAACAGCAATTTATCTAGAGAACTTTAGAAGTCTTGCAAAAGCTGTCGCAGAAAGATTCTGAACAATTAGTTTTATTGAAAACTAGGTTTATTTCAAAATTTTAAAAACGTATTTTAAAATAAAAGTTTAGGGGAAATCAATTTAACCTAACCCTTTTTGTTGCAACTCGAATGTCCTGGGATATTTTATTTTTTAATCGACTTCTGAAAAGAAAAAGGTCTTAAATTAAACCGCTATATACAAGGTGTTTCAAAAAACGTGACCCAAAACTTACATGGAGATACTCCCTCTAAAAATTGAACCAAAAGTTTACATGAACATAGGTCTCATGAGTCTTCTATATCTAGTACAGGATGTTAAAGATTTTAAATTATTTTAATTTGTCCGCAATAACCTAAATAAACTGGTGCGCGTAGTACATTTATAAAGAACAATATTTCGGATATACTATTAAATTATAACTGCACCAGACGTACCTAAAGGTTAACAAAATGTATTATTTTCCCCTTTTTAACACCAGTTTTATAAAACATGTTTAATGTCTTTCAAAATTTAAAAGTCTGTGTCTCTCTTTGGGAGGAGTGGGGGGGGCGATATTATAATATCAGAAGAGTACAGTATGGCAAGCGAAAGCGAGTTTTCTACGGGGGAGGAAAAGTACCAGAGAAATTCACATTGTTAATGCAGCAGACAGAGGCCAGCCTATTTTTCTGAATTCCAAGTTCATGGGGGGGGGGGGATTGCACAGTATGGCAACTGAAAGCGAGTTGTCGACAGGGGTAGGTGCCAGGGACATTCACGTTCTTAATGTAACAGGCAGAAACAAGTCTTTTTTTCTGAGTTCTAAACTCTTGAGGGGGAGATCACACACTCCGTTCTCCCCCTAGATCACAAAGGCGCAATCCGGCAGGTAGCTCGAGGTATTCATCTAGGTAAAAAACGTGTAACGCTGAATTGCTGGTGTCATTTCCGCGGCCCCATTACGATGTCTGCGAGCATAGACTAAATAAACACAAGTTACTCCAATGTTATAATTTTAACGCTCATAAAATACAATATATATATATATATATATATATATATATATATATATATATATATGTATATATGTATATATATATATATATATATATATATATATATATATATATATATATATATATATATACCATTTGAATTTAGAAACTCCTCTTCAAATTTTACATTTCCAAAAACTCAAATACATCAGCTGTTAAATCTAAAAGGATAATATATATGACTCGTTTGATTCATGGCAATATTTGCTTTGTAAATTTAAATTAATTATAAACGAAGGGTTTAAAAACTTATACCCGTATTTTAGACTTACTATCCAACACGGCAACACTGCATCGTCTCATGTCTTACTTTTTTAATACTATTTACTATAACAAAATTTTTTGAATGAGTTGGATTTAATACTTGGAATTTCTCATCTTGCGCTCTCGCCAAAAACAGCAAAAATAGTGCCAAAGCGTCCATAAGAGGTGAGAGTCCTGTGTTCATTTAATCAATGCTGCGAGTGATGACATGGGGATTTGCGCATACAACACAGCGATATATAGTTCGGTATTAATATATACGAATGCTCCGAAGTATCAGAAAATCCCATTTCCCCAGCATGGTGCATTTATGCTAATTTAATTTTAATGTCAAATCAAATATTATTTCCCCGCAAGTTCCACATTTTTTCCGATGTACAGTAAATCAGATACACCCCGATCAACAAACAACGCATGTAACAGATCTTTGCTGCATAGTAGTGAGCTTCTTTGCCATAAACGCATCTGTCCTGTGTTGCTTATCATCCCAACTTTTATAATATTCAGTTTTTTCGTCTAAATTTTTATTGCGCTCGCTTGATGGTGTTCCTTTTTCGCACACTTTTTTTAAAAACTAGACTAAAAAATAATTTCAGTTTTCTAATTGTATAAAGGAATCAAGAAATAAATTATTACAAATGTATTTTTAATAAATGTCAAAGAATAAAAAGTCATATTTTGTTTTGCTTTAAACTCGAATATATATAATAAGGGCACAGCAATTTTGACAAATCAAAACTTCTTTCATAACAAAAAGTAATTGATTTTTATAAATCGGATTCATTTTTCCTCTAAATCATCTACGTCCCGTCAATCATCGAAACGAACCCATCCAAACATGTTGTTCACAACTTACAACTTTTATGACAGTTTGAAACTTATCTTTGCAGATAAATTGATTTTCTTTAAGTTTGGACCTTGCTATATCTGCGGAAACCGTTCGCTAGATTTTCTCGGTCTGTTGGAAAAATAAATATTTGCTCAAGGGATTAGTCTCTTAAAATAAAATATACTTCTGGCGTCTTTCATTGACTGCTTTGCTATCGAGCAAGCAAGTATCAATTTCGCATATTTTTGGTGACGAAAATATAAATTCTAGGAGCGACCAGGTTTGCAAAAGGGATATTTATAAAGAATTATTGTAAGATTATAGATAATTTTCATGGATTTTTTATGATTCTGGTTTACTATATACTCTTTGTAGTCAGTGAGTGAGGTTTTAAAATATTAAATAGACTCATAATCAAAACTGTCGAATATTTTTTGTTATCGCTATTGCTTGAAAATATTTTCAAATTAGCACCATCAAATAATGTATGTGCTGATGGTATTTATTAAGTATGCGGACATTTTTATATTACTTGTTTTAAAAATGTTAACTATTAATTCATTTACATGGCGTTTATTGTCTTTGGAGTTTTAAAGGTTGAAAATGAATTAAGTTATTTGTGCTAAAAGAAGTAAGTAATTGTTATTTATTTGCCTTTCCCTTTATTTAGAGCATCAATATGCCATCAGCTAGAACTTTTAATAAAGCTAAGGCAGCTCAAATTATGCTCTATATAACGAAGAAGATTTTGTACCAGTTCTGAAAAGACGTCAATCTATAGTATCGAATATTTTAAAAAGCTATCAAGAGGCGGGAAATTTCATACAGTAGTCATTAATAACCTTTTTTTGAGACTTAATTCTACGCAAAATAGCACGTTAATATTCACGTACCCCAAAAATGATCTAATAAATGTAAAACTACCTAAAATTTGTTCGAAAATAGTCAGATCAAGTTTAAATAATTTATTTAAAAGGGAAAAAATTAATTAGAAACTGTTGTAAATTACAATTAATTTAATAAGGTTATTTTTAAAAGAATTTTAAGTAAATTGGTATTATATTGTATTGTTTACATGCCTTTTGATTACATTCTTTTTTACGTTAGTTAACTGTATTGTGTGGTTTGGGGATATTTTATATAAAAATTAAAATTGGCATAACTTCAATTGAGGGCTCGGAAAGCAGAACCAACAGACTTCTCGACCGAGCCAAACGTAGTAGGGCAGAGGAGGAATAGGCGTCCTCTAATTCAATAATGGAAAAAATAAAGAATAAAAAACATTACTTTATAGAATATGCTATTTTGCATAACTTTGGTTTCAGAAACTGGTCTATTGAGCTGTTTTTAAGGATGTTAATTATGAATTTAATGGTATTTTTCAGGATTCAATATGGCGAATGTAATATAGCTGACTAAAGATTTTACATTTTTCGATTTTGTTTAAATGTGGAATTGAATCGTTTTTGAGGATATAAATAGTGAATATAAAATTATTTTAAGAAAATCTAATACGTCAGATGCAACGTTTAGAAATTTTATATTTTCATCTAAAATTGGTACTAGGGGGCTTTGAAGGGTTTAAATTTAGATTAGATTAAGACGTTAAAATTATTTCTTTGAAATTTAATAAGGCGGATTTAATATGGTAGGAAAAAAATTTTACCTTATTCGCATTTTTTCAAATTTGGTATTAGAGGGTTGGAGGGTGATGTATTACGAATATGAAGTTAATTTTTTACAACTATTAGGTTAATAACATACAATATGAGGGACTAAAAATTTTACATTGTCCTGCATTATATAAAATTGATATTGCTGGGTTCTTGGGGCGTATACAAACTCAATACACAATATAAAATATATGGGGCTAAGAAATTTCCGTCTCAAATTCTTTAAATATCGATATTGGGAGGTTTTGGGGCCTATATTACCAATCTAAAACTAATTTGAAATTTAAGATAGTGGATTTACCATGACAAACTAAATATTTGTTTGACACAATTTCATTGGTATTTGGAGAACTCTATGAATCAAAGAATTTTTAGTGGTTCATTTTAGGGTGATTTACAATTCTGGATAAAAATGGATACTTTTTTGTCACCTTGGAGTCATTACGAGGTACTTAAATCTCGATTAGCACTTAGTTCAAATAATTTATGAATATCATAATGAATTCAAAACTAAAAATCGAAAAATAAATTTTTTATACAAAATTGAACCGACTTCTAAAAGTGCGCTAAAAAGTGAAAAATAACTATAAATTTTTATATGAAATTGAAATTCTTGAAGTCGGCGCCAAATTATTTCTAAATGAAATAGATAACTATTAATATATACAAAATATTTTTAGAAAACAATTACAAATAAAATATTTTTAATCTGTTTATGCGAATCACATTTTGTCAGGTATTAGTTTGGCGCCGACTTCAAAAATTTCAATTTCATATAAAAAATTTTAGTTATTTTTCACTTTTTAGCGCACTTTTAGAAGTCGGTTCATTTTTTTAATACAAATTTTATCTTTAATAACAGTATGCTCTACCACTACTTAGAAAATGATTGTAGAAATGTAACCATTTTAATATTTTTTTATCATTATACAAATTTTATAATTTATTGTGATATACTATGTACTTTTTTGAATTTTTCGTATTCTAGAAAAAGAAACCTTTTTTTACAATAACATGACTATTTTTCTGTATCAGTTTAGATGCTATTTAATTATCATATTTATTTTTCCACTTACAACAAAATCTACTTTTGGCACTCATATTTGATTAATAAATAGTTTTTAATTAAACAAAATATTAATTTTATAACTATAACAAGGCTAATAAAAATAAATAAATAAGTCTAAAAGATATTCGGAGATCCCGGGATGAAATCGAGGCCGGTTCTAAGTAAACAAATAACTTCATGCAAGACCTTGATTTGGCCACCCCTCACTCAAAATTTGCCCTTATCCAATTTTATTCTAAATATTATGATGCATATCTCCCTCCCTTTTAACGTCAGGCAGTATATAGCAGGATTTTTAATTAATTTTTCTTCATCCAGAAAAAAACGATTCTTAAGCTTGACTCTTTCGTGCCTTGGATGAAGTAAACAGATAACAAAGTAGCTGTGCAAATAAAAACCTATTCAAAACTTCTAAATATGAATATTTTTAATTTTTTAACTTTTTGCACCACAAACTGAATAAGCTCACATTAAAATTAAATTTATCGAACAGGAAAAACAACTAAATAAATTTTTTTGATTACATGGAAAGGATATTGATTTTCAATTGCTATAGCCAAATAGTCACTATATTAACCTAAATTCACACCACAGGTTTTTTAAATGAGACCTAAAATTTCCTATGAGAAAAATTTAAGAACACTTTTCGGTGGTAATTCTCTTCAGCTGATGAAGTTAATAGTCTATGAAATGTGTTTTTTAGTGTTACTTTTCTTCAGTGTTTTAAGGAATAATGCTTTCCATATATTTATTCGGGAATCTTTGAGTATTTTCAGATAGTCTTATTGCAATAGTTGCATATTCAACGATATGCAATGAGATTTTATGAAGGGCATGCCGTATGGGATGATTTTTAGTAATATTTTTTAAAATTTTTCAATATTTATTTTATATCATTTGTTTGAATGTTGTAGACAATTTTGTTTCTATTTGTTGACACTGTAGTTATTAATTAGTTTTTATTTTTTTTTGGTTTCGGTCATACTAATACTTTATAAGAAATTAACACATGTTTTTTTCTGACGTTTCGGTTTATTTTATTGATTAAACCATCTTCAGAGAATTACTGTAAATATGAAAATGAATATATAAATTGTTGTTATATAAACTGAAATTTTAATTTCTTACCTAATGTTAAATGGTGGCACTTGATTAACTTACATTTAACTATTTTATTATTTTAATACAAATATAATCAAAAACTTCTTTTTTAATATAAATATAGAAAACTGATATAATTTTTTGAATGCATTTTTTACACATCTGGTTTGTTTTGCTTTTGACAGAGTACTACTAAAGAGTTTGAAAGTTTCTGGACCATCTGCAATTTTATTGCTCTATTAGATTGGTATACACATTACTCAGGTCATTTGTGTCCGTTCTGAAATTCATTGTACATGGTGTTTTTTTAATATGGATCATTTCTTTAATTGTTCTTTTTTTGTAATTAATTTCTTTGTCTAAAATCTCCACGTTGTTAAAATCGATGTTGTGTATATTATCTAGTACATATTTGGCTAAGGCGGTTTTATTATCGTTATTGTGATGTCTAATGCTGTATTTGTGATTTTGTATTCTATTTTTTAAATACTGTTTGGTTTGGCCGACATTTACAAGATCAATTGTTTAGATTGCAACCAAACATATATCGTTCAAACCAAACAATATTTAAAAAATAGAATACAAAATCACAAATACAGCATTAGACATCACAATAACGATAATAAAACCGCCTTAGCCAAACATGGACTAGATAATATACACAACATCGATTTTAACAACGTGGAGATTTTAGGCAAAGAAATTAATTACAAAAAAAGAACAATTAAAGAAATGATCCATATTAAAAGAACACCCTGTACAATGAATTTCAGAACGGACACAAATGACCCGAGTAATGTGTATACTAATCTAATAGAGCAATAAAATTGCAGATGGTCCAGAAACTTTCCAACTCTTTAGTCTCTGTCAAAAGCAAAACAAATCAGATGTGTAAAAAATACATTCAAAAAGTTTTTGATTATATTTGTATTAAAATAATAAAATAATTAAATGTAAGTTAATCAAGTGCCACCAATTAACATGAGGTAAGAAATTAAAATCTCCGTTTATATAACAATAATTTACATATTCCTTTTCATATTTACAGTAATACTCTGAAGATGATTTAATCAATAAAATAAACCGAAACCTATAAAGTAATAGTATGACCGAAACCCAAAAAAGGAAAAAGTTGTAGACAATGTTGAAGATTGACTAAAATGTGGTTATCGGACTTGCATTGTCTTTACTTTTGTTTGTTTTTACGACGTTCCGATTAGGTTGGATCTCTAATCGTTATCAAGTATAAACTGAATGTTTTGTATTAAGGCTACGAGCTTATATAGGGCATGTGTCCCTTGAGGCGCAAAGTTTCGCTTCACTGTACAGGGTGAGTCAACGATTGGATGAAGTAGGTTTATGCCTTTTCGGTGAAATTAACAAAGAAACTATATTTATTGTTTGATACAGTTTATTTTTACGCAGATTTTAAAAATATTTAGGACTCTACAGGGTGAGCCAAAAAACTAGGACAGCATAAAGTTGTATTTTTTTAAATAGAACACCCTATATACGAATCATATTTTCGATTTAGCTTATAATTTTAAATATTTTTTATCAAGGGTTTACTATAACAAAACTTTATAGTTTCTGAGATAATTAAGTTTAAAGAAAAAAAGTCACATTTTCAAGCATCAATTCAATCCTAAATAACGTTTTCAATTTTGTGACAAATATATTCAAATTTGGAATTTAGCAATTCCAAGGACAAGTTAACATAATTTTTACCTAATATTTGCAATAAAAGCTACAGGGTGTTGAACACATCGGCTCAAATTTAAACAAGTTTAAATGAATAAATATCTTTTTTTTTTAAACGGTACACCCTGTATATTTTCATGTTATTTAATAGAGTAATAAAAACCCTAAAAGTTTTGTTCAATATATTCTATACCTATTTATAATAGTTTTTGAGATATTTCAGTTTTTCTTATTTTCCATACTTTTTTACAGAAATAGTCTTCATTATCATAGTAGCCATGTAAAATAATAAAAAGAAACTACAGAAACAAACAGAATGTGGTTAAATGTGATGAAACACATTATTCATTATATTACAACGGCAATAGTTTAATTAAACATAATGTGAAAAAATTAACACAACAATAACGACAAGGCAAATACATATTAACTTTTATACTAAATTGAAACAAAAAAATACCTATTAAATACTGAGATTAATTATTTCTTTTTAATAAGTGTTCGAATAAACGACCCTCTTGTGCAATGCACAAATTTAGTCTTTTTTGTAGATTTTCTCAGACCCTGGACAAAATTAGTGGCGTAATTGTTCTACAGGTATCCCTAATCCTGTTTCGCATACCTTCCACTGTTGTTGGTGGATTAACATAGACCTTATTTTTAATATAACCCCATAGGAAGAAATCTAATGGGGTGATGTCGCAAGACCTTGGTGGCCACTCAATGAAACCCCCACGTTCAATCCATTTTTCCGGATATCGTTGGTCCAAAAACGCACGAACTTCACGATGGTAATGCGGAGGCGCACCATCGTGCTGGAACCACATACTGTTGAGCTCATCCCTATCGAGACCTTGAAGCAGTTGGGGTAGTTCTTCTTGTAGAAAGTTCAGGTAACTATGGCCATTTAGTGGTTCATTAAAAAAGTGGGGTCCAATAATTCGATTATGATGAATACCACACCAAACATTTAATGACCAGTTATTTTGATGTTGCACCTTTCTAATCCAAAATGGGTTTTCTGTGGCATAATAATGCATGTTGCGTCTATTTACGGCACCGTTACTTCTAAAAGTAGCTTCATCACTAAACATTACCTTGCATAATAAATTTGGATTTAATTGAATTTCCGCATTTATTGTACGACAAAAGTTTACACGACTTTCAAAATCCTGTCCATGCAATTCTTGGTGTAATTCCATGTGATATGGATGATACCTATATTTCTTGGTAGTACGATTAGCGGTGGATTGTGATGTTTTACATAATGCTGCTAACTGACGGCTACCAATATAAGGATTTTCCTGAACATTTAACAATACTTGTAGTTCTTTTTCTTCATTAGTTACTGGTTTGTTGACCACTTTACGTTTTGGATAATCAACAGTACCAGAAGAATCAAATCTTTGCATTAAGTTTTGAAAAGTATGGGTATTAGGCTGGCGTCGATCAGGATACTTCATTTTGTAAATTCTTTGAGCAACAAGGCAATTTTTTTTAGCCTTTCCTATTGTATAAATCATATCTATTAACTCATTCTTTGGAAAATTCATTTTACAATATAAGATGAATGCAAAAAAAAAACTACACTACATGAAAACCAAAAGAAGCGATTGCGGTTATAAATTTGACACACAGAAAAATGTTCTTTTACATTGTTTTTGTCATGGCTACTATGATAATGAAGACTATTTCTGTAAAAAAGTATGGAAAATAAGAAAAACTGAAATATCTCAAAAACTATTATAAATAGGTATAGGATATATTGAACAAAACTTTTAGGGTTTTTATTACTCTATTAAATAACATGAAAATATACAGGGTATACCATTTAAAAAAAAAAGATATTTATTCATTGAAACTTGTTCAAATTTGAGCCGATGTGTTCAACACCCTGTAACTTTTATTGCAAATATTAGGTAAAAATTATGTTAACTTGTCCTTGGCCTTGCTAAATTCCAAATTTGAATATATTTGTCACAAAATTGAAAACGTTATTTAGGATTGAATTGATGCTTGAAAATGTGACTTTTTTTCTTTAAACTTAATTATCTCAGAAACTATAAAGTTTTGTTATAGTAAACCCTTAATAAAAAAGATTTAAAATTATAAGCTACATCGAAAATACGATTCGTATATAGGGTGTTCTATTTAAAAAAATACAATTTTATGCTGTCCTAGTTTTTTGGCTCACCCGGTAGAGTCCTAAATATTTTTAAAATCTGCGTAAAAATAAACTGTATCAAACAATAAATATAGTTCCTTTGTAAACTTCACCGAAAAGGCACAAACCT
Organism: Diaprepes abbreviatus; assembly: GCA_034092305.1. Taxonomy (NCBI): domain Eukaryota; kingdom Metazoa; phylum Arthropoda; class Insecta; order Coleoptera; family Curculionidae; genus Diaprepes; species Diaprepes abbreviatus. The sequence continues at coordinate 1,886,386 of JASJET010000316.1, forward strand.
ACTTCATCCAATCGTTGACTCACTCTGTACACACCTCAATGATTTGATGTTACGAAGTAGTGGTTACCAAAGATTAGGTGTCTCAACACTGGGTTTACTGAAGATTCCATTATTATTTTTAATGTAAGCTGTTTCTATAAATTTTCTTTTTTTCATATAGGGTTCCGTATATATTGAGAGATTAAGTATCTCAACTGCAGATTCCGTTATTATTTTTAATGTAAGGTGCTTTTATAAATATCTCTTTTCTTCATGTTGGTTCCCATATATATTGCCGCAGCTTCAGACCATTTTATATGGTGTTGTTTATACCAGGCGTATTCTGCAACACCTGATCTCGACGTTTCCCCTTTTTGTGTATGAGTTTTATGTTCCTTAGTTCTAACTTGTAGTGGTCGTTTTGTTTCTCCAATATATAATTTCATCACACTCACATGGAACTTTGTAAACACATTCTTTCTTATCGGTAGTTTTTGGTTGTGTTATTGTTAAATGAGCTCTAAGTGTATTTCCTGATTTAAAGACTGTTTTTATATTATAACTTCTGGTAATTCATCTTATTTTCTCCGAAGTTCCTTTAATGTACGGAATTGTGGAAAATGAATGTGTTTCTTGCTGTCCAGTGGTCGTTGTTCTAAAGTTATTTATAACATCGTCAATTAATTTTAAAGGATAACCATTCTGTTGTAAATCAGATTTAATATTTGCTACCTCTTTTTCCAATGAATCGGCATTATTGCATATAGATATAGCGCGATTATTGAAGTTGTGTATAATTCCCGGTTTTGTTACACAGAATGATTAGAAATATGGTTAAGATATTGTTCAGTATGTGTTGGGTTCCTGTATACTGAAGTTTTAATTGTTTCATTTGAACGATTTATCATGACATCTGGGAAGGACAATTGATCATTTACGTCTTTTTCCATCGTAAACTTAATTGTATATCCAATATTGTTTAGATGTTTCAAGAAATCATTAAGTTTATGATCATTGCCCTTCCATATGATGAAGGTATCATCGACATATTTCAACCAGACTTTCCGTTTCACTGTTGCACCTTCTATGGCACGAGTTTTGAACCATTCCATATATATATATATATATATATATATATATATATATATATATATATATATATATATATATATATATATATATATATATATATATATATATATCACCGTAGAGAGTGAAGAATCCATCGGAAACGCGTCGTCCTGAGCGTAGAACTTGTCCTTTACTCGAAAGTAAGCACTACGCAGGCAACACTCCAAAAGGTTCATCACCCCGTTGGCACATTGATATACAGACATTCCACATCAAAACTTATTAGTCTATCGTTTGGCTCTAGATTAATGTCACTAATAATGTTTACGAAATGTGTGGAATTCATAAGCTCTGTAGAAATGATACAAGTCGACGAAAACCATTCCGATATGTTTAGGTGAAAAATAAAATCAACCTTGAAAGACAAAAAAAATCCCGTTCAAAATCTCTCCAAGTTTGAAGCATCTGCTTTAAAAGAACTTCGTAAGGATGAATTCATAAAGGTCCTACCAGCGGACGGAAATGTAACGGGGATCATGGATGTCGTAACGTACGACCAAAAGGTCGGAGATATCCTGGAAAAAGAAAAATATAGAAAACTAGCTCGAGACCCAACTAAACCTATAGAGTCAAAAATCTACAGAACACTAAGGAAATACCAAGACCATATACCTGACAACCTACAATCAGCGCTCACACCACACCTTATGGACTATCGAAAATTCATAAAACGAACATACCATTGAGACCAATAACCAGCCCTAGAGGATTCCCAACAAACGCACTGGTGAAGTTTCTTTTAAAAATCTTACTACCTTTAGAAGGTAAAACGAACACAGATGTTAAAAATTCCACACATTTCGTAAATATTATTAGTGGCAATAATCCAGTGCCAAACGATAGACTAATTAGTTTTGGTCTGGAAAGTCTGTATACTAATGTGCCATTAGGGAAATCAATAGACATAATCAAAAGTATACTTTCAAATGATACATTATTTGATCGGAAAACGTTACCACTGGACGGGGTGATGGACCTTTTGGAGTGTTGCCTGCGTAACACTTACTTTTAAGTAAAGGACAAGTTCTACGCTCAGGATGACGGACTTCCGATGGGTTCTTCACTCTCTCCAGTGATTGCGAATATATATATATATATATATATATATATATATATATATATATATATATATATATATATATATATATATATATATATATATATATATATATATATATATATATACGGAATGGTTCAAAACTCATACCGTAGAAAGTGTAACAATGAAATCGAAAGTCTGGTTGAGATATGTCGATGATACCTTCATCGTATGGAAGGGCAATGATCATGAGCTTAATGATTTCTTGAAACATCCAAACAACATTCAACCTACAATTAAGTTTACTATGGAAAAATATGTAAATGATCAATTGCCCTTCCTAGATGTCATGGTGAGTCGTTCTTATCATTCTGTTGTAACGGGGAATTATACGCAACCTCTATGATTGCGCTATATCTATATGCTATAATGTCGATTTATTGAAAGAAGAGGTAGCAAACATTAGATCCGATTTACAACAGAATAGTTATCTCTTAAAATTAATTGACGATGATATCAATAACTTTAGAACAACAACCACTAGACAGCACGAAACACATTCCTTCTTAACAATTCCATACATTAAAAGAACTTCGACAAAAATAAAATGAATTGCCAGGAGTTATATATAAAAACAGCCTTGAAATCAGGAAATATATTTAGAGCTCATTTAACAAAAACGAAAGCAAAAACTACCGATAAGAAGGAATGTGTTTACATAGTTCCATGTGAGTATGGTGAAATTTATATTGGAGAAACCAAACGACCACTAAAATTTAGAATTAAGGAACATAAAACTCACACACAAAATGGGGAGACGTCGAGATCAGATATTGCAGAACAGGTCTGGGATAAACAACACCATATAAAATGATCTGAAGCTGCGGCAATATATATGGAACCCAACATAAAAAAAGAAAATTTATCGAAACAGCTTAAATTAAAAATAATATTGGAATTTTCAGTAAACTCAGTGTTAAAATACCTAATCTTTGGCAACCACTACTTCGTAACATCAAATCAATGAGGTGTATACAGTGAAGCGAAACTTTTCGCTTCAATGGACACAATCCTTATATAAGCTCGTAACCTTAAGATAAAACATTCAGATTATATTTGATAAAGATTAAAGATACAATCTAATCCAAACGTCGTAAAACCAAACGAAAATAAAGATTTGTTTTATAATCACTAGAAATTAGTATCAAAATTTTTATCTGTCTTCAATCTTTATTAACACCGTTCTTTTTGCTTGTTACACCACCATTTTTTAATATGTTTCCAGTAGTTCCTTTACTATAATTGAGTTTATTGAGATTTAGACTCATTCTCAGTTTCAGAAAAAATTGTATTTGGACTCTCTTCTCCCTACTGAATACAATTTCAGATGCTTTTCTTTGCAATTCGACCTAAATGAAGAGTAAAATTCATGCAGGCAAAAGTAGAAACCTTGTTTCAAGAAACCTTCATTCACTTCCATTTATAGATAATATTCTATTAAAATCTTATTCCCTTATCACAAATAAATTGCATTATAGAGCTTGGAGCAGTCAGTGCTTTTGCCATTTTTTCGTCAATAATCATAAACATATTTATTTTTAACCTCTCTTTCAAATACTCGTATGTTTACCAAATTTTTCTTTATTATTATCGATTTCTGTTGAGAAATAAAGTTTATAATAAATCCCAGGAAGGTATAAAGCTGATGTAAGAATGGTTAAGCAATAATTTGCTTAGCTTTCATGTAACAAAAACCTTTTGTCTATTTTTTACCACAGTTGCATACCAACCACTTATCAGCAAATCTATGTATATTAAAAAATATTCTGATTTAATTAGATCACCTCTGAATAAAATCTGCACATTTAAGACGCTGTAAGCGTATAACAAAAATAACACTAACAGTTTATTATCAAAAAAAGACAAGTCTATCATTATTAAATCAAAATTTGATTTAGCCACCGAAGTTTTGAAAAGTAATCCACAGAAGAATCAATATAGTTAGTATTCTGTGCTTTACCAGTCTCGTTTATGAACCATTTAATTTGTAATTTACTTGGATCAATTATTTTGTGTTTAGTAAAGATTTTTTTTTAAATAATTTTCACGAAAATGTTGCGGCACATTTTATTAAATTTTTTCGTTTTTTTCTATGAAATGTTTTTGGTATTATAAATATTTTTAAATAAAATAAATAGGATTTTTTTAGTTTCCTAGTAAAAAATCATTTTGGGAAAAAAGTAAGTACCGTAGTGAAAGAGTGAAGTTATATTCTTTAAAACCACCTAAAGTACGCCAAGTTCAAATGAGGTATAAAAATAACATAATTCATTTTTAGGCAACCTACAATAGTAGAAATTATTGTATACTAATTAAATTTTTGAAGTTAACTACTACGTAGATCAACATACAAAATTTTTAAATATTTTAGCAGCTTAGTATTTTGTTTTTTACTTTTAGACAAACCAGAACTTTAGAAATTAATAGTAGTCTCCAATAACATCTTTATGATGTGGTTTGTCTTAGGAGGGTTGTATAATTTTTGATGATAGCCCAAGAAGTACAGCATAGTATTAGTTATAGCTTAGAAGCTAACGATAGTGTTAGTGTCTTATTAGCTTTGACTTGACAATATGTTTTTAGGAGGCTAAGTCCAATGACGAATAGCGGTGCCTGCATGAAGTATGTAAGGATCATTATAACAAAAAAATGCCACCAATCCATGGATTGTCCAATGTACTTCTACCAGACACCTAGAATATGACAAGCGACACTTTTTGCTTACAATGAGCCAAAAAATACAAAAATATTTTACAAAAACAAGTATTTTTTTTAATTACTAAGAATTTTATTGTTTTTAACAAATTGTCTAACCATTTTTTGGTAATCCTTCCTTGATTTTCGTAAAGACAGGGTCATTATATATATATATATATATATATATATATATATATATATATATATATATATATATATATATATATTATATATATATATATATATATATATATATATATATATATATATATATATATATATATATATATATATATATAAAATTGGTGGAGATATATAAAACTTTGGTGGAGCCATGTCTCTTTATCGGATTCAAAAACCCACTGGGTTCTCAAATTATTAAAAAATGAGCTTCAAAATTGATGTAACTTAACCGGAAAAAAGCTATCGCTAGATACCAGGCTATTATAACAATATACGTATGTCAACGCACTATCGTAAAAGATATTGCCTAATGACTTCGTAATTAAATTTTTATGGTATTTTAACTAGTTTTTCTAATAACGTAATAACGTAAAATAATCATTAATAACATTTATTTCGCAAAATGTACGTTATGGTTTTACGGCACCGTAATAAAAATATTAATACAACTAAATGCAATTACTGAGCTACATGACCCTTAAAAATTCTTTTCAGAATTATGACGTGATTTAGGAGGTAAGGAAATTCTTTTTCCAGTAAATTATTGTTGGTTGTAGATTTTTAGCAAATATACATTTTATGTAAAAAAATACAACATATACTTTTTGACGCTTTTTTAATGATTTTTAGCTGGCTCCAGTACCCATCCTATTCAATCTAATTGAACTAGATTTTTTGGATGTAATTTCCCCCTACCCAACAATAATAAAAATATATGACTGGCTTTTTCAATCATCTTCTTTTAATGACAAAAATAAGCTAGAAAATTGCATATTTCGAGCTTCACAATTACTGTCAGGGACAAGATAAAATCTGAAACTTTCAAGAAATGTATTCTTTAACATGAGCTTTAAAGATTCTCTAATATTAACAACAAATTATAGAGAGGTGAAAATGCCATTATTTTCAATTTGCTAATTTTTTATTTATGAAATCGGATTAATTACCCACAGCGTAAATACATACATAATAAATATTAAGTTAGGAACCAATTTGATAAGATAATACGGACTTATTTTCCAATTAATCTCAGTAATCTGTTTCATTCAGAAATATTTCATCCTCTACTTAAATCCTAGTACTGTAGTTTTCTCATAATTCCAAAAATATAATCATTGCATGAAGTACAATCATCTAGAATTTAAAATAGAAATCAGAAAAAAAGTATACTTTAACTTTTAAATTTTTGAAGAAACTACTCTATATTAAGTTTTAGGAACGACTTCAGATATTTAGATATTTCCAATAAAACGAATTTCACGTTTACTACGAAATTTTGTCAGTATATTTATTGGTTGTTGATTGAAATTGAGGCACTCAGAATTTCTTCTTTGACATCTTGAAGAAGACTCTTAGAGTATTTCATCAAAATAAAAATTAAAAGGGCTGCATATTTGTGTTATTTTAAGTGATTTCAATTGGAAAGACACTTATGGAATTTTTATTCATTTTGTGAAATACGGAAAAATATAAAAGATATTTTAAACCCAGAGGAACACTTTCCTACTGTTACAGTTTTGTTATTTTACGAACAAAACTATAAATAATTTTACTAATAATACCAACAATAAAGCTAATACTCTGGCATCATCAGAAATAACCTTAAAGGTCTATTTGATTTGCAAGGAAGACTCAATTGTGAGATTTATTTACAATTTTTGCAGCAAAATTTAAATAATTTATTGGAACACGTACGTCTTGGCAGAAGAATGCAAATGTGGTACATGCCTTATGGTGTTCCGCCTCATTTTAACCGTATAGTACGTCAACACTTAACTGACGTTTTTGGCCATCTATGGATAGGTCGGGGTGGGCCTGTTTTATGGCCACCATGGTATCCAGACCTAAATCCCTTAGTTTTTTACTTCTGGGGTCATATAAAACAACTAGTTTATTCAACACCAGTAAATACTAGAGAAGAACTACTAGCTAGAATAGCACAGCATTCTAACGAAGTCCGTAATAATACCGGAATATTATTTGCAGTGCAGTGGGAACATATTTGTAGAATAAGAAAATGTGTTGAAGTACGTGGAGCCCATATTGAACATTTGCCAGAATAACATTTAAACATTTTCACTACTTTTGCATTTTAATAACATTGTAAATTAATTGAGCCCCGATCAACCTCTTGAAATATTACAGCATCAACATCTCATTGCTTTCGAAAAGTTAGACATTACTTTGCCATAAATTAAAGCACATCGGCACACCCTGAGTATTTTATTTTTACCTGTTTGTGTTTAGCATTAGTAACTGTTGAGTTTTTCGCAAAGCTGCCTGTTTTATCAAAATAAATTAAGCTTACCTTTTCTGAAGAAGAATGACCAGAGTATTTAAAAAATCAGATTTTAGCTCTGTAAAATGGCACCTGTCAAAAATTAGACCCTAACCAGTGTGGCTTCAAGTCTGTTCCTAACTTCTCTGATGATCTAAAATATCTACTGTAGTATGGTTTAATGAGTCTTTATGACCTTTATAAAATATTAAAATTTCATTAAATTATACAAGTCTGTTCCAAACTTCGAGCCAATATGGTAAATCGTTGGGTACCCCTATAGGGCTCTGTATCTTCGTTAAAGTGCACTTTAAGAATTTTTTTTTGACAAAGTATGGTTATTTTGACCTCTCCTGTATGCTGCCAAGAAATTAGGTACTTACCGGACACTCTGTATAAAAATTAATTTGACTGAACAAGGACTATTTTAAGGTAAAACTCTCTTCCTAGAAAGATTGAGTTGATTGATTGATAAGTTTGTTTTTGTTAGATTGTCACCTACTGACAAAATTTTGCATTTTCAAGACAATAACAACATAGTTACAACATAACTGGCACCGAGTGAACATAAAAGGTCCTTGATGCTTTTCGAAAGATCCCACTCTAAATTAGTCGAGATTTAATCGAATTATTTATCTGCTTATTTAGGAAGTCCATAAGATGGTACTAATATAATATTTAGTAGCGATAGAGTCCGAGAAAATGATAAATAAATATTTTCTTTAAATCAAACTCAAAATACTGTTTAAATTGAGATTAGCTGCCTCAATATTATGCATAGCACTGCTATAAATGAACTTATAATTCCTTATATTTTAAGTACCGAAGGAGTCTATGAGCCATAATAAAAAGGATAGAATCATAGCAAAAGAAAAATATACCCCCCACCCACTGTTTAGACTGCTGCTTTATCTCTGGCGTGTAATGGTGAATCCATGTTTCATCTACAGTTATCAAACGTCGAAGAAACTCCCGCAGAAAGTTTTCCAAGCCAAGAACATCATGTAAAATGTAGTGGACACGATCTATCGAGATGTTTGCTATGCCAGCAAGCTCTCGTACTTTCAGTCGATGGTCATGAAGTATGACATTGTTAATTTTTGTGACAATTTCGTTAGTTGTAGCGGTTTTTGGGCGTCCCGAGCGCTCATCATCTTGAATTGATGTACGACCACGATTAAATTCAGCAGCCCATTTTTTTACGTCGAAGAATCCTTAAAAGTAGAATTTAATCCATTTTTAATATATATAGGAGTTAAGTCCTTTAAAACAAAGTACTTTATAACCGCTAGAACTACAATTTTATCCATCTTTCACAAAATATCGAACCTTATGTGTTTACTCGATCGCCACAAACAAGCAACTGAACGCAAACATTTGAAACTTTGCACGGCTTCATCTCAAGATTAATGCTTACAAAATATGATAATTATTTGATCCTACCAGCGCCCTCTCTGTTTCAGGCCGAGAACTTATCGAACCACTCGCGTATATACCGTTTTCAAAATTGGAACTCAATAGAGTGCATAGCCCTAATTAACCAATCAACAAGTGTTTTATAACTTTAGTTGCTATACCAATTAATTTAAAACGTAAAATTGTATATATTATACTAGATTTACTACCCAATAAATAACTTATAAGTGGCACATATTTCATTATAGTCGTAGAAAATAACTTTTTTTAAACCCTAGTTTTTTTATTTTCCGAACATTTTTCATCCTGTATCTTGCTCGAGTTATTATGTGAATAAATGGAATTTTATGATGGAGTTCTATGTACAAAAACTATATTTTATGGGTTCTCCTATAGGCTTATCTTTTTAGATTAATTTATTTGATGTCAAAGTTTAGGAGTCGATCAATTTTCCAGAACCACTGCAACGATAACGGTATATAGGCTTCCATAAATATTTGATTTGACATTACACATTACCGACTGCCATTTTCGGTCAAAACTGTGTATGCCAATACTTTTTTCACTTATTTGATTTTGTTACAAATATATGACGCATACTTGTTCAAAGGTAAAAAAAAATGTATAGTTAAAATTAAATAAACCCTTTTACAAAATACAAAGTATGTAATTTCTCGGCGGCGTGGTGTTAACACTCGAGCATACAATATTGGAGCTAGCCCTCATAAGATATTTGAATTCCAATGACCCAATCTGATTTTTTTTTACTTTTTCATATACAGTTAAAGAAAATACATATATGTGTATTAAATGCAAAAGAAAGCATTAATAATAATATCAGGAATAATTTTAAAATATATTATTAATTTTTAAATAAAATCATATTTGAATATATCCCATGTATATGTTAACTTTCTCATGTTTATTCTCCTCATGATTAACCCTTATCCTAAGATGTTTATTATTATAAAGCTAGTTAGTTCAGCTCTGTTCTTACGGCTCTTTTTGCCATATCTTACGACTTTGACTAGCAATGAAGCTTTATATTATTTGTAGCTGCATTTGGACATCTCAATAATACAGCAAATAGTAATTATATCGCTGCAGGGCGAAATTAAACCATCATAAATATCATTTTTGATGATGCAATACAACAAATTTTAGCCATTCTAATAAATTTTATTCCGTAAAAAATAAAAAAAGGAATCCGAGTGAGTAACTACAACCCACACCTATTCAAATGCCAACTTACAAAGTCGAATAATTAATTAATTAATTTCAAATTTTTTTTTTTATTTTAATTAATTATAATATACTGCACTACCAATCTCTCCCTCTTCCTCTCCCTCTCTCTTCCCTTTTCCTCCTCAACAGCAGTAAAATAGTTTCTTCGCATTATCAGGTTTATCATCGAGGTAAGGATTATACAGAAACTGGCCGTAAGAGAGGCGGAGAAGTGATAATTGCCGATATTTTACAGATATTGATGATCTTCTGTCAAGGATCTTGGAACAACAACTATTCAAGTCTAAATTTATTAAAAGTGGAAGATTAGTTAAGATATTTATTCAACCCTTATGGTATAAAATAACGCACAATTTTCAATACAACTATGAAATAATTCCTAAAATTTATTTGAGTAGGCGTCATCAATAACACAAGACATTTTAAAACGCTTATATCGTGCTTAAATATGCCCCAAGTGAATATAAGTTGTTATACTCTTGTTACCCGTGTGGATAAATCCATGTAAATAAGTTAGATAAGTTTAATCTAGCGAATCCGAGTTGGCGGAAAATGTTTAAATCTAATATCATAAACATCTCAGAAAGATATACGTTTAAGTATAGCAAAAGCCGAACTGAATTCAGTTGAATAGAGAATTTTCAAAACAAACATACAACAAGATATACGAATTGGAATACATACCATTTCTCCACTTATAAAAGGGAAATTTAAAACTTAAGTTTCATCTAAGATAGCTTTTAAAGGTTTCAGAGCTACTAACAAAAAAGAAAATATTAATTGATCAAAATAATGAAAATGTGGTCTTACGAAAACCGAAGGTCGAGTCTTCTGGTAAAATTACCAATAAAATACCAATTTTTTTAAATGACATTTTTTTCATAAAAGGGCCTTACTTTTGACACACACACCTTAAACAAAGATTAATTGGAGACTAAATTTTATGGAGTTGTGGGTACATTTTGCTAATAATTAATAAACTAACATGGTTCTTGAAATCTAAAGTTTTTTTAAACTAATTTCTAATCTTGAACATTAAATAATCAGGCTATATGCAAAGGGATATTTATTCGGCCTTGATAAAATCCATATTTTTCTCTATATTAAAAGATCAATGGCCTGATGATTTGTGGCACACCGCAAAACATACACTGTTTCAATAAATCCTCCATTGGTAAAATCTCTAAAACGCACGTCGTCATTTACAGCTGTTTTTGACTTAACTCTGCAGCGCTTTGAATCTCCCGAGTCAATCGCTATCAGCCCGGTGAATCTTCTTATGAAAATTATCACAACATTTATTCACCTCATTCTCCATTCATTTTCAAGCTATGACGTTCGTGATCTTTTATATGACGTCGACTACACCAACTATGGTTGGATAGTTGTCTATAGCATAGACAAATTATTTTGTTTTTACCTATAGGTTAGTTGATATGTTTTTCTCTTTTTAACAAACTACAATCAGAGGTGCACGGATAATATTTTTGTTATATGCCGCAGCGTTATATTATGATTTTACCCCAGATTTTACTTCCATTACTTTCCATTAATTTTTTATTCATTACGTGTATTTTCCTGTTCCATTTAACGTATTTGATTAATTTATTATATAGTTTTGTTGATAAATCACCGTAAAAAAGTCAAATGATTGCTTGACATCATTTAAATTCTTAGCGTCAAAATTACAAAAACATAAACAAAGGTGAATATTGAATTTGTGATAATGTACCTGATTCTTGACATTAAGATTAATATGCAAATGTATTAACCATCTTTTATTCATGACTTAAAAATGAGAATATGTACCATTTGGGAAAAGATAAAACCAATACCAACAACTATAGATGATGTTGCTAGAAGCTAGCAAACACTGAGTCAATCGCTATCAGCCCAGTGAATCTTATAATGAGAATTATCACAACATTTAGTCACGTGGTCCGACGTTCATTTTCAAGCTATGACGTTCGTGATCTTTTATATGACGTCGACTACAACAACTGTGGTTGGATAGATGTCTGTAGCATAGACAAATTATTTTGTCTTTGTCTATTGTCAGTTGATATATTTTTCTCTTTTTAACAAACTACAATCAGAAGTTCACTGACAATATTTTTACTATATACCGCAGCTTTATATTATGATTTTACCCTAGATTTTACTTAATTTTCCACTAATTTTTTATTCATTACGTGTGTTTTTCTGTAACATGTAACGTATTTGATAAATTAATTATATAGTTTTGTTTATAAATCACCATAAAAAAAGTCAAATAATTGCTTGACATCATCTAAATTCTTAGCGTCAAAATTACAACTACATAAAGAAAGGTGAATATTGCGAAGTAGTAGATATGTTGGACTTCCATTGTCTTTATTTTTGTTGAATATCACGACGTTTCGGCTAGCATTTAGTTTTAGTTTACAATTATTAAGAAGTGGTTTCCACACTGCTCTTATATCTAACGATGGTTTACTAAAACAACGCGGGTTCTGATGTATAACCGCGGCTTCTTTGAATTTCCGTTTTCTCCAATGTTTTTCTCGGTATAGTATTTTAGCTTCAGACCATTTTATATGGTGTCCATGAGTCCAGGCATGGTTGGCGGTACCAAATTTTTCTGTTTCTCCTCGAGATTGTGCATTTTTGGTGTTCTTTGGTCCTCACCTCAATAGGTCTCTTTGTTACGCCAACATAGGAATTGCCAGGTGAATGTAGTAAAATTTTTAGAAGTAAACAGAAAAATAGGCCAAAGTAACTGAAGAACAACATATAGTTTTCCTCTTACTTAACATATGAAATAAATATATATGTTTATTGTTATTCTAGGGACTTTTTAAATATTTTATACATTTTGGGGCAAAAATGTATATATTTTTTTAACTGTTAAACGATATAAATGTTAAAAGCAAAAATTTCATAAAATTTCTCAAAGACACCTTTACTGACGTGTAGTCGCCCATATTCAATACCTTCTGGAAGTTTCATGGTTAATTACATACATTTTCAAGGAGCTGTTGTAACAACCTAAGAGATGATGTCCCTTAATTGCGACACAAACCTATTCTGTGACTTTAACATTAATATGAAAATGTACTAACCATTTTTTTTTCATGATTTAAAAGTGAGAATATGTACCATTTGGAAAGAGATAAAACCAAAACCATCAAATATAGATGATGTTGCAAGAAGTTAGCAACCACTAAGTTTTCAGAATATTAGTTTTCTCATTTTATGTAAAATTATTCCGTTTTAAGATATCAAATAGACAATGTCGAAGATCAAAATTTACGAAAAACCAACGTTTTTTTACTGACAAAATTAGTAACTTGTTTAAAGCACTACCATAAAACATAAATAACAGCGACTACCTGTTAGGTAAAGTTTATATTTTTATCTTTGATGCAAGAAGAACGTCCAATATTAAAAATGAATAAACGGGAAAGTATGCATAATATATAAATATATATATGTATATATATATATATATATATATATATATATATATATATATATATATATATATATATATCCGGCGGGGAGATCGGCGAAGCCGCGTTCAGTATTTGCATGCTTCCTTCCGATCTGTCCTTTGCACAGCCAGGTGCATGTCGGTACCCTGATGAGTCTAATAGAGACGAAACATGTACTTCTGCCGTATCACTGTGGCGGGGAGGGTAAGTTTTGACTTTCTTCTCGGTATGGTGGTACAGGTAGGCCATCATCACGATGATGGTGGAATAGGATAAATTGTGTTCCTTAGCAATTTGTTCAAACTGTGCAACCTCTAACACGGAAAGGATATGGTTGGAATGAAGTTTGCATTTACTGTTCGCATTTAATTTCATATATATATATATATATATATATATATATATATATATATATATATATATATATATATATATAATTATTATAATATATATCGCATGTCAATAGATGTTATGGTACTGCTTTAATACGTACCTACAATATTACGATATTTTAATGTAATAATCATTATTAAAAATTCTCAATATTTCTGTTTGTGTTCTGTGCGTACTTCATTGGGGAACTCAGACGTTATTCATTGTAATAATATTAATTTAAATTCAAACACAGTTTCTAGGACTTTTGTGTAAATAATAAAAATATGCGTGTCGTCGTGATACTCTAGATATCGATTTTTTTGATTACACTATTTTTCTGTATTGATACCGTTTCTCACAATAAGAATCGATACTATATATTGATAATTTTAAGTGTATCGCATTATACTATCGCGCACGAGCAGTACGTGTGTGAATAAGAAAACGAGGATTCGGCAATACTACTTATGCTCCACATGGGCCGAACATATCAGTGTCAGTAGAATGTCACATTTAAGCGCTACATGTGTCATTTCATTGATTTTTCATTTTAAAACGTCTTTATTTAAAAAAAAATGTAGTTCCATGTTATGGTTTCTTAACTATATGTACAATATACATTACATACATGGTAAAAGTATATACACAAAATATAAGAGACATCCTTTTTTTAGCCCAAACAGATTGGAAATGACGATTTTTTCAAATCGCCGGCGTCGTTATGCCTAGAAGCTACTAACATGTATATATACACCACTTGATTCTGGTCTCAGCAAGTGTTAACAGAATTGCATTTTTTTATATATAAACTAGTAATCTGTTGTCTTTTAGGGGATAACTAATGCAAAACACTCCCTTGATCTTAATAGTACAGTCGAAATTAATTCAACTATTACACAAACTTTTGTTAAGCAGTGTAAATACACTGACTTCCATTCTAGTCTATGAATTCGGTTATGGACAATGATCAACCTATATGTTGCAAAACTGCTAATATAGTTATGCATTTACATTAAAAGGGATCGACTGTTTTTTCCATTTCATCCTAAGGGTTTTAAAGGGGCAACTTGAGTTGGGCTGAACATCGTGTAAATCTTAGCCAGTGCTAATGTGGATCATAAACAAATTTGATTATTTTAATTTGTAAAATAACAATGTTATAAAGATTTTAAATTTGCCGCAACTACAAGCAACTTTACTTCCGTATCAAGTGATTTGCTTTGCTGAAATATGAAATTTAGGTCTTAGATTTACGAGAAGTTTACTATATAGAATTCGCATGAGGAATGTTATTATATTGGAATTTGAATATTGTTATTTATTTATTTTCTTTATTTATCGATAATTTTCCAAAAAATGTTAGTCATTTCGAGTAGATTGGTTCACTTTTTAAGTCTTGTTCCGGATTGTACATATGTTGCAAGAGTTCAAATATCACACTTGAATTTGAAAAATGTTTTACTAATTTCTCTGATATAGTCGAGAAACCTTTCTATATTTGGCATGACATGCAAGTCGTCAATCCTCGCATAGCTATTAGATGATGTCACATGTTTTAAAAATTTATTTTGTAACTTTACTGGTTTATTACAGCATATAGCTCCTGCATGACAGCGAATGTTTTATTGACAATTTGCGTGACATGTTGTTTATAAAACAACCTAGCGTCTATAGTAATGCCTAGCTATTTATTACTTAATCTGTGGAAGTATTCACAGCATAAAGTGTTGGGTATTTGAAAAGCGTTTTGTTAGTGCTGATAGACAATGCCAAAACCGTGCATGTTTCCGAAGACTATAATAACTAAAACGTTAACTATAATAATTTTTGGTTTTACATATTTGAATAACTTAGTCTTGTGGAATTAAATATCAAGGTGGCTGAAACGGAAGGCAATTTTACTTTCTGGAGACATTATTCTGAAAAGATATCAGGAATGATCAGCTTGACAATATTAGCACGAAACGATAAAAATTATTAACTAAGAAAATGTCAAAACTCAACAATTTTTCCATCCATTTTTCATTGTATCTCCGTAAATATCATTCATTGAGCAAAATGTTATAAAATAAAAAATTTGTTCGTCAAAAATGTTCTTTTAGTATATGTTATTTCCCATTTCAGTAAATAAATCTCACTAGAAATAATCCCGATTAATCAAGAAATTTTACACATAAATTTCTTAATCTCGCCCGGCACACACTACGCAATCAAAAAATGTCTGCAAAGTGATTATTAACAATTTCATTAAAGCGCGAATTTTTTTACGTATATAAGGCGACTTAAACTTCATAACGGCGTTGGATTTTTCTAGATCAAACAAGTAGGAAAAAGTAGAAATTTTTTTGAAAATCACCCTCTTTTTTTGCTTGTTAGGAAACGTTAAAACGAAATAAAATAAAATAAATATAGAAAGAAAGTACTCGATCAGGTGCCTCATTTAACATCGGAACTAGTATTTTGTTAAATGAAGCGTCTTTTCGACTACTTTTATCCTATGTTTATCTTAAAGTATTTCCCTAGGAAAGAGAAATGTCACTTTACTAACTCCATTCTCACTTCATTGTTTATTGTTGTTATTTTTATAAATTTACAAGCCAAACGGCTTCGCACTCCATACACAAAGATACCAAAAGTATGAAGCTCTGTGGGGACCCTTTTCATGTTATCGGGTCCTAGGTGGCGTGGTTCTCTATACTTCCTACAAACTTTCGGATAGTCCGCGCGGTTGCAAGGAGAACTGCTTTCTGAATTGGTTTATACAGGTGTTCACTAAGGCCCAGTTCCTTGACGTTCTGCAGGAGATTCTTTGGTATCACTCCAGTTAGTGATAGCATAATGGTAATCGTGTGAACGGTGTTCATTTCCCACTGTCTGCGGATTTGCACTTCCAGATCTCTGTATTTGGCGATCTTCTCATTGTATTTTGGTCTTAGGTTGTTGTTATTAGATATAGCTATGTCAATCAGTGTAGTTCGCCCAAAAATTTTATCTGTTAGTATAATGTCAGGCCTATTATGAGCAACTGTTTGATCTGTTCGGTCCCCATATAACCTGGACTCGTTGTTTTCAAAAATAGACTCCGAATTGTATTTGTAGTAAGGCACTTTTCGTACCTGCAATAGTTTTAACTTATCTACTAACTTTTGGTGGAGTATCTTAGCAGCTGAATCGTGTCTTTACTTATACTCGGTTGCGGCAAATGCTTGACATCCTCCAGTTATGTGCTGGATTATTTCTGATATTCGAAAGCCATATCTACATTGGTCATTTTCTATTGAGGGATCTCTGATGATGAACTTTCGATAGTTCTTGGATAGCTAAGAAATAGCCCTCCTTTTCCGGAAACATCTGTCCTGATATGAACCAGCAGTTCGACGCTGAGTTGTCGACATTGTCCTGGATGACCTCCTCATTTGGATGCCGTCCATGAAGTGGTGTCTGTAGCCAGGTTTGTAACTTCTCTTGGTCTGTTTGATGGTGAGAAGAAGTAATACCCCGTTCCCTCAGCTGTAGCGGCGTTGAATCGTCTCCCTCGCATATTGCTCAATATAGTGTGAAAAAGTCCGCTAACCTGAGAAAATAAGAACGTAAGTTTATTATTTGTTGATCGAGCTGCTTACCAATATCGACCAATCTTTATCTTCTTGGTGTCTTGGAAGCATTGTACGTTCAATAGTACTTCTAGGGTGCTGTTTGTGTGCTTTTAAGAATATTCTTATTTTCCTTTGTAGGTTTCCGATATTCGTTCTGCTTCACTTTACAATTCCAAAAGAGTAGGTAAGCGCAGAGCATGCGTACGTGTTGAGTGTCTTAAACAAATTTCTACTATTTAGACTAATTCGTAACACCTGTCTTGCCCTCCCGACAAATTCAGTTGTCAATTCGGCCTTCATATTGCGATAGTCAATTCGTTTAGCTTGTTTCATTCCTAGATATTTGTATGTTTGTCCTGTTTCGATTGCAGCTATAGTTTCATCGTTCTGCATCTCAAATGCTCCCGGTTCTATCTTTCCTTTAACGATGTTCACAATACGGCACTTGTCAAATCCAAACTGCATTCCGAAATCTCCTCAGAACTACTCCACAGTTTTGAGTACTTGCCCCAACTGGTTTTTGGTAGCAGCCATCAGATCATCCACGTATAGAAGGTGATTCAATCTTACTACTTCTTCATTGTTATTTCTAATACTAAAGCCGTACCTGGTGGACTTCAAACGGCCTGACGATTCATTGCAAGGAAGAACCACAATGGGATCAGTGAATCGCCTTGAAATATTCCCCTTCCTTGCTTATATTATTAGTTTTCATTTACTTGTTGTATAGATAAATCTTTTACTTAGATACTATTTCATAATCTTAATATTATTTGTTGTGTTTAGATTTTAGTTATTTTTTTAAATAAAATATTAATTAAATAAAACCTACGCAGAAAATTTGCCACTGAAAACGAGCATATAAATTGATTAATTAAAAAAAAAATAATAAAGTTATTTCTTTCCGTAAAAATTGCAATTTAAAACGAAATAAATAATTTAAATTAAATTAATTAAAATTTCAGTAATTTATTCCTTAACCCTTCCAAAGCCCTAATTTATTTTTTTTCCTAAAAAAATGTAATTTAATGTTATATATCCCTTAGGCTCGTCCCTAATCCTGTCTTTTAATTAGGTTTGGAATTTTATAAAGTAAACAAGAAATCGATTTCATCGTTAAGACTTCTTTAATGAACTTTAATAGGTTATTAAAAATTTAAAAATACAAGTCAAAAAATATTTAAGGAATATCTAAATTTAAAAATATTTTTAATGAATAAAATATATTTTTAATTAATACCGGGAACAAGAATTGATGAATATTTTAATATGTTGTTGTTATTTGTTTTTAATTAGCTGTTGTTGTGATTACTTTTGTGAATAAACTTTTTTGAAAAGTATAACGAGACTTCATAACACATTGTCTTAGTAAAGAACAATTTTAGAGATTTCGGGTATCCTATAGAAGCGCGTTGCCTCTCGCATAGAAAGAGGCAGAGGACAATGGTACCCCTCTTTCTACAGAGTAAAATAAGTAAATAGTATCTCTTTTTCTAACAGTGGTCAGGATCTAGGGGTTTCATGCTTAGCTCCACCCATAGAAAGACTGGTATTGTTGCCTTGTTTCGCTCTGTCTCTTTCTAAGGTAGAGCCAACATGCCAACATATAATTTGAAGTACGATGCTATTGATTTTGTTAAGTAGTTAATGCAAATAGGTGAAAATCAGCCTTATCTAGATTATGTAATAGATACTGCAGAAATAACTTCTTCGTAGATTTTGTTCTCTTAAAGGAAAACCCTCATTATAACAAGAAAGACGAGTAGGTATAAAGTAGTAAACTTTCCTTTTGTTGCTAAAATACATTAATTTGTTTATATGAAGATTTTTTATTAGCTAATTATGAGAAAATAACACACTTTTTTTAACCTACACCAAATTGCGTTTTGCTAGTAAGACTTCATATTGTTTTAAAATATCATTGATAAGTCTATTTTTTTATAAAAACATACCATTTTTCACTGTCAAAAAATGGCATTTTTTTTCTTATAAGCAATAAATTTGTTGCTTCAACTATTGCTTATGTAATATTCTAATTTTGATGTCTTGAAAGCTGGAAATTTTTTACAGGTCTGAAAAAAAAAATAACTTTCTGTAACCAATAAACGAATAGTAGCTGTTTTTTTCGAAATATCACTGTGACATTTTTTATAACAATTATTAGGAAACTGTTCTGGCGTCCTTGAATAGTTAAAGTGTTATATTTCTTATTGCTGTTTATGATTTTGTACAACAGTTATTTAAACATATTGAAAACAAACGTAAAAATAACAAGGAGGCCGCAGCATGCTTGCGATCTGGCCGCAACATACTTGTGATGCAGCTGATCGTCCCAATATTCCAAGGAAAACTCATAGAAATCACCTGAGAACTGAAAGTAGCGTAAAACATTTTGGTTGTAGTCCCATACTGAATCAAAACCAAGAAAATGATCCTGCTAAATGAACTATACGGTTTGCAAATATTAATATAGCTGTTACACTTAAAGTTATCAGAAAACAAACATTTCTGCGAAAAAGACAATCTGAAATATAATTTAAATGAAGATTATCGCATTGCTTGTAGATTGGCTTAGAATGTTTTTGAAAATGCTCCACGAAAGTTCAAAAAAAAAGTCTCAAATCTTGAATCCAGCAAGAGCCTAAAAATTTAACCAGACCCATTGTTACTCAACATTTCGAAGAATTGAAAAAACTGTATGAGCTAGACATTAAGAATAATCCAAAACCATTTTATAATATCAACGAAAAAGGATGTCGAATCACTATTCACCATCAGCAGACTGTTTTGGCACAGGAAAGAGCTTGTCCAGTTCATTTGGTAACACCATGTAGAAAACGTAAGATTTTAGCAGTAATTTGCCTCCTGGAGGTATGGTGAAAATGGCTCCGAAAGGAAGCCTAAAGATGGACTTATTTATTGATTTTATCAAGCATCTAGCGAAGTTTAAAACACAAGAAATCATTTTGTTGATCTTTGATGAAGCATCATGTCATTTGGATTATTTGATTATTGAAGAAGCCAAAAAGCATAATGTTGTTTATCAACCGCCTGATAAGTTCCTAAATGAATCCTTACGGATTAAGAAGTTATGAAAAACATGTATCAAAAACTTTACAAATGCTTGACAAATGAAGTGTCTGTCTTAACAGAATTCCTTCTTTTACAACCTTCAATAGCAATACATCTAATGCAGGCATGACGAAACTTCTAATGAATTTGTAGAATTGACGTCAGGTCAGAATATGATTCGCTTTCAATTTTCAACGTGGCGGAACTTGATGCAGTATTCACAACTGATACTCGTTAACAACGGATGCTTTTGATATGATTAGTTCTGAAAAGCATACAAATGGCGCAAAGTATGTTAATATATTAATTACCTTGTCGACTAAAAATACTCTAGCAAAAGCGGCACAAAATTATAAATAAAAACTCCGTCACTTCAATACACTCACCAACATCATCTACTTCCAGGCTTTTTAGATTACATCCAGTAATTTTTAGTTCAGATTCTGAAACTGATACTGATACAATAACTGAACAACACTTAATTCAGCTATTGTTGAATAAATCCTCCAGCATCAGAGTAAATGTGTATACCTTCTAAAAAGAGGTAGAAGGTGAAGAATTTGATACAGACAATGAAATTCCACTGGCTAATCTCAAACCTAAGGAACCTAAGTCTCCATTTCAAGAACTCATGCCTACTCCAAGCTATGCTGAAATAATGAATTAACCTAAAAGAAAAGCAATTAATTACGAAGGTCAGAGAATTATCAAGGATCCTTTTAAGGAACAAGAAGAAGCCAAAAAAAGTAAATTAAAGAAATCAAACCAAAAAACTACAAAAAAGTAACAAAACTGTCAGACAAGATACAGTATATTTAATGTAAAAAATGGTACCACAAAGAATTTGTTAGATTGACGACCAAAATCGAGGATGTAACAGGACCAAAGTTTTACCCGAATCTTCTTGATACTGCCACACTTGTAAAGAAAGGCGTCTGTCGGATAAGATACAGTGTATTTAATGTAAGAAATGGTACCACGAAGAGTTTGTTGGACTGACAAACAAAGATACCATGACAGTATTTCGAGTGGATAATTTTATTGTACTTAACTAAAATTCTTAGATAGGATTATCAAGAATATAAATGTGTGATTTAAGTATTTAATTTTTTTTGTTCTAAACTAATGACCACAATTATTATTGTTAGCTCATTGATATTCACACTTTTATATTTTTCGATTGTTGATCTTTGAAAACGCTCCAAATTTCTTCGACCATTGCTAAGCCTCGATTAAGTGCGAAGGGGGGGTTCGACGAGTGTCACCACGCAATAAAACATTTAAATTCGAAGATCTCAGAAACGACTGCTCGAGGTGCCACAACACCACACACAGGTATAACTACTTTGAATAAAATATGTCAAGGAATAAGGATTTTCAGTTTAAAATTTAATATACCATGTTATTAAGCTTTAGATATAAGCCAAATGCTGCTGATGGCGCCGTCTGTAATATAAATCAAAACTATGATTGATTTATCATCCTTAAAAACCTCGCAGTACCAAAAATTCCAAGCTAAAGCACTCCTACTTGACCAGAATTGAGAAATAAGAATTTCGGACAATTATTTGTTTAAAGTGCTGGTAGTCGATCATTTTTTGGCAAAATTTTCAATATCTCTAATTTTTAACTCTTGTTATTTAAGAGAAGATTCTAGCTCGTCATATTTAAATAACTGTTTGTTCCTTAACTCTATTTAACTGGGAGCATTGGCTTTGTGTACCACGAGGAGGTTGCTTATCAGATGTTTCACATCATACGACTTCCCCAAGATTCATAAAGGTATACTCTCACCTTCTTCAGACAATGCTTTCACAGGTTTGGTTTCGTTCATTTTATAATTACTTATTAACGAAATGAATATTGACAGGCAGTTACTGCATTATATCTATATTTGTGAGTGATCTTTAATTCATTTTGCTTTTCTAAAAATTTTGTTGTTTCCTTCTTGTGCCTCTTCTAATTTAAAATTAATTGGTAAATCAAAAATTTCCAATATATTTGCTCCGTATAGAAATAGATGGTAAACTGGTTGTGATAACTAATACCATAGATACATCTTGATATATAGCTCTGCAACTTTCAATCAATATGTCTTGAATTTCGGGAAGTGGCCATATTTTCACATTTTTAAAATATTATAAACCCTTAGTATTACATTAACCTTTCATTTAAACCCGTTATTTAGATAACTGATTTAGCTTGCTCCATAAGTGAACGAGCGACATATCCAGATACACCCATGATATAAGTTACCATCATCAATTCACAAACTACTACTGCAGGGAGCCGAGTTGATATAAAATTTTAAATTGCTGATTGGTTATTACTAAGAAATGCCACAAGAATAAAACAACATTTTTTTTAAAAATCAAGATCCAATCGCAGCAGGATAAATCAACGATCAGTCACACACCTCGATATAATACCGTCACAATTCATAAATATTCATCAAATAAAAGGGACCAAACCTGCGAAAACATCAT
Organism: Diaprepes abbreviatus; assembly: GCA_034092305.1. Taxonomy (NCBI): domain Eukaryota; kingdom Metazoa; phylum Arthropoda; class Insecta; order Coleoptera; family Curculionidae; genus Diaprepes; species Diaprepes abbreviatus. The sequence goes on from JASJET010000316.1 coordinate 1,909,416, forward strand.
CTGAAGAATCTGAGAGAATGACATTATAAAACATTAAAAATCTAGGCTTTTGATGGTCATATAAGTAACGTCTCCATGGTACGCATCGAGTAAAGGTAAAACTGGAAGTAAAATATAATTGTGGAATAAATAGATGTATCTATGCTAAAAAGTAAAATTTCATCTTAAATCACGAGAGGTGAGACGTGAAGAGATTGAAAATTATGCCAAAAAATGATCGAATAGTACTTTAAATAAATAATTGATCAAAATTCTCATTTTGATCTCTTTTATCTACATTTTTAGGGGTTAGAAAATGCTGGCTCATGATTGTGCAGCATAGCGACGAAGTATATCCAAGTAGGAATATTTTAAGCATATAGTTGTTCACATCGGTGAAGATTTAACTTGCAAGTATACATTTTTGAAAAAAAATTCACTCTTCTGAATACATTGTTTGAGGTTAGGCAATCTTAGTTCATGATTATGCAGCATAATGACGAAGTATGGCTAAGTAAGAGAGCTTTAATCTTTGTTGTTCAAATCGGCCAAGATTTGACTTACAGATATAGATTTTTGCCAAAATTCTAATTTTCCTCTATTTTGTATACATTTTTTGAGGTTAGAAAATTTTGGCTCGTAATTTACGCCATATAACAATGAAGTATGGTAAAGTAGGTGTGCTTTAAACCTAGAATGAATCAAATCGGTCAAGATTTGACTTGTAAGCTGATTTTTCTTCAATAATCAATTTTTTTGTCCATCATGCGCTTGTTTGTAATTTTGACAGCTTGCGAATACCATAAAAATTAAATACAAAATGGCTCGTATTCTCGAATGGTGATGTGAACTTTCACTTCATACTTTGACAGTAAAGGTCGTAGTCTTGAATAAGCAATATTTCCAGATTTGAACGTGCTAAAAGCCGCTGATTTGAAAAGATAAAATGAATGACAGATTGAATTGAACTGTCAGACTGAAAATATCCGTATAATGATTTGTCGCCATCCGTCATAGCTGGGGTCCAAAGGAAAAAAAAATGGTGTCGTTGTTATTGCTGTGAAGTTATTGATTGCCATTAAAATATTTGTACTTTGACTGGATTAAGTTTATTTTATATTACTTTACAACCAAGAAGTATAGACCAATCCATTAGTCAAATATTTAGGTGTAAATATAGACCACAAAATTATTGACACTCTAGAACTCAAACAAAAATGCATATAAAGGGTCAAATACTCTAGGATTCTAATATATAAAGAAAAAGGGATATCAATAATAACAGCAACTCATATACAAAGTAATGTACTGACGTTAGTTGGAATACATGCTCCCTCTATACAGTAATTGCAGAAAACCAGCTCTGATAAACCTTGAAACGGTGGAAATTACAACTCTACGTAGTATGACTAAAAGTCATCATCCCAATCCACCATGTAAACCAGCTAATCTGAAACTTGAAGGATAATAAACTGTATAAGACCAGGGACTGAAATCAAAGGCCAGACAGAATACGTCCATTAAAGATACTGGCAGATCTCACATTTAAAAATTAGTTCCTTTTTGAAATAGAAGATTCAGATATCTTACAAATTGTTATTTTTCAAATTTATTATAAGTTGTGTCGTGAAAAGAATTATGTTACACTTAACTGTTTAAAACAAATATACTCGGCATGGCATATGGACACAAGTATTTATGTTAAATCCATAAACAGAACGAGCCGTAGAAAAACATTTTTAAATAGCACACTCATATTACTGAGTTGTGAACAGAACTTCCTGTAATAATCTTGTATGTCTGTAATCTCAAATTTACTTTAAATTTGTGAGATATTCAATTTGCCAACGATATTGTAATTAAAAATTAGAAAATACTTTAAATATCGGGGTACCACCTAATTAACATTTCAACAGTTTTTTCAAAAAATGAACCGTCTTAAAAAAACAGTTTGTCAACATGTTGCTTTGTTTAGTGACGAGTTATATTTAAAAACCAAAAATAAAATAAAGTTCTTTAATACTAAATGCCAAATATGTCATTTAACGGTTGACATTTCATTTGCATATGTTCAGTAACTCCTTTCACCGTTCGCTTGCTTTCCACTGGGCGAACAGGGATATAAATGATGAATGCCTCAAGAATACGCGTTCGCTATCATTCACTTCACGTTCCGCGTTCACTTCACGTTCCCCAGTTCGATGATCGGGCCCCAGGTCAGTTAAATACCATGGGCATTTAAACTTGCTTAATACAAACAAATTTGCTCCTAGAGTTTTTGGATCCACCTTAGGATGAAAAAAACGTGCTCTAATTTCTAAAAAATTTGATTTATTTGTTAACCATAAGGAACATTTTTAAACTCAATATAAAAGAAAAACCAGCAACCTTGTCTTTTTTAATTAAGTATATAAATGCAAAAAGAAATTTCCGTTACTAAACCCTTTAATTCCCCAATTAAAATTTTCCCTATAAAAAGTAATTAAAAGACACATTTTTTAAACCCATTTAGGAATCTGCTGTTTTTTAATTAAAAATTGGGTTTTATTATGTAAATAGTATATTAATTGCTGAACGACACCATTCTATAGTACATTTAAATTCCATTATTCAGCTCCAGTTAAATTTAGAACACAGAGTGGGCCCTGACTAAGAAAATAATTATAAATTGATAAAAGACAAACTGCGTATATATCAAGATTTTTTAAGGAAAATATGCTATGTTATTTATTGATCTCTATAACTGGGGAAGTAATTCAAACAGAGTGTGCACAAATTTTGAACCCTGCAGTGGGGAAATGGGAAAATAAATTTTGCAGACGCGATAATTACGTTTTAACACATTATCGTATTTCGTTTCCGGTCAGACATGATTAATTATTTTTATTATTCGAACTCTTGAAATATCATATTTTTCCTATAGTATCAGATATATATATATATATATATATATATATATATATATATATATATATGTGTTCTAACGTAGGTTTTCACGGATGGTGGAATGTGCATTTCTGTTTTTCCGGCTTTCAATCCGTTCGTCAGTAGAAAAATCGTCACGACGTTTGGTCAACATCTTAGCCCGCATTTTCAAGTGATGCTTCCTCGACGACTGCTCGGCAGAACAACAAATTCCTGTATACAAGCATACCAATTGACGAAACCTAGACCAGATTGCTATGAACGAGGAATTGATAATAATCTGCACAAGGTCATATTTTTCATAAGAAAATAACTTCTACCGACAGACAGATGGTGCTCCTATGGGATCTTCGGTACTACCAGTCATCACAAACCTTTTTGTGAAATATTTTGAAACAGAAGGCTTAAGAAAAACGAAAACACAACCGTCTCTTTGGAAACGTTACGTGGATGCCATCTTTATCATATGGCCTCACGAAAAATACAATCTAGACATATTTTTAGAGGAACTAAACAGCATATATCACCGTATACAGTTTACATAGGAGGTCGCAGTCAATAAGCACCTATCTTTCCTTGACCTTTTTATCACCAGAAAAGACGACCTGAGCATCGATTGTACGGTCTACAGAAAACCCACACGCACAAACAGATACCTAAATTACGAGTCTCACCACCATCCATTACTGTTACAATCTGTCGCTAATACACTGATCTCCAGATCTTTACAACTAACCAACCAACGAACCGCCAAGAAAAACTCAACAACATCACATCAGCTCTAAAACAACTACAAAGAACACAATATCAACAAGGCCATAAAACAGAACACAAATGCAATAGCAGAGAAAAAAGAAAAAAATTACAAATCTAAACCAAGAACCACACTGCCATACATAAAAGGTATAACAGACGTAATTGAAAGAATTTTGAAGAAACATGACATATGCACAATTTATAAGCCACAAACAACAATACACAAATTATTAGGCAATTCCACGGACAAAATACTGTAGTAAAATGCGAACAGTAATTGCAAACTTCGTTCCGTCATATCCTTTCCGTGTTAGAGGTTGCACAGTTGGAATGAATTGCTATAGAACACAATTCATCCTATTACACCACCATCGAGATGATGGCCCACCTGTACCACCATATCGAGAAGAAAGTCAAAACTTACCCTCCTCGCTATAGTGATACGGCAGAGGTACATGTTTCGTTTCTACTAGACTCATCAGGGTACCGACATGCACTTACCTGTGCAAAGGACAGATCGGAAGGAGGCATGCAAATACTGAACGCGGCTTCGCGTTACCTATGAAATCTTATGGATAATTTGCATGCTACATACAAAAAAAACAAAAACATATGGCTTAGTTTTAAAATTATTGCTGATAAACAGAGTGAACTTCAATTTCTTTTTAAATGTTGTACAGGATATGGAAAAATCTGTTAAATTAAATTTATTTATATTTGAGGTTATACGATACGCTGAAAATATTGTTTTAAATGCCTTGGTATGGTTAGAGTATTTTTAAAACGAAGATTAAGATTATACACGTCGGTTCTATAAACTATTTTTTCTAACAAATATGGAGGAGTTTCATAGTTAAGTATCTTGTAGAAGAAGCAAGTTACATGTAGCATATTACGATTATACAAATTAAGTCACTTTAAATTTTTTGTTTTACAAGTTATCCGTTCCCGTCGGTAGATACCAGAGATCAATCTTAAGCATGAGTTTTCTAGCATCTGAATGCTTCCAGAAGTAGACATATCCAGACAGAGTCCATAGATAATATCACAATGGTGCTAAAACAAGAGAATCGTATCTTGTGAAAGAGGATTTATTGAATTAATAGGATAAATTATAGTAAGATGGATAAAGGAAGATATGCTTGCTGTAGACCGATAGAAGTCTATAGAAGTCAGATATTTGAAAATAAATGTGTAATATAAAAATTAAACTTTCAGTTATTGTTTTCCAAGCTTAGTTAACATATTTGTAGCTTCAGATATATATTGAGTTATGAATATAAAATATTTATTTTATTATACACTGGTTAATTTATTTGATGTATAAAGTGTAAATAGTTGCGAGTCCAATGTTAATTCTGAACTATCTCTAATATTTTTATGGATGCAAATGTAGATAAAAGCAAATTAGCTATTGAAGACAGTGGTTAGAAAATGAGGTCTTACACTTAAGTAAACTCATTTCAAAGTTTTTTATATACCTTTTTTAGGGTTAAATTTCACAGCGAACCGCAAGTAATTAAAAAAAGATAATTAGTAATAAATTTGCTTACATTTTGTTATGACGAACTATAAAAGGAATCATAAACTTTTACAACATTAAACATCAATATTTGCTATTTTGTTAGCCCTTTAAGAGAACCTAAATCTTTTTTAATTATTCTTTTGAAACATTTTCATGAATAACAAACAAGTTGGCTGAATAAACCTTTTAGAGATTTATGTTAAGAATTTATAGTCTGCGGTTATAGGTTTATCCTCAAGTTTTTACTTGTTAATATACTAGATTTAAAAACAGTACCTACTAATATACTGTGTATCGTATTTTGAGCATGTCCTTGCACCAATCAACACGAGCTTTTATATTAAATACGCTGGTGTTACTGATGTCTAGGTATGTCTCAAGCTCACGGTATGTCAAATGATGGTCTGGCATTACCAGTTCATGCACAGCATCGATATTTTCTTGCACTACAATAGATTTTGGATGACCTGCATACGAATTATCCATAAGCGAACGATAGCCGTAATTGTATTAGCTAAACCAGTTTAGTTATACAGTATAGGTGTTTTATCGTTATGTAAAGAATTAGGTTCATCAATGTACTCTTGTTGAAATGCACCAAATCGAAATTTATGAAAAATAATCACGCTTTAAATTCCATTTTTTACTAAGATTTAATTTTCAAATTACTGTAAAAAACATGTCAGATGGTAGTGATAGTGTTCCCAATTTCCAAATTATAATCGGCTACCCTTGTTATAGTATTATTTTGTTCTGTTTATGTCTAACTTTCGCTAATAAAGAACGCCTTAACAAAATTCAAAACAATTGTCGATTTATCCATGAACTTAACAAGTATGACGTGATCTCTGAGAAATACAACATATATCTGTCCTTTATTTCAATATTTATTAGTAATTTACCATTATAAGTTATTGCAAACATCAACCTCATTATATTTGAGACCTTGATAGGTTTTCCTCCAATTTTCTTATGCACCATCAACATAAGGTTCTTTTTCAGCGTTGTATTGCTGTAAATAAATTCGGAAACAATTTTGTCGCTACTGAAAAAAATGAAAATTTGTTGAATGATGATGCTTTGATGGGTGCGATTTATGTATATGATGCTCTGTAAGAGATAAATTTAAATTTATCAATATTATTACTGAACGCATGTGATGATTTTCTTGGTGCAGATATGAAATTATTTTAGACCAGGAGTGATCCTATATTATTTTATTTTGATTATTTTTCTTATTTTGTTATTCTAAAGGGTTAAATGGAAATAGTGTATAAAAGAGGTTCACGTTGAGTAGCTGACAATAGTTGGATTTAGTCTTTTAAGAACGGTAATTTTATTGATCAGTTCCTAATAAAAACTATTTATTTAAAAAAAAAACGGGCATTTATTATTCTTATTATTAAAAATAATTGCATTTATTACTATGAAGAAACAAAAGAAATCTGAAACTGGAAATATTAATTTATTAACTTCCTAAAATCGTCTTAAAAATAAATTACTTTCAAAAGAAACGTCTACTAATTAAATTAACCATTTTTTATTTTATTCTAGAATCTTGCCTGGAGTGACCCTGGAAAGCCTTTTAATTTTAAGTACCTAGCTTAATGAATATCTACTTATTCAGCACTGTTCCGAAACGCGATTTTCTCTAATAACTTTTAAGCTAAATCCCGGGCGTATTTTGGACTGTGATTAACTAAGTTGAATTAACGAAAATGTCAATATTTAAAAGGTTTGAAAGAAAATCTTGTTAGCTTTGTTAAATAAATTTATTATGAAGCTGAAGACAAAAAAAAGTAATGAGGTTATACAGAGTATAAAAAATAGGTAAAAAATGTTGTATTGATTTAAATCTCGTCCTACGTGTTTCCAAAAGCTATATCACATGGCTTTAATTTTTATTAGTGTAGATTTCTTCTATAAAGATGACTTTTTATTAATCCATAATTTTAAATCTAGTTCTGTAGCACTTATTTTTGGGATATTTCAACGTCTTAAAAAAGATACCATTAAAATTACTACATGGTTAGGTAATCGTCGAAGTTTTAAACTTATTTAGCCAGATTCACTAAGAAGGTTTAAAAATTAGACCCGATCTAGTTGCCTTGAAAATTAGATTTTCCAGATGACCAGTTCTATTTTTCTTATGATATTGTTTTAATTGTATTTTAAAGGTTCAATACTTGCTTGACTTATTGGTATCATTGTCAATTTAAATTCTCTACTGTCAATCTAGACCGGTTTTAAAGTTAAACCATGTTAGTGAATTAGGGGATTAAGTTCAATATTAGATTAACGAAAACAGAAATATATATTTTTTGTTTCTTTTAATAAAATACTTGCTTATTATATTGTGATGATTGAGGGATACTCTCTTAATTTATCTGCGTCATTGGGTATTTTGTTTTTCACATAAATGTAGTAGTATAGTGGAACAATGCAATAGAATCCAAAAAAAAAGAAATGGACAAATGTAGCACAGAGTTGGCTGCCGGTAGTTTGAAGGTTTTTGCATTCACAAATTTTAAGGATAAACAGCAAGGGTTGCAGATCAATGCAAAGAGCTCCAAATGAGGTAGTTTATAGTGCTAATAGTTTCTTTGAATAACACTATATCTTTGCAAACCGTATTAACTCTGGCATGGAAATAAAAAAACTCAATGAAAGCTTATTGACTCAATACATGGGTCCTGAATCAGCCCTTGGGAGATGCACGATACGATAAGCCGTTAAATAATGGATCAAAAAAATCACTGGGCAACTAGACATGGATTAAATGATAGTAAGCTTTTTATAGGAAACCCTGATCTAAAATTAGCGAAAAAAACTACTTCAAGCGAGTATGAACCAACTAAAAGTAATCACAGGTATAGCTACGGGAGACATAGCCGTCAAAGTTTACCTGCACAAAGTTAATCTTTATGACGGAGATCTTAATTGGAGGCTATGAAGTCGATTAAGGGAAACGATAAATCACATTATATGTTATTGTGAGTAATTACATCGTAAAAGACATCAAACTTTCGGATCAACAAACTTGGAACCGAATGAGATTTGCTTCCACTTCTTAACTGACCTATACAAGTTAATACAGGAGTCACAACAGAGTGGGTGTTAGCAATTACCTATGAAGTTTTCAAATCTACTTGCAAAATTCAAAATGACAGATCCAAAATAGAGTCCATGAGGTCAAAAATCCTGAAATTGAGAAAAAATCTATTCTATTGATTGATTCACAAGAATTGTATTTTACTTGATAACTTACAACCAAGTTATCGAGGCCACTAAACAATATTCTAGAGTCAAACTACTAAATATCAAAATGCCGTATCTAATATGGAGCCGGTAATTGATAAAAAAATTCGCAGGAAATCCATACCATTGATCGCAAGGTTGAATTTCGGTCAACCTGGCTTACTACCGGGTTTTCTATATCAATATTTTGCAATAAAATTATTAAATATTAAGATAGATGATTCAATAGGGCTATCGAAAGAATCAAAAATTGATTTAAAAGAACATGAAATCCACACTACCAACTGCACGATGATTGAATTTTTGCTAACCTTCTCAGTTTCCGAGGAAAATTTCTATTTCGAAGGGAAACGAGAAACTGTAATATTTTTTCTTTTTTAACCTGTAAATATATAATCCAATCTCTGTGGATATTTGCATGTATTGGTGTTTTCGTGTTGTTGTTGGTGATTTTTCTAAAATCTGAAAATGCGTTTCTTAATGGTAATTCAGGCAAAAATTTGAGAAATTATTCCTCCAAGTTCTATCGTTGCGTTAAAGAATTATTTCACCGTTTTCGGGTCTCATGTACAATAATGTTTTCGAAGCTTAAAATTTTCTGTTTTCTATGTTTAGGTATACTAAGAATGTCACTATTTCGTGTATCATATCTGTGACCCTTGCCAAGAATTTTAAACTCTGAGTAGTTGTGTTTAAAATATAAAACAAATTTTAGAATGTAAATAAAACAAAAAGTCAAAATGCTGTTTTCTTTAAAAATGGGTGTACATGAATCCGTCGGCTTAAGACCGAATATCAACTTCAGTATTCTCTTCTGAGCCAGAAACACTCTATTCACCTCACACCTTCTTCCCAAGATATAACATTGTTTGACAGATGACTGTATGCCAGAGAATAACACAGTCACCAGTCCAGCTTTGTCTAGAGATCTGCAAAATGACAAGAAAGGCAGAAATTAACTTTTTACAAACATGTTCAATATGGGAAACGAAATGCAGGGATTCATCAAGCCATGTTCCTAAAAATTTAGCATAAGTTGAAGTTTCAATATTATATGTTACTTTCTCCTCTACAAGCAATGGTTTTTTAATATTGAAGTTTATATATATATATATATATATATATATATATATATATATATATATATATATATATATATATATAGTCTTTGTCGGATTCAATATTAACTGATTACGCTGACACCAAATCTCCAACTCCTCACATACCCCTCCCGCAGCACGGAATAGCTATCGTGGTATCATCAGCAAACATGACCAACAAGAGAGGCCCCAAAATTGACTCTTGCGGCACACCCAAGGCGACTTTTTTGTGATCTGATTTACTTTTTTGGTATTGGATAAACATACTCCTATCCGACATATACGAGTCGATGAGATTTAGAATATTTCCTCTTATACCCGAAGCAAAAAGTTTGCTCAATAAGAACTCTCTACTCACAGTCTCAAACGCACTTGTTAAGTCGAACATTATACTCATCACTTTCTTGCCACTGTCGAGTTCTGTATATACAAAATTAAGTAAATCTCAGCATGCTGTTTCGATGGATTTGTTCTGTCTGAAGCCGTGTTGGCAAGGAGTAATAACTGAATTCTGGTTAAAAAAATTTCATAAATTTTCGTATATTATTTTTTGAATCATCTTAGAAAATACACTCAGTATAGATATTTGTCTGTAACTGGCCGGGTTGTAAGGATCATCCTTTTTATATATTGGCGTAACTGCCGCCTGCTTTAGTATTTCAGGAAAAATGCCCTCTGAAAGTGACCTGTTTATTAAATATAGAGTCATAGTATGGATTTCCCGTGATTTTTGACACTTACGGGCACCATATTGGAACTGCCTTTGAAATATTCAACAATTTCAATACAGAGTATTGATCAGCTGCTTCAAAAACTCAAGAGTTAAATATGTTGAATAAAATTCAATTCTTCTGCTATTTATAGTATGGATTTTTGTAATTTCAGCCATTTTTGAACCCTATGTGTATCATGTCATTTTGAATCTCGCAAATAAATTATAGCAATTTCAATAATACATCAAATGTTTTAAGCCTATATCTGATGAAATCAATTTATAAACTGTTTTTATAAATCATTTTTTCTCAAATGTATGCTTTTTTTGACCATTTCTAGACTCCATATTGGATCACCATTTTAAGTTTTCCTGGATATGATATTTTTGTAGGCAAATTGTCATTATAAATAGTTATAGATGTGCATTTTAAGCTCGCTGCCATTGAAACATTTATATCATAAGAATAATATAGACCCTCTTGATACTATCTTTGTTGTAGGAATTCTACCTTTATTATATTTACCATAATGTTAAATAGAAAATTATTAAAAAATCCGTTGAAAATATCAAGTATCCGTCTTTCCTCAATCGTTTTTACATTCGTTTATGTCACTTTAAACAAAAAGAAATAAAAATAGACAGAATAAGCGAAATGATATCAAATAACGTAAAAAAGATAAATTGTTCTTTCCTAGAGTAGTTTTGACACCACCTCTATATTTGCTAAAAAACTTCAAAAAACTTTCTGTACAGCGTCAGACGCAAACAAATATATTAGAGCTGTTTTTAAAGTATGAATATTTTTTCTTAAATTTTTCTGAAATAACATAAATACATCTTTACCTTTTGTCTTTTCTTAAAGAATTGTCATTAATGTGCATACCTTGTAATTACAATTTAATTAAAATGGTATTTTTATTACCTTTTTTGCATTTTTAATTTTATCAAAAATTTTGCATGCTGTGTATTAGATCATTTCTTTTATTTATTTAGCAAAATATAACAAAATATTATAATATGTCTCCCCAAAGAAAATGGAAATTATATTTTCTTCATAGTTTTATGAAGCGAATAATGCTTAATTCTTTTTCTGGTTAATTTCTTTTTTCAGAAAATACTTGTTTAATCTTGGAATTGTAACCAAACAAATAAATATTCCTGTATATATGTATTCGGTGCACCTAGAATTTTAGCGAATATCTGCAGGACATACTTTTTTAATAAAATGAAGTAGTAAGTTCGATATAGTGTAAGAAGTTAAAAATGGACTTTTGAGTTTAATTGTATAGGCTTATTTTTTCATAAAAAACCGTCGAACTATTCTAGAGCAACATCTGACTTGTCTGGTAAATTAAAATTGGAATATTTTGCACTGATTTTGGAGTAGTTGACATATTCCAGATATTTGTCTCGATAATTTATATTTATTTTATGTAGTGGACTTTTATATACATTTTATTAAGTATGTTTTCAGCATCTTCCATTGAGGGGCGAGTGTTATTGAACAGAACTAATTTTCTCTTGGAGATTCGGCACAATAGCGTGAAAAAAGGCTCTTAGTTACTTTTTTTTCTAATTAAATAATTGGTCTTTAGGGCTAATATTAATGAAGTTATATTACTATTTGCTCTCGACAGCCAATTTGACAATAAATTTAATTCTTCTAGGTGACTACAGTATATTTTGGTTTTGATGCTGCAGTCTTGGAATTAGGAATCTTTGAGCAGGATAGCCACCCATATATTCTTATACTTTACAGACCGCTCCAAATCATATTTATTCGAATCTGCTAAAATGTACGAGTATTACTGTTATTAACTTTTTCATTAAAATAAAGTTAGTTCTATCTATCCTAGAAAGTCTGCAGGAAATGTGTTTGGTACATGATTTTGATATTTTTCCTCAATAAAATTATATGTTGAATTACAGATTTTCTTAAAGGTAAAGACTTTTGTAGTGAACTTACCTAGTTATATAACATAGTAGACAGGTTCGTGAGGAAAGGGGCTGAGATACCATTTCTGGAGTCAGTAGCAGCGTAATGTTGGAAGAACTAAAGATAGAAGAGAAAAGCAGGAGATCTCATTATTAGACGGACTTACAAGGAATGAGACAAGTTCAGATACTTCTGGAGAACTACGACCAGAAGAGATTCAAATAGTGCATAAACTTGAGTGAAAATTAATTTAGAGTTCTGACAGGAGTCCGAATGGGGCATTGCTACCTGAAGGGATACCTCAACAAACTCAGACTAGTAGAAAAAGAAGAGTGCAGATTCTGTGAGGAGGAGGACGTAACCCCTATTCATATCTTTGCAGAGTGCAGCGCTCTAGAAAACCCTAGGATGCGGTTCTTGGGAACACACCAGATTGAAAAAGGGGAGCTACCTACCTTGAAGCTGTCACAGTGTACAGACCTCTAACTCTACGCACATACATACATAGTTAACTTTTTAAAATAAATATAATTTTCCTATTTTGTAATTATGGAAATAAATATATTGGCATTTTTTAATTCATTTCAAGTTTAATGAATATTGAAGACTGTCAATACGAATAGGGGTAAGTTTTCACCCGGATTGAACTTATTTCATATTTCTTTTTTTTATTTATTTCCTCCACCCATTGTACAAACTTTAGGGCATATATTAAAATTTGGTGGCGCCTCTTGCGAATTGAATATTTAAAGAAAATTTAGATAAACGATATAATTTTAGTAAGTAAGGATAAAATTTAAACAAATAATGGAAAGTTCAGAATATTGAACCTCCCCTAAAATGAGCTAGTGTAGAGGTTAGTTTTACTACAGGTGTGTAGTTTTGGTGCAGAAATACAGACTATTCAGCACATTAAGGAGGAATGCAGTATCATACTGTTTGGAGGTAACTCCAATAATTTCCTTACGCAACCCCAATTTTAACCATATTTTTGCTGTATTATTGTGGCCGTTCCAATATCTCTCCTGCAACATTCCAAAGGTAAATTAAAAAAATTATTTGGTACCATAACTTTTTCCAATTATATGTAAAGCAAATTATCATGGGAACTTACGTTAACTAATTTGAGAGATATAAAAAATCTGTTAAAAATTGAATTTCGTCTTATTTTTTTATCTGATCGAGTGCGGTACCGTTGAATAGGTCTTTAAAAATTCCATTAAGGGTGTTTATAGCATTTTCTATTTAGTGCTCCAGTCCAAGGATTTTAACCGGTGTATTGCTGAATTTCTATGATATTTGATTGCACGTGAACAAAATAAGATGTTTCATTATTTTGCTGGCCCAATTTTTTTCATAATTTTTGCATTTGATTTGTTAGTTTAATATTTACCACACTCTTTATATCGGTTTATCCTTAAACAGAATTTATTTTTATTAAATTCTTTCTTAATTTATTTTACAAATAAATCTAAAGTTTTACTGTACCTCCCTTTTAGTCAGTAAATCTTTTCAACGAGAATTGGCACGATTAAAGTTTACTAACTTATAAATAACAAAAAAATCTGTACAATTTAATCTCCAATGTGCTTTTTCCGACAAAAAGCCTATCTTTTATGATAAAACTTTGCAGACTCATACCTTCGATTAACTCGAAGACAGACGTACAACGAAATTTCAAAAAAGCTAACAACACCAATAACTGCTATTGAACTCTAACATGACGCATATTTTAGATGCAATTGTCCCAATTCTTTTAACATTCTTTATGATAGTGTTGTCCGTCGATAAGTAAATAATAATAATAAAAATAAATAATAGTAAAAAATAAAAACCCTTCTGACCAAAGCACAAAAATATCACCCTCGGAGTGCTACTGAAAGTACAATGCTCCGAGACATCAAGGAGGAAGAGGACTGGTAGATATCGGTAAGCAGCTCGACCAACAAGTAATAAACTTACGTTCATATTTCGACAGGTTAGCGGGCTCTTCTACCCTACATCGAGCAATATGCGAAGCAGGCGATTCAACGCCACTACAGCTGAGATAACAGGATATTGCTTCTTATCACCAAACAGACCAAGAGATGTTACAAATCAGGCTACAGAAACCACTTCATGGACGGCATCCAAATGAGATCAATCAGAACAATGTCGACAACTCAGCGTCGAACTACTGGTTGATTTCAAGACAGATGTTTCCGGAAAAAAAGGGCTTCTTGTTAGCTATCCAAGACCAGGTTATTCCGGCAAAGAACTATCGAAAGTTTATCATCAGAGATCCCTCAATAGAAAATTACCAACGTTGTCATGGCTGTCGATCATCAGAGATAATCCACCACATAACTGGAGGATGCCAAGCGTTTGCCGCAACCGAGTATAAGAGAAGACATGACTCAGTCGCTAAGATACTCCACCAAGAGTTAACAGATAAGTTATACCTATTGCAGGTAGGAAAAATGTCTTATTATGAATACAATCCGGAGCCTATTCTTGAGAACAACCAGTTCAAGTTATATTGGGACCGTACTGTTCTGATGGATCAGACAGTTCTGATAGACCAGACATTATACTAACAGATAAAATTTCTGAGCGAAGTGCACTAATTGACATTGCTGTACTTAACAACAGCAATCTAAGACCAACCAAAATACAACGAGAAGCTTACCAAATCCAAAGATCTGGAGGGGTAAATCCGAAGACAATAAGCAGTGAACAGCGTCCAAATGACTCCTAATTATTTTATTAACAACTGGAGTGATATTAAAGAACCTCCTGCAGAACATCAAGGGACTAAGGTGAGCATCTGTATAAACCAATTCAGAAATCAGTTCTCCTTGCAACCGCGCGAACAGTCCGAAAGTTCGGAGGAAATACAGCAAACCACGTCACCTAGGACCCGATTACATGAAAGAGTTCCCATAGAGCTTCAAACTTTTGGTATCTTTGTATACCTGATATGAGTTAAAATACCCTGGAGAGAATACGAAGCCGTTTGGCTTGAAATCATAATAGTAATAATATTAATGAGCTTTTAATTGCCAATGCAGTTACAACATAATACCAGAAATATTCATTATTGTTATATCTTGACTATTTTCAATTTCTGGCACCTGAACAAATAATGTTTAATTTTCAGCCACTGGTTTTCAACTATAAGACTTTTATTTAAGAAATGACATTTGAGTTGCCATATTTACAGCTTTATATTTCATTTTAAAAATCGTTATAAAAAGCAAATTTAATTAAAAGCTTTTACAGCACCTAATTTAAAAGTCTATTATTTCCATTAACACTTTACAATAATTGTCAATTTAATTTACTATTACATATTTCGAACAGTAAATAAAATGACAAGCTATTAAATCACAAATTAAACTATGGGCCTTAAATATATTAATTTTAATATTTAATAAGCTTAAATATTAGTGGTTTTCCTATGTTCACATATTCTCATATTGTTTCTACCCAATGCGAGAATTTTCTAGAAGAGTGTGCAACTTGTTGAGCATAACTATTTTTACCAGTGCTTTCAGTGGAGGGAGGAGCAGAAAACTGCTGCATGTACAAGGGTTGCCACTTAAATTTCCGGAACTGACAACACTGGCGTTGTTAGGTGTCTTCCAAGGACGTTAGAGGGGATATGGAAAGTTATAAAAATAGGCTAAATGCCTGAAAAATGATCCTAATATGAAAAAAATAAATGTCATAAATTGACACTAACTGGAGTGGAGTAAGCGCAGAAAGAAATTTCATAGGAAGTTTGTTATATGAGGTTGGCAATATGAGAACCAGAAAACCAGAGCAGGATTTGCGAAAGTGGAGATCAGCGCCGCGGCGTAATCCTTTTAATAAATGTGCTCGTTTCTCATCGTCCTCGACACTTAAAATTCACACAGTTAAATTTCGGCATTTATATTTGCGTATGTTATCAAGACAGTTGTGCAGACTTTTTATTTATATCAATGCATTAATGTATGGTATTGTTTTATAAATCCCTTTAATTCATTATTTTCGATAAACACATTTTTTATATTTCGATAATTATCTACATTATTGTAAATTTAGGAAAATAACGTTTTTTGAAAAAAATTCGATACTAGTAGAACACGATTTTTGCTTTGATTTTTACTTGAATTTCCCGGAAAACTAAAAAAAGGCCAAGCGTCACTTCACCAAACACTTTTAATTTTGAAGAAAACACCTAACTTACATATTTATTTTCAAAAATATCATGTTTGTAATACACTTCAACTATTTTTGCATAATTTTAGTGAATAAATTTAGAAAAAAATGTATTTTCAACGAAAACACAAAAATATGTTCCGGTAAGGCCATCGATAATCAGACTCGCAAAAAGGAGCAATATTCGTTTGACACGTTGCCAGATGTAAAATACTTTCGTGAAATAAATTATAAAATTTGTCCATCTCAATCAACAACATAATTTAATTTTTGTAATGTTTTATACAGTCTCAGGGAAAAATTAATCTTAACGGCCTAAAATTTCTGATTAGTTCAGATTTAGCTTGATTTTTGTTAACTTATAAAACTGAACCTAATCTGAATTAACCTAAATTGACCTAGGCTTATACTTTCGTAATATAAACTATAAAATTTATCCATTATAATTAGCATCATAGTTTAATTTTTTGAAATGTATAAAAAAGGGTAAAATTAATTTTAACCACCCAAAATTTTTTGTCTGTCTTGGTCAGTTAAGGTTTAGCTTAGTTTTGGTTAATTTGAGACACTAAAACTAATCTAAAACAACCTAGATATACTAATTAAAAATGTTATTGTCCAGCAGACACCACGTAAAGGCATGACAATCCGTGAAAGAAAAGAATATAACTCAATTTCACAGAAATCATAGTCGTAATCTGGCAACAGCGCTAATTTTTCGGGTTTTACTAACAAGTCACACCACTATTTAATGGCGAAACCCATTTTGTTTCGATTTGTTTTTTTGATGATTTTCTTGATTTTTCTAATAAAAATGTGCAAATTTATGAATTTTTATATAATACAGAGGCTTCTATCAGTGTAGAATTTGTAGTTGTCACAAAATTTTAACGATTTAGTATAAAAAATTAAAAAATGTTTTTCACTGTTTTCCGCAAAACTGAGGAAAAATTATGAAAAATGGAGGTCAGAATCGTGTTTTACAACCTCGAGATAGGAGGAAGTACCGAATTTTTTCCAAAAAGTATCGTTCTCCTAGATTTCTCATAATGCAGATTTTTACCCAGAGAATTATGTTTAAATCTATGTTTTTTTCAATATTTATTAATCATTTAATGATAAACTCTAAATTGCAATTTTCCAATATAATAACGTAATAAAAGGTTTCTCAATTCCATTCATGTCTCTTGACCTACTGCGCAAGCACAGAATAGCCCCTTTAAGGGTTATACAGGTTTACATGCCCGACCAAATGTATTCTAGGGTATTCTTCTTCCTTCTACCCCCTCCAACTTTCTTCGTGCAATCTGACCTATCTGTTATAAAGTTTGACATTTTATATACTATACATACTCAAAACATTTTGATTACGGACATCTGTTGTGTTGTTAACACTTACTTCGAAATTTCATCTCTATCAAAAAATGGATTAGCTCGAAAACATTTTCGTGCAATTATGTTTCACAACTCTAAATAAGAATACATCGATGAACTTACTTCTTTTCATGGCGATGAAGCGGCTACAAAAACCACTATTTATCGCTGGTTTAGTGAATTTGATGGTGAAATTAACCCGAATCGAAGTCTGCAAAGCTTGTTATTTTAGAAACCTTAAATGAATATCTGCTTACTCAGCACTATTCCGAAAAGCGATTTTCTTTAATCACTTTTACGTAAACCTGGCAAATTTCAAACTGTAATTAAAATTGTGGATAATTAACAAAAATCTCAACATTTTAAAGAAAATTCTGTTAGCTTTGTTGAACAAACTTATTAGTCTGGAGGCAAGGGAATTATTAACTTTATAAAAAATTAATGGTTTTTAGCACACGAAAGTGCTTTATTATGTTAATATTTTATAATGGTAAAAGCATTAATTATAATATTTAAGGACGCCTTAATTTCAAAGCTGGCTAGCCTGTATATTCAGTGGCTGCAATTAAAATCCCGCTAAGTCTGTAAAATTTATTATTGCAACTGAATTATTGATTTCAGTTCATTATACTGATTTTTTTGGAACCCTCACATTGTGTTATTGTTTAATTTTATTATTGAGTATAGTATTATCTAAATTATTTGGATGATATAAAGCAATAATATAAACCACAGCGATGTTGTTTTAATAAAATTGACAAATAATTTTCAGTGGTAAATGTAATGAAAAAAAAAATTATTTTGGTACACCTATTGCTGTACCGGTATTTCGGTATTTTAAAACGCGCTAGATCTCGCAGAGAGATGTAAGATAAATAAAAACATAGCAGAGCAGAGCTGAAGGCTAGTTGCAGCACCAGCGAGTAAAGTACTAAGCTAACCCCTATGCCGGAGTGTAGGGGTGGGTGCCACTGCATTTGAGCAAAGGTGAAAGCATAAACCCTCTACATTGTTGTTTGGACCTAGTTTTCAGCTTACTCTGACCAAAGTTTAAAACAATAAAAAAAGGCAAAAGCAAGTAGTTTGGCGATCAAATAGAACTCTACTAGACTTTTAATGATAGATTTTAATTAAAATATTGTAGTAAAATATTCAATTATTAACTTCTAGACTGACACTATATCGATAGTATTAAATTATAATTAAAATTATACGCAGTCATATTTTACAATCAAAAGGTGAACAAGTGTAATGTCGTACAGTGAGGACAGGTGTTATTCTCGCCGGTAGGGTGAACTGATGTTATTCTTACCGGTAGAATGAACTGGCAGTTGAAAAGTCTGCCCGGTAGAAAGAAATGGCGGCTAACAATTCTGCCCGGTAGTAAGAGCCCGGTAGTAAGGACCTGGTAGGAAGGACCCGGTAATAGGACACGGTAGGAAAGACCCGATGTTTTTGGTGGCTAGACTGATTCCTTCCTTGACACATGCGAACTGCCCAAAATCCCTGTCTCCAAGTTTATCTCGGTAAAAAAAAACAACTGTCAACATGGCAAAAGATACGGTACTCCAAAACTCAACAAAATTACCAGGATAATTTTCGACTTTTCATCTCAGAATCACAAAAAATTGGCAAATAAAAATTAAGATGGACTTCTGCAGCTACTTCGACCGAATCAAACCAGGGAAAAGTGAAAAATCAAGACAAAATAGCCTCAATTTATAATCATGACCCAGCTTGCGCACTAATCGACTTCCGTTAAGTTCGCACGCTTACCACGTGTAAAAGAAATGGCAGCTTAAAAAGAATGACACTGGGCCAAACCAATTCGTTATTCATTAGCATTTTCCACTCAAAACAAAAATAAATTTAATAAACATCCCAGTAGTTATTTTTAAATTCTAGAAATATATATTAATACATTAATGGGAATTTCCTGATTTCCTGCAACCCAATATACATACAATTCCATTCATAAATATAAATGACAGGGAAAAAAACAAGATCTGTATGAAATAAAAAAAGGTTGCAGTAAGTTCAACATAATACTTAATGAAAATGAAATTGTATTGCCCATGACAGTATTTGCAAAATAAGGTTAAATTAACTGAATTAGTTATAGTAAACTTAAGCGAAAAATTGAATCGTGACACTATAAAGGGTGTTCCACAACGAACATCCGCGATCCTTTTCTCGGAAAAGAGACTTTAGGAAATTTTAAAAATTTGGCAGATTTTTAAAGTCTATGGAGCAATTCAGGTAAAATATTTTTGAGATGTTGGCACATCCGGTTATACCGAAAGTTGATGCCATCTTACCTGTTTTAAATGGAATACCCTATATGTTATTTCATTTTTAAATTTTGCGTAAAATTATAGACATATTTCTTGTATATGTCCGATACCTAAGTCTAACTCATTTTGACAAATTTTTTAATTATATGTCAAAAATGACGTTTACAATCCTAAACATAACTATCAATTTGTCGTATATGAAAGCCATTATTTAATTTGGATGTTCAAGAAGGCAATCTACTTTTGTGAACTTTGTTGATATTTTGATAATAAATAAATAAAGGATGATCAAAAACTAATATTAAATATTAACTTGAGGTGATGATTAAAAGTACATTTTTTTAAATGTAAATCTCCTATTTTTATAATGTTATCTTATTTAGCATTAAAAATAAGGGTGACTTTGTCTAAGGTTGCCTATTCCAAAAAGTTTCAGCTATTGAAATATAACCAATTTCAAATTTTTGTATTGTAAAAATGCAAAGTAACTTATCTACATAGAGAAATAACTTATTTTAATAAAAGTTCAATATTTCCACCCTGAACTTCCCAACATTCTTCGTATCTTCGAATTCGTTCGTCCTGGGTGGCCGCTCTAATTTAATCTGGAGATAAACGTTCGAACGCGTCCTTTACCCTTGCAATACAGTCCTCCATCGTTGTCAGTAAAATTTAGAAATAGAAAATGTTACTTTTGCATCTCTGCTTAAGTTCTGTGTTTCATCTGATACATTGTCTTTTTTATATACATATCACCAATTTTTCAATTTTAGTTCAAAATTTCATCGGTCTTTATTTCGTGAACAGTAAAGTTTCTTTTTAAACGTGCGCTTACAATAACTTCAGTACACTGACGTAAATTATAAATCTGATCTTGCTTTTTTAGACCTTTCTTTATAATGCAAAAATTTCTGTCACAGAGCAGAAACGAATGGGCATGTAACGGTAAAAATTACTTTATCTTTTTAAAGCGACCATTCTCAACTAGGGCTATACAAAATAGCACAACTCAGTTGTTCTTGTTTTGTCCTAGACAATTGTATAAAAATAAACGAAGTTGTGAAACATTACTGGGTATATAATTTTCTATGAACTTCATCAAAAACGAGCATACTTCGTTGGGACTTTTGACTGCTGTATTTTCAGTATAAATATAATAGAACCACTTATCAGTTTTCATGTCATGTATAGAAAATATCGATACCATCAACTGTGTCAAATAAAACAAATCTTGTACAGGGATAAGCGGCAGCTGTAAATTTTACATGTAATCAAATGCAAATGCGCCTAAGTCGTCACGCTGTTTACATTCTTCTTCTGAAGACCTTAAAGCATTGAAAAATTTTTTAGCATGCCTCTCATGAACGATTTTTTTAGCAACAGCAGCTTTTTTTGTAGCATTCCCCAGTATAGTACTCTATATTTTCAATGTATATTCTTTACACTTAAGGCTGACTGTAGGTTGAAATTTGAATGAAAGAATTTCAGAAAATAGTGGTAAATAACTTTTACATCGGGATTTTTATTATAAAACATGTCATACATTATCCTCATATTTAAACGGGCGTCTATATATTCATTTCCTGAATAGTGAGACTGCTTAGCAGGATACGAATTATTATGTATTCTTCTTAAATTCATGATATCATTGGCGATTGCATTGCATTTGGGATCCTTTCCACGTTTATTATTTACTTGTAAAACCTTAACCCCTTTTACTCTCAATAGATACAGCATGTACAGTGCAAAATGTACCCTGGTATACTTTAACTCTTTGGGATCCAGCACTAACGAAATGCGAATTTTATCTCTTCCGGTCTTTGCCTTCAGCTTTATGCTTACGTTTTTGATCAAGATTTCTCACTTCTATTAATCCTTGAAAATAAATAGCCTCCTTATCTTTTGATTCCATTTTATAAAATTTTTCAAAAATCTTCATTCTCATATTTTTATCAACATTTCTGCTGCACTTTAAATGACATCTAAAACAGTATACATATTGCAAAATGATATGAAACAAATACAAAAATCATTGTTAAAGAGAAAATCACGTAAAAAAAGTTTTGACTTTTTACAATGTCCGAATGTCAGCAAAGTAATTTTAATTTACCTACAGTTGACGACATCCAAAGTTTGAGCGGGAATCGTTTTATTTTTATAGTTTATATATTATGTTCCTTATACTCTGGCCCTAGGTACCATATTTCTTTTATAAAAGTCTTCATTGCGAACGCCTTTCCGACGTTTTTTGGCAGTTTTTTCTTGAATTTCTGCCATAACCAACAACATACTAGATTGATAACTGAAGACTTAGGGTATTTTAGCCCCACATGTTGAGTACAAGATTGCCATTATTTATATTGACAGTTCGCTAACTTAGGGGATCTTAGCACCAATAGATGCAGAAATATCTGAGATGTTAACTTTCGATGCAACTCAGTTTAACCTGAAAGTGTTTTAAGGTGTTTTAGCCTTCGAACATACCCCTGTAGAAGTAGCATAACGTCAGAACTAGGGCCCGGTTGTTTGAACGCTGAATAACGTAATAATATTTTTATTTATATTTCAAAAAGTGTTGATAAACAGTAGATATTTAATTTCTTGGTACAGACATGCCGATTTTATGCTATCCTTTTCTAATTGCATTATTTAAACGAGTATCATCGGTACGTCCTTCGAACATACCCCTGGGTACGTCAATTCTGAAAACAAAGTATGAATATATGGTTGCCTAAATTTTTATTATTGTTATATTCAATATGTAAACAATCTAACAATATTTACCGATAAAAATAAGTTTTTAAATCCTCTTTTTGTTGATATTAATTGTAAACTTCGCATTTATAGTAATTTCTAACACTTAAAAACACCGAAAAAACTCACGACAAGCAATTAAACTGAAAGACAAGATAAGTAAATATGTTTATGTCTGTCAAACATCAAAAAAGCGTCTCCCCCACCGACCATAAATAGCCTTCAGACAAATCTATTGTTGTTTATATCTAGAGTATGATCGAAGGTTTTAGCAATAACCGATTCAGTTATAAATTTGAATTTTTTTTGATTAGAAGGGTCTCTATATTTATATTTTAAAATGTCAATATTTTCGTTATTTGAATTACTCATAGAGTATACTATACAAAAAGATATTCAAGATCTGTTGGAGATTTAAAATATCGTTATTGGACAGTCGTTGACGCCACTGGCATATAAAATCAACAATTAAATAGAATAACTGTAGTCCTCAAGGTTAAAGAACATTTCTCCAACTCTATAGATAAAGTATGCACAAAAATGTAACTGCTACAAAGCAATATTTTGTAAATGGATCAAATATCGTTGAAATTTAAATTCTGCATAAAATTATAGACATACTATATTTTTATGATACAAAATTTATCTGCCTCTAAAATGTTCAAAAAGTACTTCCCTACAAACATGGTGAAAAGTTTTCACAAGTTAATAAGGGAATCTCTTTTGATATTGAAATTTCCAACGTCGAATTATATTTGCCTCTTTCTCTAATCCACTAATACTTTATGAGATTTCTTTTTTTACATCTAAGGTAGTTTTTCTAATATTATGACAAGCAGGCCTAAATTTAAGTATATGAGCCCTTCTAAACGAAAAATAACAAAAAAATAACGGGAGTTCTTTCAAAATTAAAAGTTGCGCTAGTCTAGACTACACAATAAATTTCAAAAAATGTCCTTAAGACACATTAATCATTTAAGGTAATGTAATTCTAATGCTAGATATTGTTTATCGTATAAAGAGCACAATAAAAATTCAATTTTTCGCAATATTTAAAAAAAATATGTAAAATGTTCAAAAATAACTAAATATAACTTAGAAATTTGTACAAATCCCGGTTTGTTAAGACAGTTTTTCACTTACATAAGTTTTTTTTTGAATTGATACATTTAAAGTCAGAATTATTTATTTTAAAATATTATTTAGTTTTAAATAATGGACAAATTTTTATATTTTTTTCTTTATTTTCAGGTATTAAATGTTTAAAAGATGTGGAAGTCGTGATACCAATCGCAGTGCGCGTAGAGGACACTGTTACACTACAATGCAAATACGACCTAGAAGGGGAACCTTTATACACCGTAAAATGGTACAAGGGTTCCAAGGAGTTCTACCGATTTATTCCAAAGGAATTACCAAATACAAAAGTTTTTGCACTTCCAGGAATCGATGTGGATGTAAGTATAATAAACAGATTTAAACATAAATCTATTCGTGGTTTTTAAAATACCCACACCTAAGCAAAATATTAGGGTAGAGATCTATTAATCTCCATTTACAAAGACACAGGATGTTAAAATTTTCTAAATGAAGGATTGTTTTTGCTTAATAACTTTTGGACAGAACAAGATATTATAAAATAAGTGTTAGATCTCTACCTTCAAATTTTTTCTCAAAGTTTCCCGTTTCTCCAAGATAACGCTCAATATTGGCAAATATATGATGATTTCTACTTCGGCGGTTAGGAAATCTCTTCATGTAAACCCTGACACTTCGAGGCCCATTGTCTTCACAATACCCATATACTAGGAGTACATCAACCTTCTCGGAATGCATGTAGTTATCAATGTTTAATAGTAAATTAAACCTAAAAATTTAGAATGTTGATCTTACGTCTTAGATAGTGATGGCAATTGATCTATAGTCAAATTATGAAATGCCTTAGCAACAAAGTCCCTTGAAAAATTTGTGTAACAGCCATTTTTTATTATTACAATTAATTATTGGTGCATTTGGTTGATTGATTGTTAGCCTTCCGACTTATTGTATGGCCTGCCATATCCGTTCTAGACGAACCGGTTGGTTACTTTGATTATGTTCAACAGCCTGCTCACCAGCTTGTCCTCTGAGAAGAAGCCTTCCGGGTGAATTGATCACTGAAGGTGTCTCCAGTAGGACAAACATTCGCACTCAAATATGATGTGTGAGGCCATTTCGCCCTCTTCATTACATAGTCTACAAACTGGTTCTTCGTTGAAGATGCTAATTGTATGTAGGTGTTTCCTCAAGCTACACTGGCCAGTTATAAGTCCTGTCACCAGCCTGATTTGTTGTGTGCTTAGAGGCAGAATTTCACGGCTTAGTTTGCCGAATGGTCCTCTGCCTGAGACCTGCAAGGTGGTTCAGTGGAATTGGTGTATGCATATAATTGAAAATATTTTTTTCCTAGCGAAACCGTTCATCCAGGAAAAAACCTTCCAAATATAAGCGATTATCTGACAGAAATATCTAGGTTGTCATAACGTTGATGACATAAAAAATCAGAAGCGATGTTAACGAGTGACGTCACTTTTATAGCACTTACACTACTTTATTGCCTGTGGCTATATCACAAGAAAACGTCATGTTACAATGTTAGATCACACACCAAAAATCATTAAATTCAATTTTCCACGTTTTCAAGAAATTTGGGAAAGGTCAATATTTTCTTGCAATTTTCTTCTACGGCATAAACGAAGCAGTGTCGGATATAACTAAGACAACTTATTTGACACGTATTTTCCAGACACCCTGTATATACATTCATATTTTATCCTGAACAAAAATAGTGGCATTATTTTTGGCCTTTAGTGTTATATATTAATAAAATGTTGAGATAATGAGACTGGCTAGAGTCATTTGGTTATCCGTAACGATTTCTTTCGTGAAACAATTTTTTCTAGTGCGTTTTAAAATTTACTCAATAAATCTGTAAAATAAGGTAGGTAGACTTATGAGGGCGTTGAGTCTAAATTTGTGGTTTATTTAATACCTCAGAATAAGCAGAGGTCATTTCAAGGTCAAATTGGAAAAATTCACTAATAAATCTGTAAAAGAAGAAAATCTACGCGCAGCTAGATCAATATCCGTTGCATAGCAGACAGGCAAGCCCAAATTAAAGCTTCCAAAACTTCGTATCCCACTGAATTAATTATTATGAAATGGTAATCCAAAACCCAAGCTCCCACCTGAACTATATTGATATCCATTACACAGCAGACAGGGGAGCGGATCTAGTTTTTAAGGCGAAACCCAAGCTGCCTAAACCACACACTCTACGTGCAGCTAGATTGATTGCCACTATATAGCAGACAGGCGACCGGACCAAGTTCTTATAAATATGCCAAAACATAAACTCTCATAACGACATATACGACGCGGAGCAAGATCAATCCCCGTTACGCAGCAGGCAGAAGTGAAAAGGAAGGATTTATGAGTGTGTGAAATAAAACCCAAGCCCTCCGAAAACCATATACCCCAGGCACAGTAAGTATGAGAGTTGGAGTTTGTGTTATATATTTATAAAAACTTGCTTCGCTAGCCTAGCTGATATGTAACGGATATTGATCTAACTACTCTAGGGGGATGTGGTTTTAGAAGTTTTGATTTCGCCTTGAAAACTCGCTCCGTTCACGTGTATGCGTGAGGTCCGTGGTTTTGGGAGCTTGAGTTTCGGCTCAAAAACTCAATCTGCTTGCCTGTGTAACTGATATCAATCTAGCTGCGCCCTTGTTCTCTTTTTCAGATTTATTTAGTGAGTTTTTCAGTTTGACCTTGAAATGACTTTGAAATTGCTTCTGGTTAACTTTGAGGTGTTAAACAAACCACGAACTAATATTCAGCATTCTCAAAATTCTATATATCTTCTTTTAATGATCTGTTGAAAGATTTTTCTCAATTTGATCTTGAAATGACCTCTGGCTGAACCTAAGGGATTAAGCAAACTACAAATTCAGATTCAGCGACCTCAAAAACGTCCGTATCTACTTTCTCAGATTTATTTAGTAAATTTTACTCAATATGACCTTGAAATGACCTTGAACCTGACGTGATAGAGGTAATTGGACTTCATATTTGGATTTAGGGCATCTAATTACATAAGAATAAAATGATCTGGTTAAATAGGCATCCACTTTTTTTTTGTAAACCTGTGTAATCAGAAAAATCTGGGCTAAAATGGTTTTAAAGAAACTTTCGCAGGACAAAAGAAATGTCAGGAGGAAAAGGTGCTTTGACTTTTTAGAACTGATTTGAAATAATCCCCATTTTCTAGAACGAATTATTACTGGTGACGAGTCTTGGGTGTTTGAATACGACCCGGAAACCAAGCGCTATAGCATGGAATGACACAACCTTTCAAGGTCCAAAAAAACAAGAAAGAGCAAGTCGAAGATCTGGTGCATGCTGATTTGGTTTTTCGATAGCCAGAGAATGGCTTGCAAAGAGTTTGTTCCTCAAAGCCAAACGGTCCATCAATACTTTTACCGAAAGTTTCTTGAAAAACTTCGAAAAAGGGTAACTGGGTGCTGCATCACGACAATGCTTGTTACAGTTTTGTTATTTTACGAACAAAACTATAAATAATTTTACCAAAATACCAACAATCAAGTCAATACTCACCATAAATTAATCACCCATTTCCATCAAGTAGTCTCTTTAATATATATAAAATGAAAGCTAAAAGTTTTTGTCACTGTCACATCAAAAACCGGTTTTGTAAAAAATCAAGTGTGCCTAGAAATGCATCAAACACTCCACTTTTGCCAATTTCATCAAGGGTGTAGTTAATCTTTTGTTTTTTGTTTTCTTTTGGAGCTCTTGAGATTTCTAAAAGCGTCAGTAGAGAGATTCTGGGCTAAGCCTTGGTTGTAAAAACTGTCATAAGCTCAGAAAGCAATATTTTGACTGATTTTTCTAATTATATAGAATTACGTTTATCCCAGTAAACAGCTAAAACCATATTTAGTGTTTTAGGGCATCATTTGTCAGATTTTTGAGGAATAAAGAAAGTTAAAACAGTATTCGTATACCCTTGAGTAAAGTGTAGTGAAAGTTATCAGCTCTAAGAGGTCAACACACCATATTTGTGACTTTTGATACTTGCTGCACCCGTAAAGACAAACAGGTACATGCCACAAACAGATTTTATTAAACCGGGATCTTCCTTTTCTATTTAACAACTGGAATTCCGTGCCGGAGCCTGGCATGAAACACTCCATCGCTCCCAAAGAAGTTACAGGTTATCCTGCTTGCTGAAAGTACTTAGACTCAGTGATAAAATCACACTTCAGGTATTAGAACTATATATAGTAAACTGTGTTATTACCTAATTTATGGTATGCTTTCATTTTTCCCCTGTGATTGGGAACTAATTAGACTTTATGCTAGCAATTACAGGACACTTTACATTTAATTTAATTTAAAATACCTTGTAAACCGAAGGTATACGTATACACTAGGTAATTTAAAACATTATTTCACCCATTAGAATTCCCACACTTTTAATTTAGTTCCTAAATCGGCGTACTAGATAATTTATTAGTGCAAAATACAACTGTACATAAAAAGTAAGGTTTTTCAGTTCAGCTGATAGTGAAAATTAAGGCCTAACCTAGATCTAACTGACTTTGCGTTTGGCGCGGATCACGTAATAATTTAATAATATTATTCATTGTTTCTTTCCTTGTTTTTTTGTAGTTATTATTTAGCAAATAGTCACATATTTCTTTAGTTTAAGTTGAAATTCATATAGATTGTAAAACAGAATCCTTTTTTTTTATTGCTAAATATATATAATATATATTCTAACTGTTTTTGGAATCGGAGTGTTTTATTTTTGAATCTAGTTGTTTCCTATTTTCGTTAACATCATCACTTCTTCTTACCGACTTGCCTAAAAACAGGTGGCGCTTTGAATTTATATAACCCCCCCTAATCTCCGGCATGCTAGCCTAGGCACTGCCCTAAAAGAACGAGCGATCAGCACCCAAAAAATAACCACCTGTACAGAAACATTTAATTTTTAATATACATTTCATTTTAATTCTTTCGCTCGTGGCGTAGCATTTCAATAAACGAGTTTTTAGCCAGTAAAACATTCCTGTGACTCCTCAGCCTCCTTATTGCCTGACTTGAGTCCTTGTGACTTTTTCCTCTTTCTTATATAGAAAAGTTATCTCAAGAAATGTTATTTTGGAACATTCGAAAACATTCCAACAGCAATAATTCACTAGCTGAAGGTTATTCCAGTATCTTAGTTTCAGGACTGTCTGTCTTCCGAAGAAACTTCTTTTGAGATAGACAATACTGTACTGTATTTCTACTCGAATAAAAAATTAGAAGAAAATCTGTCTCATTACTTAATTTACACACCTCGTATCTTAATTATTTTTAAATATGAATCTCATTTTATTTTTTCTATTCTGAAAATGTCCTAATATAAGTTTAACGTTTAATTCATAATTTGATTTATTGTCAAATTGTAATACCCAAAGTCGAATCTGAATGAAGACATTAGTAAGAACCCTTGCAAACTTAGGTTATAAAAGGTATTCTCTCTTTCAGCTAAGTAAGAGCACTCCAAACGAAGTGGTATTAAGAAACGTTCAACCGGAAGTTACGGGGAGATATAAATGCGAAGTTTCGTCGGATGCTCCGAACTTCTACACCAAAATGGTGTCTGGTTATATGTATGTTATTGGTAAGTTGATAATTTAATTAATTTGAGTGTTTTCAGCGGCTCTTTAAATCAAAAGTTGGTTTTGACTTTGCAAGAAATACTAAATAAATTTATAGCGTTTTTAAAATTTAATGTTTGGTTGCAGATTGTAAATTTTAATTCTCTACTTTACGCAACTTTAAAATTATTTAGAAATATGTACTAGAAATTACTGCATAACAACTTTTATCCAGAATGCCTCTAAAGAAGTACCGCACACCAAAATATAATCGTTCCTTGAAACTATACATTTTACTACAAAAGCTCATTCTTGCAGTCTATCAAAAAAAAATTGTTAATATCTATATCTCGGAAATTGTTTGATTTAGATACGTGTTAGGTGGCATAAAATTTGCCCAGCATTGACTATATCAGCGATCCCCAACCTTTTTCTTCTTACGAACCCCTTATAAAAATCGGAATAAATCAGCGGACCCCCTGTGTAATTATTAGGAAGAGTAAATGAAACAGTAAAATTGAGTTATTAAAATTTATTTTGCATATCGAATAATAGTTCACAACGAAAAACTAACAAATAATCGTAAAATATTTACAGACAAACCATATTAAAACTAAAGTTATAGCTTAACCTACAAAATAGAATTAATTCAAAATTAATACAATAATACAGAATTTGAAAAATACCCTTAATGGGATATTTGTTCCTGTTTGATGGAAAAAAGAAATTTAACATTTGGTTCGATGTCTGAAAGTTCAGGTTCTGCATTTAACCTATTTTTGAACTTATCCTTCAGGTAAGCGTATGTTGAAAATCTTTTCTCACATAGATATGTGGTACAAAAAGGGCTATAAAACCTTTATGGCTTTCTCCGCCAAAACGAGATACTCATTTCTTACACTAAGCCAAAAATCAATTAAAGAGTGATCTTTAAAAACAGGTTTTAGTGAATTTTCAGAGCATAAGTCAATGAGCTTTTCTTTTTCCAGTAAAGTTAAAGAAGTTTCCGAAGTTATATCTCCTTGAAAGGGATTACGTCTCTAGTTGTTCCATCTAGATATAATAGGTTTATTAGAAAAATGGTCCTTGAAAGTTAGTTGAAGTTTTTTGAGATGTAATATTACTCTTAATTTTTTAGTTGAGTTGAAATTCATTTTCTATTAAAATTGTGGAGAGAGAATTCTTGGTAATTCACTTGCAGACATTGAATCTGAAAGTTAAACTTCTTTAGTATTGCTGCTATTCTATCATACGCATTGAAAATGTTGATATCTGGGCCTTGTAAATACAGATTTAAATCATTTAGTTTGGAAAAAATGTCGAGTAAGTATGTAAGTTTCTGCAGCCAAAAAATAGCAGATACACAGGCAGACAAGTGAAATGGATGGTAAAAAAAGTTGCTTCAACTTTAGATTTTTTCAAATAAACGTGTCAAAAGTTTTGTTTGTAATAAAGGAACGTGGAAGCTTCCAAAATCCTTTTTCGCGGTTCAATTTTTCTCTTAAGTTCACTACGACTAATTCAGTAAATTTAAACTTATTTTACAAATACTGCCGTTATGGGCAAACAGTATCATTTTCCTTAAGTATTTCCCGATGATTCTTTGAAGAAAAGCATTTTCTTAGGTACAGTTTCAATTAATTTTATTTTCCAAGTTGACCATTATTTTGTCCTGCTTTGGTATTTCACTACACTGTGCTGTATTTTCTTATCGATGTCGAGCTTACTGTTACCTTTTTTAATCAGATAGGTCTTGTTTCTTTTGTCCTGCCATTTATATTTACATTTGAATGGAAATATATATATGTATATATATATATATATATATATATATATATATATATATATATATATATATATATATATATGTTGGGTTGTGGGTAGTTTCTATTAATCTATTAATATGTATTTCTCAAATTTGATACTTATTTGATTTATTTTTGGAAAATGCTAATGATTAACGAATTGGCTTAACTAACATATGCATTTCAGCAGACTGTTGTTGCCCAATGTCATTCCGTTTGAGCGGTCATTTCTTTCACACGTGGCAATTAAACGCGGCTAACGGAAGTCGATTAGTGCGCAAACTCGACCATGATTATAAATGTAGACTATTTTGCCTTGATTTTTCACATTTCGAATAATTGCCTATTTTTTATTTAAAATTTTGTTTGATAAAAATAGTGTTCATGAAATATGTGATTGTGGCTATAAAATAATGAGATTGATGTTTCTACAAAAGAAGTAATCATATTCCAAAGGCGAACGACCGACAGCTTTATGGCATGAAAACTACTCTTACAAATGCGACTCCTCCCACATCTGCAGATAAATTAGTCTGGCCATGGTCTTCTACTGAATAAAAGCTGTTTCTTTGTGTTGCTGAAAAAATAATAAATGTAATAATAAAGTAACGAATTGTCGTGAAGTTTCACATTAAACATAGAAGGGGGCATTGGAAGGGCTTAACTTTACCTAGAGGTAAAGAAACTCGAATGAGCAAATTAAGTTTCAAAGGGATTACGATTGTTTTTTCAATATTCATGAAATTGTGTTTCAGAAGGTCAAACAATTAGTCAGCATTACTATCTTGAGGTTCATGCTCAACTCTATAAAAGGAAGAGAAAAAAAACCCGAGTTGTGAAAGAACAAGTTATGGGTTCTCCATGAAGACAACGCGTCAACTCATTTTGCATTGTTTGCCAAGATTTTTCTAACCAAATACAATGTCCCAGTGTTAGATCATCTGTCTTATTGTGACTTTGGACCATATGACCTTTATCTGTTTCCCAAGGCCAAATATGCATTAAAAGGAACAAGATTTCAATTCGTTGAAACTGTAAAAGAAACAGCGACACGCGTCATGAAGGAGCTCACAGTACAAGACTTCGAAAACGGTTTCGAACAATGGAAAATTCACATGAAGTAATGTAGTGATAGGGGAGGGGTATATATCGAAGCAATAGTCTAGTTATTTTATGGCCACACCCCATATTCCCATTGATAAGCGAGCGCAGTAATGACAGATTGTCTATAATTATGCAGCACATTATGGAGGAAGAAATTATCTAAAAGTTTTTATTACTATACGAAAGTTCTTTTTTGTGATTCTATCAGTTTAATCAAAATATGTTAGCATGCTTTGCGTGTTTACAACAATTTAATAAGATTAATTTAGAAAAAAATTCTATTTACCATTTTTAATAAAAGTTGACATAAATGGTTTCGAATAATACCTGATGTGACTAAAACATGAAAGTTTTGATTAAATGTTGTTAAAAAAATTTTGCCTAAAACTTGATTTATTACTATCTAGCAGATTATCATGAGGAACAAATGAATCACATCTATTCCTGGAATTACTTTCAGGTTATAAAAATTCTAATTCGAATATCTAGCACTAGAAAGTTCTACACATTATGAAAGCTGCTATATGTATATTAATGGCATTAACGAGATTTGCATCTACGTCTTTTGAGAAATTCTAAAGTATCCATATATTAAAACCATATATACCAAAATCACTCCTGCAGAGAATTATTTATTTATTCAATTAACGGACATGCCATTTACAAATACGATCAATTTGAAAAAGAAGTATGCTAAAATAAAAATAACATAAACGAGCAAAAAATATCACAAATCATAAATTAGGGTTTACCTTTAATATGATGTTTAAGTTGAGAAGCACTTGTATTAAATGAATCTATTCCTACATTGTTTGCACTTTGAATGATTCTACTGATTGACCCACCCTCCCCATATCGGGTTCGGTAAGATGGGACCTCAAATGTTCTTATCACATGTAGGTTACGAGGTGGTACATAAATATTGAGCCTCTGGAGTATGGGGCAATCAACATGGCCATGCAAAATTTTGTGAGCTGTGGTAACACCATCTTGTTTTTGCAAATTCAGGCTTTTCTCTAATTCTGAATTAGTATTATCATGGAAACACCCAACTTAAATGTAATATATCTAAGAAATTTTCTTTGCACTAGTTGCAATTTATTTATATAAATTTGGAAATGTGGAGACCATACCATAACATTAACTTCTAAAATGGGCCTCATCAACGATACATAAAAAGTTTTTATACAATTAATATCGCTAAAGTCTCTTGTATTCCTTTTTAAAAGCCTAAGTTCTATTTGTCCTATTACAGCACTGAAAAATGTGTTCAATTTATAATCAAACACGACTTCCAAATCTCTAATAAGATCAACCCTTTTAATAAGCCTACCCTCAAGATGATATGCCTCAGGCAGCACATGACTTGACTTACTAAATTGAATATATTTACATTTATTAGCATTAGGATGCATTTTGTTACTTTCACACCATGTATGGAATCTATTTAAATCAACCCGACACTACACTTGTCAATCTTAATAGACATAAATATATTTAAGTCATCGGCATACAGTACATATTCACAATACAAAAACAGATCATTAATAAACAAGTTGAAAAATAGTGGTGCACCCTGTGGCATACCAGAGGTGACATTGATTTTCCTAGATGTATGCTTGTTAACCCTGACAACCTGAGACCTATCATACAGCTATGATCCCACCCACTCCAGCAGTGCCCCATGAATTGCAAGGCCCATCAACTTGTTTAATAGAATTCCATGATCCACCCTGTCAAATGCCTTAGAGAAGTCAGTATACACTGAATCCCAGCAGTGCCCCACGAATTGCAAAGCCCCTCAGCTTGTTTAATGAAAGTCTATGATCCACCCTGCCAAATGCTTTGGAAAAGTCAGTATACACTGAATGCGCAGCATAACTTTCCTCCAAAACACTGACAATGTAGTCATGATACACCAGCAGATTACTTGAAACAGAGCGATTTTCACAAAAACCATGCTGATCATCATTATTAATATTTTTAAATGTTTTCTTCAAAAACTCAGAAACCAGCAATTCAAATAATCTTGCAATCAACTAAATACGCCGATCGATAGCTCTCAGCCCTATCTCTATCACCAGCATTCTTATACATAGATGTTAGGTACGATTGCTTCCAAAAATCAGGGAACCGACACTTCACTACTAGGACAATAAAACAAAATGTGTTGCAAAGAGATTTGCAATTGTGTTGCCATTATTGCCCATAACATCACCCAACTTAATTGTGCCGGGGATGCCATGATCATGGCCCCTTGAATAAATGTAATACCAAAATAACCCAGGATCATGTATTAGACTTTGTTGCACATTATTAATATAAATATCATAACATAACATACCCGGATTTGAGTTTTAAAATGGTGCCTAAGTTCTCTAAAAACATTGTAATCGACCATTGACTTACTCTCTTTGTATCGTTTGTGGGCCTCTTTTTTCTTTTAAATATTAGACTTAAGTTCGTTGCTATACCATATAGGATACTTATTAATATTTTTATGACAATCTTTGGTACATAGAGCTCTATACAATAGGTTAGCAGTACTATCAATATCACCTATGAGCAGATCATCTAATGTACAATAAAATTTTCTAATACTATCATAGTCACCATTTTTAAAATCATATATACATTGCTCACAATTTAAGGGTTTAAATTTGTCGTTTATATTCAAGTTCTAAGGCGGGATGGCGCGAATCACAAGGAATCAAGCACGCATCTGGGCATACAACGCTGGCATTAAATACATTAGAAAATACTAGATCTAATATTACGTTATTGGCATTAGAAACTTTGTTTGTCTGTCTTAAGTTCAAAAATGTCATAGTCTCTATAAGGAGTATCAACACCTCTATCTGTCTATTCTTCTCAATATATTCTGGGTCCTCCAGGAACGTCTAATCTCCATCTGGTAAGTCTCCCATAACATACATGTAATTCTCCTCATGAGTGTTGGCGACGTATTCATTTGATGAGCAGTGATCAGCATACTCAGTGATTTTACTTTATTATTAATTATGAAAAATTCGACGTCTTTCAGGATTGCTGTTTTTCATGAACCATGTACTCATGCTTTCATGTAAATTTAAAAAAATAAATAAATAAATAATTTTGGTTTCTACTGAACATTTTAAAGTAAATAAAAATAGAACAAAAAAAAAACACTTATTTTTCCATGAGTCCAAAATTCAGTAAGGTGTTTGGATATGTCATCCTAAATTAACCTAACAAGTCTTATAGAAATCGTTCATACTAAAACAGATGTATTGAAAAACACAAGAGATATTTTAAAAACTTAGATTACTCATCTTTATTTACACATTTTTTATCAAAATAACTCGTTATTTTTGATTGTCCAAAAAGTTGATACTTCCATGTCTTGAATATTTCTGAGATTCTCTAAGTCATAACTGCAACATTGTTTTCCTTTGACCATTGAAAAACCAATTTTAAAGCTGTAAGAACTTCTAAAATCGACACTTTTTGGGTTCCTCGATTTAATTTTCTGATTCGCTATCCTCTCTGTCTGTGAGAACCAAGGGCTCAATATTATAATTTTTGATGCAACATTTTCAAGTCTCTCTTCCAGTGCTCAATATCTTGACTCTGATACTTGCCCAAAAATATGTAATAAAAAAAGTTAAATCACTTAAATCTAAATTTTTCTTTGTTTTCCTTTTACTAATATTTCCTACAAATTCTTGCTTTCCTCTAAAGTAGGTTGTGATTTTTAGATAATTAACTGTTCTTGATGCAGGGCGATGGGAAGGTCATCTTCATCAACATCCTTTTCATGAAAAATGTTATTCCAGCATTTTTTAATGATTAGTGGCTCCAATTGCTGCCATGCCCTGTTCAAGTAAACAATACATAGCATTTTTCATTTTCCCATAGCCACAACATAACTTAACAAATGTTTTCTATAGTACAACTTAGTTAATCTTAAAATATTTGGATTCATCGATTGATTAAGGGGTGTTACATTTGGCTACATAAACATAACAAATATGGCAGCTGTTTTTAATTCTGTCGGGTTAAAAGAAGTATTATCCAATAAAAACAAGGCTTTTTTCAGGAAGTTTTTGACTTTTCGAAAATGTTTTAAAATTTAATGAATTTAAAACTTATCTCTGGAACAAAATTTTTAAAAAACCAGTCCTTAAAAATTATCTGGATCATCCATGCATATGCATGTGCGTATGTTTGGACAGGCAACAATTTTCAATATAGTCCGATCTCATCAGCGTTGTATATTTGATGATGTATCCAACTTTAGAGTTCGGATTTTATCAAAAAACTCGAAAGGGACATTCTCTGATGATAACTTCTCACCAGACATTTTTTTAGAAACCTTATTTCATGTCGAATTTTAAATTTTTGCAGCCATCCATCACTTACATTAAATGTTATAGTGTAGGTCCGTAAACGTTCATATAATTGAATAGCCTTTTGTTTAATAATCTCATCTGATACAGGCAAACTTAATTCTCTTTGTCTAACAAACCACTTATAAAGAGCACGTTCCTTCGTTGGATATTCTGTTTTTTTAAGAGTGCGTTTTTTAATCTTACATGTCCTAACACCTTGGTTTACAACTTTCATTATCTTGTTATTATATTTTTTTAAGGATTATGCAAACCGTTGATTTGGCAATTTCGTATTTTTTAGATAAAATTGTTATCGTCATACCTATTTCATAATCTTCTCTAATTCAGGGCTTCTCATAAAGAGTTAAAAACTTCTTGTTTTTTACCATTTTACACAACTACTAAAGGATGTTTTTTATAGAGGTATAGAACTTTTAAATGGAATAAAATAAAGATGAATTTTTTAAATTGACATGTAATTTACTTTATTCGAAAGATAACCTTCTGGCATTATAATTTAAATATGACTTCTGGCATATGACCGCCATGGCTGGCTTGGACGTAGTCTAATCTGGAGGTCCAATTTTCGATGACTATTTCCAACATTTGTGGCCGTATATCGGCAATAACGCGGCGAATGTTGTCCTCCAAGTGATCAATCGTTTCGGGCTTATCGACGTAGACTAGCGACTTCACATATCCCCACAGAAAATAGTCTAGCGGCGTTAAGTCGCACGATCTTGGAGGCCAATTCACGGGTCCGAAACGTGAAACTATGCGGTTACCAAACATTTCCTTCAATAAATCAATTGTGGCACGAGCTGTGTGACATGTTGCGCCGTCTTGTTGAAACCACAGCTCCTGGATATCATGGTTGTTCAATTGATGAACGAAAAAGTCATTAATCATGGCTCTATAGCGGTTACCATTGACTGTAACGTTCTGACCAGAATCGTTTTTAAAGAAGTACGGACCAATGATTCCACCAGCCCATAAAGCACACCAAACAGTCAGTTTTTCTGGATGTAACCGTGTCTCAACATACACTTGAGGATTATCATCACTCAGTTTTGTTTATTGACGTATCCATTCAAACAAAAGTGAGCTTCATCGCTAAACAAAATTTGGAAGCGTTGTTCAGGCGTCAGTCTATTCATGTTGAAATGCCAAACCAAACTAAACATAAATCACTTGACAGCTGACAAAATGGCCGCCAGTTAAAAAAGTGTTGCCAACTTAAAGTTTTATACCTCTATAAAAAACACCCTTTATAAACTTACTAACAAGCTTACTAACTAACCTCCACAATATAAAAATTAACATTACAGAGATTTCCATGCTTTCTTTCGACGCATGTCTCTCCAGTAAATCCCAATAGATGCGAGGGGACACACCGAATTACACAAATATAACCATTGACAAGAAATATTGCTTAAAGGGCAGCCAATAAGAGTTTGAAAGTTGATTCAGGCTCTCGAGATGCTTATTTATTCATACTACTGAATATATACAACACATTCATTTTGACTGTTCATACTACTGGGACGTTCACATGAGCGCGTGTTTACACCAACGCGAGCATACAGTATATAAGTTACCCATTTATTCAATGTTTCTAATATTTTCCGAAAAGCGGTTATAAATTTTTACACATATTTGAACAAATTTTTGTCATATTGTGTGAAATAATTATGATTAGTTGAGCCCACTCCAAAAACGGACACGTTCCAAAAGCACTCTGATTTTTTTTGATATACAAACAATATTTGAAAGTATACACACCGATTAAAGTTAAGATTGATCTTCAAGTTCCCCTTTTTTAACATTAAAAATTAATCTTAATAGACGTTTTTGGATCAGGAAATCTAAATTAATCTCAATAGCACCGCCCTATGTAACAATATGATATGATAAAGCAGGATAGATCATCGCGTAGTAAATTTGGAGGAGTATAGCTCCGACTAAAAAATAAAGCAGCTGCAACAGTGCAAAGTAAACCTTATTAAGCTTTGTACAAACTAATGTGATCGTTCCAAGCCTTGTCATCATTAAGCAAGAGTATTTCACGAGAAAATTGTCTATCAAATATAGTTATTTCAGTTTTATTAGAGTTTAAAATTAATCTATTTTTAGTGAACCATAGACAAAATTCCTTACATTCCAAACCTATAGTATCCTATAGTTATTTATTATCATTTAATTGGAAGAGCTTTCTATATATAAAATAGCAAATGATTTATAAAAAGAATTAAAATTGAAGGACTCAAAATTGACTCCCGCGTGACCCAAAAATCAAAACTATACTCGTCAGAGGCATAACGTATGTAAATACTTTATGATCGGCAAGAAAAGAGACAATCCAATCCACCAACTGCCGCATATAACTATACTAAAGATTTTATTTCTAACAAAATCAACGTTGATAGAATCACAGGCTTTTGAAAGATCAAGGAAAAACCCCAGGAGTAGGCTTATCTTCATCCATTTTTTCAAATAATGTTCACAAATCTCACTGCTACAGTTTTCGTAAATCTTCTTGCTCGAAAGCAGCTGAATCTTTGAAGTACAAGTCGACAATTGTCACATAATTGTATATGACCTTTTTTAAAAACTGCTATAAATACACCAGTTTTCAAAATATCGGCAAACTCACCAATAAGAAATGACAAGTTAAAAAGAGAGGTGAGTCACTAATATGAACCAATTATTGCCTTTGACAATGAGAAAAATGACCGACAATTCTTACTGTAGTGTGATTATTTACACGGCACTGAGAAGAAGAGATTTTTTCACCCAGTTTTAACAACGGGATTTTTTTCGTCGCACGTATCGTTGAGTGATTTTCTTCGTAGCCACCATCGAAATAATATTCTTTTTCGAAAGTCGATATCGTGAATATTGTTGACTTGGACAATGTTGTGTTCTGTGTATTTTATGTGTAAATATATTTAAATAATATAGACAAGGTTTCATATATAATTGCAAATCTTGATAAGTTAATATGAGAACCGAAATATTGAAAATGATAAAATTACAATATTCGAAATAACCATGTCGGAAAACGTAAAAATTTCAAATATCATATTAACATATAGAACTTTATATACTGTTTTATCAAAAACTTTTATTGGAAACTCATTATAGATAACATACTTGAAAACATTGAAAATAAAAAAGTGTTCGAGTTTAAATTAGCTAAAATTTGAACCGTAAATTATCGTCAAAAATGCTACGTAACTAAAAGCTGCAAGATAATAAAGAGTTTTACACGAACAAAATAGGCAAATGAAAGAAATTTGTGTCAGCGCATTAACAAAATGGCAATATAAAAGATATACAATCGGTGCGGCGTAATTCCTTGTCATTTTGGTGTCAGTGTTACAAAAATGTGATATTTCCCGTCGTGCTTTGTATTTAATTGGATGTTTTTAATGATTTTCCATCAGCGCGTATTTTGCGTGTAAAATTTTATTGAAATGCCGATAAAATCCAATGGTAATTGCTGATTTTGCAAATATTCATTCGAAATTTTAATTACTGTAGTAGGAATTTTAAAATATATACCTTGTAAACACAGGTGAAAAATAAAACGTGTATTTCATTTTTCGAGTAATACTTAAACATGTTGAAATTTGCCTTGGAGTTTTCTAATAAATAAATAAATATTATGTTTATTTACTTTAATGACTTTTTAATATTGCTGGTAATAAATATGAAGTTATTTTCTTCTGAAAATAGCCGAACTTTGAACAAAGAGAATATTTATTGAAAATTTAGGAACAAATATATATATATATATATATATATATATATATATATATATATATATATATCGAAAAAGAATATTTTTTTTATATTTTGAGAATCAATTAAAAAATGTATCAATAAAACACTATTCGTACATAATCTGAACTAACATGAATTAGTTAAAAACTTCGTAAGAGGGTTCAAGATGGGCTTCGTGAAGTCTGATACACTCGCGGGCACGACGAATTGAGGACTGCTCTACCCGCCACATTAACTCAGCATTGTTCCTTATTTACTCATAGTAAAACGTAATTCTCCGTACAAGTTCCTCCCTACTATCGACCGGAGTAGAATACACCAAGGTTTTAAGGTGTTCCCACAGGCAAAAATCCAACGATGTTAGGTCGGGAGATCGAGGAGGCCAGGCAATAAGTCCTCTACATATCCAACGGTTTGGATAGACGTTATTCAGGTGCTTCCGCACAGTAACGCTGAAATGAGATGGTGCCCCATCTTGCATACACTATATGTTTCGGCTGGTTTCAAATAGTAAGTGCCCTACTAAATTCGTGCGGCAATACGAATGGTCCAATCAAAAAATTGCCATTGGTTCCTGTCCAGCCATTAATTGATTAGAACTGATGTCGATAATGCGAAACAATAGTTGCATGAGGATTTTCATCAGCTCATACATGTGAGTTGTGTAAATTTAAGATATAGTTTTGGTAAACCCTGCTTTATCCGTGAAAAGAACAGTGCTACTGAAGTTTACGTTATTTTGTTGCTGATCCAATAGCCAGTTTGCAAACTGCATTCTACGGAGAAAATCTTCAGGACTCAATTCATGCACTTTTTTCAAATGATATGGATATAAGAGCTGTCCTTGAAGAATTTCATATACTATTATTGTCGACGTATTAAACTGCGCTGATAGTATTCGAGTGATCGTTGAAGGAGTGTCATCTACAGCATTTAAAATATTTTCTTCTAATTTTGCGTACGGACTATTCTTTCCCGACCAGCATCAGTACTTATTTTCCCAAAATTTACCAAAATTAGGAAGAAATTTGATAATATTACCTTATTAAATGGAATTACCTACCATTCTTCCTTAGACGTTGCTCAACTCGTTAAAATGTTTTCTGATCTGGAAGAGTACGATTAAGATATCTGTCGTGATATAATCTCCTGACCTCCAAAGCATTGCAAGCTGCAAGACCATACATCAGCTGCATATCTGCATACTCAATAAACGTGTATTCTATATTTCCAATTAATTTCACCACGAAATCTAAAAACCAGTAAATTATCCAAGTAAGGAATCAATGTGTCAGCGATGTAAAAGTTGACGAGTTCTAAAATGCAAGTTATTTATTTTTTTCATACCTAGCAACGTTTGCAACAACAATATTTTGTTTTTGAAGCTAATAAAATAAAACGCACATTTTTCTGCGAACCTAGGTCGAACTGCAATTCATAGAATTACACCTTTTTAACTAAAGCGGTAAACCAATTTTGGATCAATTTTTTTTATCATAAGGTTTGAAGGTTGAACATTTGATTGGAACAAAGATGTATCTTTTATTGGAATACGTCAAATACATGATGTAAATAAAATGACGTTTTTTCAAAAACGATTAGAATTAGCGACATGAATAAAGACAACTTAATTTCAGTCAGTAGTTAAAGGTCTATAAAAAACGTTGTCCCAAGTTCTTGTCATACAGTGCTTAAAAAAAAATGGGATCATGAATATCATAGATAGTCCGTCCCTGCAGCTGTGAGTAATTCACAACGCTTTCATGGATAATAATTTTCAGGGTCTTATCTGGTATACATCATAGTAAAAAAATTGAAATATACCTGGTGGTTCAAGAATTATGTATAAAAAACTTGATTCCATTGCAGGTCTTGGGAGCCCATATCTCGAAAAGGAGACCTATACGAAAAAAGTTAATATGAACTTGTAGTATTCCTTTAACGTGTTTTTTCATATCTGGTAGATATCCCATATTTTTCCGGACACCCTATAGATAGTTCTCTTGATTTAGCTTGCAGCGCTTTTTGTTAAGAAAATTCGACGAGCTGATATAACTTATCTTTACGAGATTAACGCTGTTTGTATATATATTTTTCATATTCTCTGCCTGAAAGGAGAATTTACATATATAGCAAACTATTGAAATACGGCAGAAGATGTCTTTGTTTCTTACTGAAATTTTGATTTTTTAATAATATATTATTATGATTACACAGCTTTAAATTTAAATACTAGAACACAGTTAAAATACTGAAGAAACTTTCCTGTCAAATCTATATCGTATTTATCACTAAAGAAACCATCAAGCAGGATCAACAAGGAAAATAATACTCTCTCAAAATTAAACTGAATTTTCCATTTTATTATCTAATAGTATAAACTAAAAACCATTTTATAGTATAGTTTCAAAATTAAATGTATACTCCATTTCTACCTTCGGTTATAGTTTTACGATCCGTTCTGTAGTAAGATATCCTTAAATTATGTAAAATACATTTCATCGCATAGGACAGCTGTCATAGCAATTTGCCGGGTTGGTTTACCAAGTTTACAAATTGAACACACGTTCAAAATAAACTTTTAATTATCTAATTAGATCTGATTCAAATAAAAAGCTTTTTAGTGAAATCTGCAAATTAAATTTTAAACGACGTATTTTACTTTTTCTTATACAGTTGTCACTCTTAACTTTTATTTGTTTGCTATTATGTCTTAACATAAATTATAGGAAAATTATGTGTAAAATATCATTAAAGAAATAATAGTAATACTGAAGCCCTGATTTTTATCAATTATTATATATATTATTATATACCGATGGAAGCGTTCTCCGTGCTCATCACTTACAACTCTGCTGTTGTCAGGAAAATGTCCAGATGTGAGTGTAGCAAATGAATCTTTAGAGACTTATTACAACCCATTTTTTGATACGATGACAACATATTTTCAACAAGAGTAACGTAATTGTCAGCTTTTTTATTTCTGAAGAAATTAGTGACCACGAGGTGAAAGTCATTACAGGCATTTTTTTCAATATCTGATAGAGTTCTGTCAAAATGTTGTCTTTTAGAATATTTCAACTTTGTGGCCCAACCAAAATACCTTCTGTAATTTTTGCCTCACTTAGCCTCAGGAATTTCTGACGCAGGTACAGAAAAACTGCCCCAGTGCTTTAATAAAGTTTTTCAATTTGATATGCAGTGGTGGCAATAAAATCTTTTTGAGGTCTACCAATGACATATGTTGTACATTCTTTCACCTGGTTTTAGTGATTTTTAAAGGGACCAATCTTTTCATTTGTAATGAAGTGCCTTTATCCGACTGTTCCATTCACTCAAAAAACTGCAAAACTTGGTGTAGCCTAGCTGCAACTCAGGTAAAAGTGCAATCGCCTTTAAGTCACCACAGGTCTGCCATTGGTACTCATCGTATTTTATACTGATCAATAAGTACTTCGTATTGTCGTATGTTTATTTCACGTGAACTGCGTATCCAACAGGAATAGAAGGTAAAATATTTCCCATGTGCAATAGTACTACTTTTAAACTCAATGTTAAATTGTATATCACAATCTCCATTCCTCTAGCTTGTAGTATATATTTAAAGCCGCCAATAAATCGCTAATATTCTTGCAGAAAACCAAGTTCTTTTTCATGTTAAAAAATAGTGCTAGATCTTTATGATGTTTACGAAAAGCTTATACTGAAACGTGGTCTTCTAATAAGTTCCACTGCTACAATCTTAATTCTAGTAAATCTGCTTTGCTTTTTGAAAGTTCTAAGTCTCTCATAAGGTCGTTTAATTCTGATTGGGTTATTTTGTGCCGTTGGCGGTATAACATGCTGGGTGTAAAATCAGGATCTCTTGATATTAATGGCATATCTTCTTTCGAAATCATTGTATCGTTATTATCTGATTCGTAA
Organism: Diaprepes abbreviatus; assembly: GCA_034092305.1. Taxonomy (NCBI): domain Eukaryota; kingdom Metazoa; phylum Arthropoda; class Insecta; order Coleoptera; family Curculionidae; genus Diaprepes; species Diaprepes abbreviatus. The sequence goes on from JASJET010000316.1 coordinate 1,953,922, forward strand.
GTGAATATTTCTGGGGGTTTCGGAATAGAAAATTTGTCATTATTAGGCACAAGTCTCATAGCAGCTGATATATTTGGATAGTTGATAATCGACTTTTTCTTCTTGGATATACCTGTGCCTTGCCCAACACAAGGTATGATGCAAAAATAGCAATCATTAATATGATTTGAAGGCTCTCTCCAGATCATTGGGACAGCAAACCTCATAGATCATTTTTTACTATTTAATCAGTTTCTCAGACTTGAAGCACATGCATTACAGCAGATATGAGGCACCCACTATTTGTCTTGATCTCCAATATTGCAACCGAAATAAAGCTAATATGTCTTTTTAATCAATAGGGTTATAGACCGCTTCTAAGACGCAAAAGTCACCTCGCCACAAACATAACAGGAGTGATCTAGATTGTTTACAACTTTCGGGACATCTTCCTATCTCAACTATTCGATTCAACTCACTAACTTCGGCTGACTAACCCCTCTGCTTTGTAGCTGTTTTTACACCCATTCACGGCTTCTACATTTTTAGAGAATATTCGAGAATTTTCTATTCAATCCCATAATTTTCGCAATAGTGGTACTTATCATTTGTTTGTATACAGGGGCTGTTCAGGACAAAGCAGAGATAAAAGTCGATTTACATAAGTTTAAATGGCTATTTCCCTTATTTTTAGTCTTGGGAGACTTCGTATACGAGGGTTATCTCGGTGCTGCCAAGTGGTGTAAAATTTCCTTAACCTAGAGAAAACATATATTTGGCAACGTCACACCCCTTTATTATTATAACACTCGTAATATCCTACGTGGATTCTTGCGGGTGCATTATTAATATATAGACAGACATGACATCAGGTATCTCTAAAACTTGAACTAATTTTAAAAAGATAAGTTTAGTTTGGATTTTAGCACACCAAAAATAGTAAGATTTAGTCGATTTTATTTTAGATACATTTTGTCTATTGTCCAGTGTAACTATTTTGCTGTGATATAAAGTATAAAGAAAATTTAAATACATACCATGACCTTCACACTTTCCACCATGTCCAACGCTTTAATATTGTCGCACAGAACAGGAAGATATTTTATTATCAATTTATTGATCTGACATTATTTATACAAGTACACTGGTGACGCGTTCACCCTTTTGTGGCATATTCTTGCAATCTAAGGTACTCCTTTGTCTCTAAACGTTTTAGAACAGATTATGTCTGCCCTTATAGTAAAAGAATTTTTCAATTGGTATCGAACTGAAATATTTTATGTAATATATATATTATTGTAATTATACACCCAACTGCAAGGATATTGTATTCACCGTTGGTATATAGCCTATAGATCTCTACTAGATTAAATATTCAGATTGCGTGGAACGCTAGAAGATTGCACTGCAAGTATATAAGTCCCTATATTCTTAGTATTTGCTTTTTTCGGAATTGCAACAAGTTCGACTCAAGCCAATCTTTGTATATTATGCCGGCTTTCTATATTAAGCTGAACAAATTTAGGAATATCGAAATGGAATCATCATTCATTAGTTTTAATAATTCATCACATTCACCATCGAGCTCTACTGCATTCTTCGCATGTCCGTAAATTCATTTGATGCTACATTTTGTTGTTCATTATTGAAGAAATCGTTAATATAATTTTTCCATCTTTCTAACTTTTTATTCATCAGTTTTAAGTATACCATTTCCCTCTTTAAGCTATCTTAGCTGATTTTATCTTCTAATTCCTGTACACGTTCAATGATTTTATTAATCTGTCTATAATTTTATATACAATGTTTTTTCTGGCCTTTCTTTCATTCATAAGTGATAATATATCCTCTGTCATCTATTTTGTGTTCTATTTTTATTGATTTTAGGTGCTCTGGTTGACTCTTTGTTATTATTTGTTTCCGTTTTCCCCATTTTGGATTGATATTATTTGTGCCTTCGGTTGCTTGTTGTATACACAATCGTCGATAATATAGTTCGAAAAGGGTATTCGTAATTACAAAATCTTCACATTATTTATACGAATATTTACAAGCCTTCGAGGAGCTAAAGAGTTCTAGCAACCGACGCGCCTATCCAACAACACATATTTCTAAAATTGATAATTAAACCTTTTTTAAGGAATCATTTATCATTTGTCACTAAATTAAATTGATGCATTAATTAGAACCATGCCTAAGCAAGTCAGTGAGTGCGAATCATCATCTAAATTGTTTTCTTTTAAAAATTTTACACCTTTTACCCTACATATAGTTTAAACATTAGTCTTTATTTGTCTGGTTACTGTTTTTATAGGCTAACACAGACACAACAGGAAATTCTCTGAGGTGCTATAGAAAGGCGATTTATGTTGATTTTTAGATTGTCTCTTTTGAAAAATGCTAGCCCAGAAAAGTCATTCTAACGAAATTGTTTTCTCTAAGTAAAAAATTTTCCAATAGTGGGATATCAGAAGAATTAATTTTAATCTCCTAAGGATAAGTTATATCAACTCGTCGAATTTTTTAAAGTAAAACCGTTGCAAGCTAAATCAAGAGAACTATGTCAGCCAGAAATATTTCATGAGAGAGAAAAGAGAAATCTATCCCTAGATATTTACAACTTTCCCTAACTAGATGAATTAGAACTCGAATTGAGTTATTTCTTAAAATATTTTTATAAGGAAGTTTTCTGTTTTCTGTGCCATTGTAAAACAAAATTTATTTTAAAGTTTCAATTTGTTTTTTTTTTTTGAAAAATATAATATTTTAGGCTTAACCGCCCAGTATAAAGGATACGCTGGCCTCGGTTTAGATATTAGAGACCTTGAAATGTTCGAAAATCGTTTAAATTTATAAAAAGGCAAAAATATCAGTGCGAAGACATTTTCAGTCGAAATATTTTATAAAAAATTGAAGGGTATAATAAGAAAAATCTAGAGGTGACCTTACATTTGACTTTGATTATTCTTTTCAGAGTAACTTGAACATTAACAGCTTTAACCCCAAAATCCAATTTTGATCTTGAAAATGAAATGATAAAATGTTTTACTTTTGAAATCACTTTCTGAATTTTCATATACTGCGACCCCGACGTATAACAAGGTTATTTGGAAGTCAAGTTGTCCAAAATTTGCTACTCTACAGTATCATTAGCATATATTATATTATTCATAGTGGAACTCTTTATTGTTAGGCCTTCATCGATTTCCGACAACCCCTCTTGCGAAACACTCGCATCATAGATATTAGACAGAAGAGATGACAGAATACAACCTAGAGGCACTTTTCGGAATAACGGCTTACCTTTCATTCAATCCCAGCTGTTTAGTGCCAATATAGTTTACATATGATGCGAATATTTTTAATTTTAAAAATCCTCTTTAGTTGATCATGACAAACTTTATCGAATACCTTTTCAAAGTGTATTAAACACATTTAGTTTTTACATGTGTCCGTTGCTGGTTTGTTGTAGATACTATTTAGGAAAAAATTTTAAGATATGACTCATGAGAGATATATTTCGTTGATCACTACATTTATTTATATTAGAGAAACTGTTTTACTTCTCAACCAACTGAAAAGACAGGTACTCTATTCTACCACCGTTAGAGACAAAGCATTTTCTCGGATGGCAAGGAAATACTAGGAAAAGGTGAAATCCTTTCCCATGGTAGTGCATCGTCACCTGCAGAGTGGTCGCGAATTCATTGGTTTTTATCAGTACAGGGTAGATAAGGTCACCTGATCATAAAAAAGGCGAATTCTTTAAGCAACTTATATCAGACAAAATATGTCCATCTCTGAGGTGCACTGCCAAGGAAGAGGCTTCCACCCTTTCTTTGTATTTTCTTGCAATCTGAGGTAGTGCTTTGTCTCTAAACGTGTTACAACAGAGCACGTCTGTCCTTATATTATTAGGTTTTTCCAGATGGTTGAGCACTAAAATAGTTACCCTAATATAAATATATGTATACGCCCAACCACAAGTATATTGTATTCACTGGTGTTATATAGTATATATACACAGGGACTTAAGATGTGTTATCTTCGACACCTTCATTAAAAAACACAATTACACAATATTTGGATAGAATCGCTAACTATACTAATATGTTAATACAGCAATCCCACAACCTCACCAGAATACCAAGACAATACTATAGATTCCTCCGAGACTAGCTACTGGACCAATAACTGCTCGTCGTTTCCTTCCTTAAATTGATAGCTTAAAAGCCAAATAGAATCTTATCATTTTCAAGCCTGTTAAAAATCCAAGTATATAAATCCCTATATTCTTAGGGTTTGCTTTTTTCGGAATTGCAACAAGTTCGACTCAAGCCAATCTTTGTATATTATGCCGGCTTTGTATATTAAGCTAAACAAATTTAGGAATATCGAAATGGAATCATCATTCATTAGTTTTAATAATTCATCACATTCACCATCGACCTCTACTGCATTCTTCGCATGTCCGGAAATTCATTTGATGCTACATTTTGTTGTTCATTATTGAAGAAATCGTTAATATAATTTTTCCATCTTTCTAACTTTTTATTCATCAGTTTTAAGTATACCATTTTCTTCTTTAAGCTGTCTTGGCTGATTTTATCTTCTAATTCCTGGCATTTTTTTATCTTTCTGTGCACGTTCAATAATTTTATTAGCCTGTCTATAATTTTATATATAATTATTATAATGTCTACGTGAAACTTTTTTAACGATGTAAAAATTTCTTCAAAATCCGAAAGAAACTTTTCTAGATCATCGTTGTCTTTATCTTCTGTAGGAACTAAAGATGGGTGAAACTATCAAATATTTCAGAATATCGTTACTTTAACTTTCGATATATAATATTTTATACAGATATTTTCAATGCAATACATCGCTAATATCAATATATTTAGTTGGGTATCGAAACATCCAGGATCGAAAAAGTAGCGTCTTTTAATTATCACTCGGGCAAATCTTGTCTGTTTGTTATTTATATATTCATTGATGTTTATTCATCTTATTTATATTTTGTTTTGTGAAACTGGAATAATTTATGTTTTCTTTTATATATTATCTTTAAAACAGGAGGAATGTCAAATATTTATTCATAGATGATTGTTTAGGTCATTAATATTTTGTTTTATTTTTTTTTAGATTTTCATTCTATTAAAAATAAATAAATGGGAAAGTTATTACAAACTTTTGATTATTAATATTTATTTCTGATAATATGTATTTGTTCCTATAGATAATCAACGAATTTTATTACCACGTTTTTATTAAGTCGCTTTCTTGACTGTCTTGTTTGTTTGTCGGGTACAAATTTTATATTTGATTTTAAATCAACTTTCCAATAAACTAGAAACCTAAAATTTTAAATATAGCTCAGAAATGGATTACAATGCAATATTATGACCTAAAAACTGACCTTGAACATATGTTTCAAAATCTTCTCAAGGTCAACTTCACTTCTAACTATTCGAACAAGCTTGAATTTGTTACACATACATAAACCCGAAGACAATGTAATATTTTGACCTTAAAGCTGCCCTTGAATGTTATTTCAAGGTCATTTCAAGATCAAATTCACTTCCGATTATCCATTCCAGCTGAAATTTGGAACACCTATATAAACCCGATGAGAATGCAATACAATGACCTTGAAAATAGCCTGAAATGCCCATTTCAAGGTCATTTCAATGTCAGTTTCACTTCCAATTATCCACCAAGTTAAAATTTGGTACACATAATAAAGCCGATGGCAATGCAATATCGTAACCTTGAAGTATATTTCAATGTAATTTCAAGATCAGTTTTGTTTTTTACCACGTTCTTATTAATTCGCTTTCTTGTCTGTCTGTTTGTCTGTTCATTACAAATGGGCAATGAAACTTTAAACTTAGCTCAAAATTGAATTATTAACTCGCTTTTTTTTCTGTTTTTATTTATTTCTCTGTGCGATAAAAATTTTAAAATCGATTTTTTATACTTTTTAGTTCGTTTTAAGAACGTGGTATATTATTGTTTAAATAATTATTTTGATAATATATCGCCTGCCGATAGATGTACTATTATTTTAGTAAGTACCCACAATACTAATAAATTTTAACAATTATTGCATTTCTCAATATTTCTGTTTGTGTTCTCTTTGTTTAAGGAACTCGGAATTTATTTATTATAATAATTCCCATTTAAATTCAAACATTCAAACGATTTCTAGGGTGATTGTATAAATAAAAAATATGTGTGTTGTCAAGGTATCGATACTCTATATATCGATTCCAAATATCGATACACACATCCCTAGTAAATGCATACAGGCATACACCTGTATAACGTTGGCAAGTCCTTTCTCCATTGGAAATTAAAACTGGGTGATTTTGTCTGAATAGAGAGTGAAGCTAAGTATATGATTTTTCGTCGTATTAGTGACAAAGATGTCCACTTCGTGCTAATGAAAGTTGTCGGTATTTATTGAGTAATATATTATTCCATTTTTCATGGGATATTTGCATGCATCTGGCTGCTGTACGTCATTTATGGCAAGTATATCAAGTTGAAGTATTTCATTTCAAGTTACCCGCTCCGAAAATTCTCCTTGCGTCGTGTAACTACCTTCAGGCTTCAAGAACTGCACTGAATAATATATATATATATATATATATATATATATATATATATATATATATATATATATATATATATATATATATATATTAAACCAACAGTATATATTATAAAGAAAAATCTATTTTTCCTCGTATAATTAAAACGTCATAAAATAAAATCTTCACGATCTGGTAAGACAAGAGAAGTCTAATGGCAATCCAGTCGGCAACATATTTTATGACTGACCTAAATATTTTACTTTAGCGCTTTCATAAACTTTAAAATACTTGTACATAAAACCGTAAAACGAAAATTCGTAGTGGTTTTACAGCTTTTACTTTATTCGCTCTACACCAAAATGTAATCAATATAAATTCATTAAATTCGACGGCTCCTCAGCATAAGTACGTAGCGGCTCCATCATCCGCCATCATAGTTTTATTATCATCATTTTTATGATACTCTCAGCCGAATGTAATGTATGAGGGATTTTCCTTCGGGATAAAAACCTACATAAAAGTTTGATTGATTGATTTTTAAAGCAAATGGATGGTATTTTTATATAGTATTAGAACTTTTCAAAGATTTTAAATATTATCAATGTACTTGTAGATTTAATATTTAATTTGAATTTTTAATTATTGTTTTTTTGCGTACAAGTTAGACATGAATATATATATATATATATATATATATATATATATATATATATATATATATATATATGTATATATATATATATATATATATATATATATATATACATGCTTAATAAATAATTTTAAACACAAGAAACTTAAACTTTATATTTAGAAGCATTAAATTTTGTTTTCGAAGATAGAAGCCAAGCTGAAGAGATTTCTACACTTATATTTATTTATTTAATAAGCTACCGCTTTTTTTCTCATCTGTCCATATAAAATCTAAATACCGAGACATATCGGCAGGATCCTGCGGAGATTTTGGATATCAGACTGTTTTTTTTTCTTTTAAACGACCTAAAAAAGAAGAAAAACGGTAGCTTATTAAACTAATTCTGCGGTCATAAAATAATACTATATATCTTACTAAAATTTTAATTTTTAATTTTTATCGAATAAACATAATTTAAAATACTTTAAAGCTTTTATAGAACTAGAAGTAGAAAACTGATTTTAATTTAAAAATATTAGGAATACGTTTTATAATACTGCAGCAGACATTAAAGACAACTTTACAAACTTGGTAAAATTTTATTATAATTATAACAGCATAAACAAAACCAGCCTTGTTTTTAGGCTTTCATAGTTTTTTCATATTTGTACGTCTATATATTACAGCTTTATAGGTTAATTAAAAGAGATGTTTTCTTCGTGACAAAAATACTGCCAGAATACTGTCGGTGTCAAGACATTATAAACCATCCGGGGTGATATTTATACTTGATAACGATTAGAGATACAATCTAATCGAAACATCGTAAAAATAAATCAAAATAAAGACAATGCAAGTCCGACAACCACATTTTGGTCAATATTTTGTTATGTTTCCTGCCCTCTACTACGATCCATTAATTTTTCTAAAAACAGAGAAAATCAAAAATTTGCATTTTTTATAAAATCAAAACTTATAAAACAATCTCAATAAAATAAAGAGATTAATTCTATAGAATAAAACTATCATCAAGATTAGCCCTGGATCGACTGAATAGAATCATTATTAACGGAGAGAAATTGAAAAACCGTTCTTTTTTTTCCCGTCATTTTTAAAGTTGTAACGCTGACCCTTCGCGAAATAATAACTTCTTGTTGTATTCGCACGCGACGTACAATCTAATAAATATTAGACCCAAAATTTTACAGCGGTGTTTCGTCCGTGACGTCGACGGTTGGATTCATCAGACACCCTGTGTTGACGTACTAATATATATTTAGATGTTGTATTTGTACTTATTTTCAGGCGGTAGGATATTAATTATAAGTGGTACTGTTTAATGCCCAGACGTCGTGATTTTTAATTTCGATCCGTAGTACTACGACATTCTATGTACTTTATACGTGCTGCAACCAGACGCTATCCGTTCATTAGTTTGCACAATTGCCATTTCAAATTTTTAGTGCACTATCTTTCAACGCACATAGATGTGTCATGAATGTTCGAATTTTAATTTTGTAAAAAGATTTTGAAAGTATTTTACACGCGTATATTTTTATTTCGCACCAAAGAGTTTGTGAAATACGTGAAACATGCTAGCAAACATAACCGAAAACGACCGAGTGCCTGAAAGTAGCGATCCACCAATCTATCAAAAGTTGCTTCATCAGTCACGATGCACCCTCTACTTGGCTACTTTCACACGCTTGGCCATTTTTGGTCATGTTTGCTAGCATGTTTCATATCTGTAAAAGATATTTTAACGCAAAACGAAAATATAGACTTGTAGAATGATATTTCTACTTTCAAAATCTTTTTACAAGGTTAAAATTGGACCATTGATATCGCATTTAGGCGCGATAAAAAATAGTGCTCTCAAAAACTTCAGATGATAATTGTGCAATAGTAATGAACTAACAGCGCCTAGTTTCGGCGCGCATAAACTACATATAAATTGCAATTATTTCGCAATAAGCCAACGCCACAAATTGATAAATGATAGAAATATGAATTTTCCGATTTTTTCCTATTTTTCTTCATTAATAATGATTCGATTGTTGTGTGACGTGAGCAATGCTGGTGTTCTACTGCAGATTGTATAATTTGTTTCTTTGTATGCATCTTTCATGTTCCTTAAGCCTAGTGGATATAGATCGTCCTGTTTCATCTGCATACACTTTATCATAAGAGCAAGGTATGTTGTAAACGTCTTCTGTAAGGCAACAGTGTCCATAGAAGGTACATTTATGACGTTTTGTTGAGGAGTTGGGTTTTATATTTATTAATAGAACGTCTTATATTTTCAGCGCAATATATGTGGCCTCTCAGATCAGTTTTGATGTAAAATCCCTATATTCAAATGTTCCTATAAAAGATTCAGTTTCCATAATATCGGACATATTACAAAGTAACAACATGGACTACACCCTACTAAAATTAATAAGAGCATGTCTGATCTCCACTTATTTTACTTTTCAAGGAACTTTCTACGAATTCAATTTGGGAATGGCCGTGGAATCTCCTCTATCATCTGTGGTAGCTAACATCTTCATGGAAGCTTTCGAAGAAAACGCCTTGTCTTCTGCTCCTCTAAAACCTAAATTTTGATGTAGATATGAAGATGATACGTACGTAATTTGGCCGCATGGTGCAGATAACCTCCATAATTTCCTGGTTAATCTAAACCAACAACACCCTAGAATAAAATTCTCTATGGAAACTTAATCAAGGGGTGCCCTTCCCTTTCTTGTTGTGTTAGTACAAAGACAAGATAGTGGCAAAATAGGACATTCTGTATACAGAAAACCAACGCATACAAATCGATATCTCAATACAACGTCACACCATCATCCTTTTCAAAAACAATTCGTCCTAAACTGTTTGGTACATAGAGCCCTTTCAATATGTAACGAACAATCATAGAAATCAGGAACAGAAAAAGTGACTAATGCTCTGAGAGGCAACGGATATTGTGCTGATGATATAAGACATTCTATTAATAAATATAAAATCCCAACTGCTCAACAAACCGTCATAAATGTACCTCCTGTGGACAGTATTGTCTTATACATGGAACCATCGACAAGATTGCCAGATTACTGCGAAAATGAAACATTCAGAAGTCATTCAAGAAGTCACCAAAGGACACAATACCATTTCAAACAGAACGCGTGTACAAGATACCTTGCTCTTTTAGCAAAGTGTATGTAGGTGAAGCAGCATGGTCTATATCCACTAGGCTTAAGATACATGAAAGATGTAGAAAAAAGAAACAAGTTATACAATCTGCAGAGCCAGAACACTAGCATGGCTCAGGTCACACTTTTAATGTAAAAGAAACTAAGGTGCCTGGTTTCTCTAAACGTAAAATTAGAGAATCACTTGAAATTTGTAAATATCCAAATAGTATTAATAGAGATGCAGGTTACAGTCTACATCACATGTGGAAATCAATTATAACGCTGAATAATGGTTCGCTGAGCACTAGTCGGATATAAAAATCGGGCTGTTGCTCCTCGATAGTCATTCAGTGTTCTAATCTCGTAGAGTAATGATCCCTGAAGATGTCTCGGGCAATCGTAGACGAGACGTCGGATAATAATTCTAATTTAACTCGGTCCCCCCTCATGACATATTAGTGGGATATTATCTGCAGACTTGCTTCCAAACCGTAAAATACCATCATATATTTAACTAACTTGAAAAGCTTGTACAGGCAGTAGAACTTGTAATATGAAAAGTACAAAACAAGCATAAACCGATCATTTTATACATTTTTCTTTGCTAAAGTGGCAATACAAAATCAATATGTATATCTTCGTTATAGAATATTACTTTTTTTCAGGCAAGAGTCCCAAAGTGCTTAAACTGTATTAATTAAAACATTTTAAAAATTAAAACAAGTATAATTAGTCTTACAAAGTATTCTATTTTTGAAGATAATTAAACATCTGACATTTTAATCACTGAGGGCGTATTTTCAAGCTGCCATAATTTTTTTATTAATAAAATTCCATTTAAATGGCTTAATCTGAAAAATATAAACTTTGTTTTATAAGCTTCTAAAAATATTAAAATGAGAAATGAATTAAAATTTATTTTTAAAAAAATCGGAACTAATCTATTTTTTTACTGCTAAAAGATCCTGAAATTTAATACAAAATAGATAATAATTTATAATTATCTTTTAAGCCTTGAATTGTATAAGTTTATCCGTATATTCATAATTTCTTCCAGAAAAATCATTGTCGGTGACGACTCTCTCGCTGTTTATTAAAAGTTGTCGTACCCTATCTTTTTTATATATTTGTAAGTCAGTTCGTTTGTATTCTGAAATGGAAAATCCCTTAAAGTAAAATATTCAACTTTAGCAATTTTCTATATTGTACCTCCATTTATTTTTATCTATTTCACCCTATAGCATGTTTGTAGTTAGTGTTATATTATGGAATAATATATATATATATATATATATATATATATATATATATATATATATATATATATATATATACTATAATGCAATAGTGAACCAATAATCAGTAATCTTGCTTATTTTAAGAAACACATGTTTTGAAAAATGAAAAATGTATTAAAAATTCATCATCATGTAGCATTTTATTTAGACACAACATGTTATGAATTACAAATACTAAAAATTCTTGAATCGCATTTGTACCAGGCTAAATGTAACATTGGTTTTTTTTGCTGGAATGTGTTCATATCGGCATCATAAAACATATCTCGATGGTAACTCTGAAAGACCTGTGCAAAAAAAATGGCGGTCACGATTTTTGGTTTTTTGAGTTTATCTCGAAAAGTAAAAGTTGTATCGAGAAATGTTTCAAACAAAAGCTGTAAAGAATTAAAAAAACTTATCGATATAATATAAGTTATAGGTTGCGCCACTAGTTATCGAGATTTTTTTTCCACAAAATTTACGATTTTTGTTTTTTTTTTTTTTAAAAAAGACATTTAATAACAAATTATCGATTTAAAATTTAACATAAATATAGGTTTTATCATTCTAAAAAGTATGTCAAACCCGGAATCTGTAAGTTTTTTATTTTTCGAGAAAATCGATGTCAAAGTTGAAAATTCAACCTTAATTTTCCGCTTTCCTAATTAAGATACAATGCTCAATTTTAATGAAAATTGTTTGTAATGTTTTATATTTTGAAGATCTATTAAAGAAAAAAAGTTTTCAATCATGAGCCGAGAAATTTTGTAAAGACCAATTTTTGTACCAAAAAAATTGCGATAACTTTTCACCGGATGGAGATAAAAATTTTTTAATGCGTGCATTGGATTTAGATGTATCAATTCTGATCTTAAAAAAAATTAATTTTGAATGAAAAAAACGTTTTAATTTTTTTTTTTAATTTATAATGACGTGGCAAATGAATATTAAGGGCTCAAATTTGAAGAAGATGCTTTTTAATACTTATACTTTACTTGTGAATTTCTTGATCCAAGAAATATGCTTCCATACGATCTGTGAATCTTCGAAAATTGGGCCGAATCTAATCGAAAATAGCTGCTGCAACTCGATGTCGGCGGGTTGCCATATTTCAGGCGCATTATTCATTGGCGCTTCAAGGAAACTTATGCATCACAAGTAATATTTATAATATTGATGTTGTTTTATTAATTTATATAGTACTAACAATTTGTTTAGTCATATTAATTATTAATTTGCTTATTAACAAAATTTTTATAAAAAATTATTGAGAAAATCATACAACAATTCAATTATATATTACATATTCTACTCTTTTTTTCCTTTATATTATTATTATCTAACAGTATATTAACAGAATTTTAACAAAAAAACTATAGAGAAAATCATACAAATTTTCAATTATATATTACATATTATAATGTGTTTTTCCTTCACATTATTATTACCTAATAGTTTGTTAACAAAATTCTTACGAAATTTCTATAAGCAAATCATATAAACATATAATAATAATATATAATACGTCATATAAATATTTAATGATACATTAAAATTACGTGCAAAGATCATACAAATACAATATATCAAATATACGTTCATCTTTCTTTTTTTCTCTCTTACTTCTATGTGATCGGCGTCCATTATTACTCTCACTTACATCGCACATACCATTTTCATCATTATTCTCAATTTCATTGTACATATCATTCTCATCATTATTAACATTTTCATAGTTAAAATCATTCTCACACATATTATTAACTTCCTCTAAATTGTCATCATCGTTTTCGAAATTGCATGAAATAAAATTTTCAGAGCAATTATCGCACTGTCCATCACAGTGCTCACACAAATCTGTACATTTCAGAAATTTATGAAATTTTCGTAAAAATTTTGTTAATAAACTATTAGGTAATAATAATATAAAGGAAAAAACAGTATAATATGTAATATATAATTGAATATTTGTATGGTTTTCTCTATAATTTTTTGTAAACATTTTGTTACTAAACTTTTAGATAGCAATAATATAAAGGAAAAAACAGTAGAATATGTAAAATATAATTGAATATTTATATGATTCTCACTATAATTTTTTGTAAAAATTTTATTAATAAACAAATTAATAATTAATATGACTAAACAAATTGTTACTATTATATAAACTAATAAAACAACATCAATATTATAAATATTACTTGTAATGTATAAGTTTCCTTGAAGTGCGATTGAATAATACGCCTGAACTAGGGCAACCCACCGACAATGGCCTGCAGGTTCACAGATCGTATGGAAGTGTATTTCCTGATCCAAAAAATTCACAGGTAAAGTACAGGTATTTGAAGGCATCTTCTTCAAATTTAAGCCCTTAAAATTAATTTGCCACGCCATTATGAATTTTTGAAAAAAAAAAACATTTTTTTCCTCCAAAAAATTTTTTTTTTTTTGAGATCGGAAATGATTATTCTAAATCCAATGCATGCATTAAAAAAATTTTATTTCTATCCGATAAAAAGTTATCGCAATTTTTTTGGTGCAAAAATTGATTTTTTCACAATTTCTCGGCACACGATTGATTTTTTTAATAGATCTCAAAATATAAAACAAAACAAACAATATCCATTAAAAATGAGTATTGTATCTGTATGATGTGAGGCAAAGGGTAGTAATTGATCTCTAGTATGTGCTAAACTCAACATGACTTCGTTTTTTAAATCAAAATTTCCTTAAGAAATAAATGAAGTCTATCTACCATGTTTAAATAGTTGTCTATATGTTATTCTCCTTTCCAGCAGAGAAAAAGAAAAGAATATATAGAGTGTCCGGGAAAATGTAGAAAATCTTCCGGACATTAAAAAAACACTTAAAAGGAATAGTACAAATTTATGTAAACTTTTTTCGTATAAACCTCCTTTTCGGAAATATGAGCTCTCAAAGAGCTGCAATGGAATCAAGTTTTCTACACATAATTATTGAACCACCAGGTATATTTCAATTTTTTTAATATAAGGTATTGTGAATTACTCACAGCTGCAGGGACGGACTAGCCGTAAAACTCATGACCCCATTGTTTACGCCCTGTATCGTAAGAACTTTGGGCAACATTTTTTATATATATCGAACTATTAACTAAAAATTAAGTACACTTTATTCATGTCGCTAATCATAACCGTTTTCGAAAAAACGTCATTTTATTTACACTATTAGTCCTTTAACTTATGTCGGGTTGAGGACTGCTGTACCCGCCACATTAACCCAGTGTTGTTCCTTATTTGATCACAATGAAACGTGATTCTCCGTGGAAGTTCTTCTCTACTATCAACGGTAGTGGAATACACAAAGGTTCTGAGGTGTTCCCACAGATAAAAATTCAGTGGCGTTAGGTCAAGAGATCTAGAAGGCCAGGCAATAAGTCCTTCTCTATCTGTCCAATGGTTTAGATACACGTTATTCAGGTGCTCCCGCACAGCAACACTGAAATGGGGTGGTGCCCCATCGTGCATGTAGTACATGTTTCGGCGGGTTTCAAGTAGTAAGTACTCTACTAAATCGTGAAAAACGTTCTGGAGGAACTCCAAATAAAATTTTCCAATCAGTCATGCCGGCAATACGAATGGTCCAATCAAAAAATTGCCAGTGATTCCTGTCCAGATATTAATTGATCAGAACTGATGTTCATGATGCGAAACAATAGTTGCATGAGGATTTTCATCAGCTCATACATGTGAGTTATGTAAATTTATGATACCAATTTTGGTAAATCCTGCTTCATCCGTGAAGAGAGTAGTGCTAATGAAGTTTACATTATTTCGTTGCTGATCCATTAGCCAGTTTGTAAATTGCATTCTACGGTGAAAATCCTCAGGAAAAAATTCATGCACTTTTTTCAAATGATATGGATATAACAGCTGTTCTTAAAGAACTTCATATACTGTTATTTTCAACGTATTAAATTGCGCTGATAATTTTCGAGAGCTCGTTGATGGAGTGTCATCTACAGCATCTAAAATATTTTCCTCTAATTCCGGCTTACCTGCTGTTCTTCCCCGATCAGCATCAGTACTTCGTTTCCCAAAATTTCTTGGAGAAATTTAATAATATCACCTTATTAAATGGAATCGCCTCCTCCCTTAAACATTGGCCAACTCGTTGAAATGTTTTCTGATCTGAAAGAGTACGATTAGGATGTCAATCGTAATATAACCTTCTGGCTTACAAAGCATTGCAAGAGGCAAGACCATACATCATATACATATCTGCATACCCAATAAACATGTATTCCATACTTTGAATTATTTCACAATTAATTTCACCATAAAATCCAAAAATCAATAAATTAATATCCAAGTAAAGAATCAATGTGTCAGCGACGTGAGAATTAACAAGTTCTAAAATGCAGGATATGTATTTCTTTCGTACGTTTGCAACAACAATACATTGTTTTCGGTGCCGACAATTTTTTGTTATATTATAAGGTTGAAGGTTGAACCTCTGATCGAAGATGTATCTTTTATCGAAATACGTCATATACATGATTAATATAAAATGATAGGGATTACCAACATAAGAAAAGAGTATTTAATTTTTAGTCAGTAGGTATGTAAAAAACGTTGTGCAAAGTTCTTATCACACAGGGCAAAAAAAAATAGGATGAATGTCACAGCTAGCCCGTCCCTGCAGCTGTGAGTAATTCACAGACTTTCTTGGATAGTAATTTGAGGGGTCATACCTGGTATACGTCATATCAAAAAAAATTGAAATATACCTGATGGTTCAATAATTATGTCTAAAAACTTGATTCCATCTAAGCTCTTTGAGAGCCCATACCCGCGAGGAAGAGGCCTGTAAGAAAAAAGTTTATATGAACTGGTAGTATTCCTTTCACGTGCTTTTTTCCTATCTAGGAAATTTTCCATATTTTCCCTGACACCCTGTAAAGAAACAATTTATTTCTTGCACATACAACTCGGGTCTTCTCTCCATACGCGTTTTGACCACCTCATAGTCTCGGCAGTTGCGGACGTATTAGCAAGAAATAAACTGTTTCAATATATTCTTTCCTTTTTCTTTGCTTGAAAGTAGAATAACATATAGACGTAACTCCGTATTATTCATATTCGTTTTTGGCCGCACATTATTTTTTAACTTAATTTAAAATAGTTTTCAATTAATTCATCCGAGAAATAAGGTCCATCAGTATAAGGAAATAGTTATTTCAAACTTTAAGAATTCTTAAGTCCTTGATTTTTACATAAGATTTTCCAACACATTAAGTAAAAGGTGAAACTATTCCAACAACCTGCTCGTCGTTATTATACAAAATTAGAGTACTAGATGTTCCATTTTCGATGCCAAGTTGTAGATTTTCTAATATTCTATATATTTCTTCGCGTATAAACGTTCCTAAAGCAAACCCTTAGTATTCTACTCGCTATAGCAAGAAAGCTTTATATAATTCAAATTAAATTGACAGTTTATTTCGCAGTCGCCCACACGTTTCACTTAAGCACGGTCATAAATTTCAAATTCTTGTATATAAAACCATAAAACCAAAACTTTGATGTTTTTGCTACTTTTATTTCGTTTTTTACTCGACGTCGTAACATAATCAATATAAATTCATTATATTTGACAGCTCCCCAGTAAAACTACGTAGCAGCTCCATCATCCGCCTTTATAGTTTTATGGTCATTACTTTTACGATACTTTCAATCAAATGTAATTCATGGGAAATTTAAAGTAAGACAGCCACATAAAATATCTGAAATGAAAAATCTACATAATTTTTTGGTAAATATTACAAAGTTGCAAATTTATATCATATTGCAAATGTTAAAATCGGATATAGATGCCAAAAACTAAGTTATAGTTTAAGATTTGACAATCAGATTCACTGAAAAGTTTTTACTTTTAAACCCGATCAAGTTGCTACGGAAGTTAGATCTTCTAGCTGGTCAATGATAATACTTTTATAATTTGTATTACTGCCAGCAAACAAACCTTAATTAGAGAAAATTAAAGATAAAATGGTAGATATAAAGTGTTGGAATCAATAAGAATAATAATAATGTCTGGAGAGTGCAAAATTTGAAATTCTTGAATACTTGATACTGTTTCGATTGTATTTTTAACGGTCTTCTTCTTCTTCAAGTGCTTTCTCCATTGCGGAGGTTGGCAATCATAATAGCTATTTTAATTTTTGAGGCAGTTGCCTAAATAGTTGTTTTGAACTGCATCCAAACCATTCCTTTAGGTTTTTTAGCTATGAAATTCGTCGTCGTCCTACGTCTTACGTCCTCTTCTGCCATTTATTTTGCCTTGGATTATGAACCGTAAGATGCTGTACTTTTCTCCCCGCATAATGTGTCCGAAATATTGCAGTTTTCTCTGTTTTACTGTTATCTCGACTTCCTTTTCTTTCCCCATTCTTCTCAACACTTCGGCGTTCGTAACTCGATCCATCCACGAAATCTTCTGAATTCTTCTATAGGTCCACATTTCAAAAGAGTTAAGTCTTCTCCCTGCGTCTCGATTCAGTGTCCATGCTTCCATTCCATAATATAGAACACTGTATACGTAACATTTAGTCAGTCGTATTTTCAGGGCTAACGTTAGATCTTTACTGCAGATAACCTTTTTCATTCTAGTAAAGTTGGCACGTGCTTTCTCGATTCTGGTTTTTATTTCGACGGTATAGTCATTATTTCCTGTTATTAGGATTCCCAAGTAAATGTACTTCGTAACTCTTTCTATGTGCTGGCCTCCTACCATTAGGGTTTCATTATTATTGGTGTTGTTTTTACTAATTATCATGAACTTGGTCTTTTTCATGTTAAGAGAGAGTCCATATTCTCCACTAACTCTTAATATATTATTCATTATTTTTTCTAGGTCTTTCAAACTATCAGCTATTATTATGGTGTCATCTGCATACCTAATATTGTTGATTAAAACTCCGTTTACTTTTATCCCTGCTGTTTCGGATTCAAGACTTTCCAATATGACCTCTTCAGAATAAGCATTAAATAGTAAAGGTGGCAATATACACCCTTGTCTGACTCCCCTTTGTATTTTCACATCTCCGGATATTTCCTGTCCAATTTTTACTGCCGCTCGCTGATTGTAATACAGATTTGATATCAACCTTAAATCTCTTTCATCCAAATTTTTGCTTCTGAGAATCTCTATCAGTTAGTCATGTTTGACCCCATCAAAAGCTTTGTTCTAGTCTATGAAGCAGACATAGAGGTCCTGATTGATATCTAAGCATCTTTGAGTAAGCACATTAAAAGCAAATAATGCTTCTCTTGTACCCACCCCGTACCGGAAGCCAAAGTGTGTGTCACCAATATCCAGCTCCAATTTGTAATGTATTCTATCGTGTACAATTTTTAAAAGGATTTTCATAGTATGTGACATGAGACTGATTGTTCGATAGTCACTGCATCCTTTTGAATTTGCTTTCTTTGGTAAACATTAGAATGTTGATGTTAACATTTCTCGGGGGATAGTTCCTGTCGTGTAAATTGTATTAAATAATCTCACCAATAAATCCAAATTTTTGTCATTGATCAGCTTCAGCAACTCACGTGGCATTTCATCTGGACCAACGGTCTTATGGAGACAAAAAAAAACAACTTTTCCAAATACATAAAAGGTAATGGAAAAATGAGGTTGAATTAGCTGAGGCCATAAACATTTCACACAGTTTAGTACATGAGATTTTGACTAATATTTTCAGTATGAGAAAGCTATTGGCAAAATTGGTGTCACATTTCCTAACTTTGGAACAAAAACGCATTTAAGTGGAACTTTCTCAAGAGCATTTCAACCGTTTTATACGAAATCAGATTGATTTTGTTCGTCAATTTGTAACTATTGATAATACTTAAGTTTACTACCATTATCTTGAACTGAGACAACAAACATCTGAATGTACTGCCTGGTAGTTCCGCTGCGAAGCATAATATAAGATAAAAATTTTCTGAAAATGTTATGGTATCAGTTTTTGGAGATCTCAAAGGAACTTAATTGATAGACTACCTCCAGACTGGTAAAATAATGACAGAAGAATTTGATTACAACTTTTTGGATGTGCTTGATGTAAAAATTCGTAAAATGGACCTGGTTTAGCGAAGAGAAAATCATCTTTCATAATGACAATGCACCTGCCCACGAATGTGGTTTAACCAAATCTAAACTAATCAACTTAAAGTACAAATTTTTCGAACATCCATTCTACTCACCAGATGTAGCTCCCTCGGACTTCCAACTATTCCCACACCAGAACAAATGTCTGCGTGGAAAGTGTGTGAATGAAGAGGTAACTACAGCTGTAGAAGGTTATTATGAAAGTCTTCCAGAAAACCATTTCAGAGATGGGATACTTAAATTGGAGAATTGCTGGAAAAAGTGTATTGAAGTTAAAGGAGGTTATACTGAAGAATAAAACATATTTCAAAACTAAACTCTTAGTCTTTCATTTGTAGGCCCGAAACTTATTGACTCCGGAGAACTCCAAGATTATGGAGAGGCTCCGTTCTAGTAAAGGACTTATCAGGCCATTGCATTCGGTACGAAGTATTATCCCGCATTTGCGTGCTATAAGCTGATTTTAAAATTTAAAAACAGCACACACGTACAACTCAATAACACAAGAGCAACACAGATCAACAATGTAGTATAAAACCGTAATGTGATGGCGCGACGGTAAATTAAAAAAGATATATATATATATATATATATATATATATATATATATATATATATATATATATATCAAAACTCGATGCACGAAACGCGCTACCTAAAGAAAAGGGGTCGCACTATTCGATACCGGCAACCAGGCCTACTACGCATTCCGCAGTCAAAGCCAGGTGTCGCACCAAAGACTCCCCTATGAGAGCAACGTTTTGCGTGTTTTTTAAGCTACACTAGTAAACGACAGATAAGTTTTCGTCCGTGTAATTTTAAAATTACATAAAGTAATTTTCGGCCGATTAGACACAAGACTGTCAATAAACATTACTCTCGTGTTAAAAA
Organism: Diaprepes abbreviatus; assembly: GCA_034092305.1. Classification (NCBI taxonomy): domain Eukaryota; kingdom Metazoa; phylum Arthropoda; class Insecta; order Coleoptera; family Curculionidae; genus Diaprepes; species Diaprepes abbreviatus. The sequence continues at coordinate 1,974,638 of JASJET010000316.1, forward strand.
GTGCGGAGAACTCCAAGATAACGGAGAGGCTCCGGGTCCGAAAAATGACGACAGCGCTGTTTTTTCTTAGTATAAGACTCAGCGCTGTCGTTATTTTATTATATATATATATATATATATATATATATATATATATATATATATATATATATATAGCTAATTAATCTAGCGTAGCGATTTAGAGCTGAATAATTTTCTTTCGTGAACGCTGAATTTTCGCAAAGTTTATTTTTTCATTTTTCGAAACTAGTATTGAATATTATATGAACTGATGTTTGTTATAATTTACATTCCATTATATATTAGATAAAGTGTAAAGATTGCAAAACTAATTAATATATTATTGAAATATCAATGCTTATCATTGCTTTTTAACATTTTTAATCAATTTTGTTAGTTATATTTAGAATTAATATGGCAGTAGAGAACAATTAATATTTCTTAATATCTTTATTTCCTTCTTCTTTTCTTAATTAAATAGCCAAGAAAAAATCCGGCGTACAAGTAGGTATCGAATTTTTATAAAAATTTTCATGAATAAATTAACTACTTTTGCAATCTTATTCTTTATCTAGTATATTTGTAGCCTTGAAAAAGGAAATATATACATTCCGATATCTCGGATTTGTGAAAAATAATTTTATTCGTCCCTAGATCATTACCCTAAGAATATATATTAACATATGAACAACTTAATGGGCTCTACAATTTTATTCTATATCGGAATTATAATATAAATATGATTTAAAAAATTTTATTAATAGAAGTAATATTAAATTTTTTCGAAAATTTTATATGGTATAGTATCCCTTGAATTAAATTAGTCAAGTTTTGTCGTTTTGTTCAATTTGTTGTCCCATATACACCAGGAGTCATTAGTCCGCGACCTCTTAGTAATAGAATAGTTCAACAGGTCTGGATACAAACAACTTCCGATGTTTAAAAACGTATAAACAGGATTCCATTATATACGTACCAAAGAATGTTAGAATCCACCGAAACTTGAATGCCAGACGACAAGTTTCCGATTTTTTTAAATAAGTTAATATTTTAATGGCCAACTTGACGTCAGTTAAGAATTCCGTACCTTATGTGACTATGAAAATTTGCATAATATGTAATAAAGAGAGATTGTCCATTATACTGATGCGATAGAAAATGCAATGCATAATATATGGTCTTAATTTTTTGCATAATTAATCTATATGTTTTTCCCATTGAAGCTTAAAATCAATAGCAATACCCAACATTTTAGTTTCATCACTACTAGCAACAAAGTTTAATAAATTGAGGAGAGGAACAGGTTTATTTCCCGTTGTGCGTCGAGATAGGGTGAAGGTGTCCCAAGATGGAATCCTAGGACACACCTTGTATGAGACAAACCTTATCACTTGTTGGACCATTCACTTCGACAAACCGAAGACGGTCTTTAAGATAAAAGGCAGAAACCCTGTTAAGAATACCCTTTAACCCAACTCTATATACATTTGACAATAATGACTGATGATAAACACAATCAAAAGCACGTGAGAAATCCACGAACAGCCCCAAACGAATAACGAATTGGGATGTCTTAGAGGCACTTGTCAATAAACGTATTGTATGCATTTGAATTTTTTCAAAATATTTATAAGCCTCTGAAAATCGAAAGTACATATCGGTTGAAAAAATATTTTGTGTGAAAACGAGACATTTTTATTTACCAAAGGTAAATCAGTTTGTCGAGCGCTACAGCCCATCTTAGCAAAACTTGATATGGAATTATTTGCTACAGCCTTACACCTTCAATTTATATATGTGCACTTGCAACAGACTTCTGCTGTACACTATCCCACATTTTCTTTGACCTATTTAACGTTGTATTATTTTTTTTTCATAATTATACTTAATTTTAGCCAATATTAACTCTTTTAGTCTTTACATCGTGAATTATCTTTCGCCACCTCGCTCTAAAGAATCATTTTACTCTTTAACTGCAAAAGGTATGGAGACAATTCGTATTTGTCAATATTTCTATTTTGATCACAATTGAATCTTTATAAAGGGAAACTAATAAAGTAATAAAATAAATATCAACAAAGATGTGAAATGGTTTATTCGGACAAGTTTCAGTCTGTACACTCAGATACTCTTCAGACAAATTTCTGATAAACCTTGCACCGTTACAATTATTCAAATTTCTCTTTAGAACAAACTTACTTACTTACTTTATTTTTAATTATATTACTATTAAAAAAAACTTTCAATTACTGATAATAATGGCCTGATAATCCCAAGTTTTTGACATTCCCTCCACTATATAAGTTCTTACTAAAAAATTTAATCAATACAGATACTAGAAGAAGATGAAATTCTTATTAGTTCGCTAATGATGTAGCGTAAATTAAAACAACACAACGTGTCTTTAAAAAAGTTAAGTTGCTGATTGGTTTAGAAAAATCTAAATTAAAGTCGCTTTTAATAATACCTTAAACTTTATGGAAGCTATGTACAGAAGTAAAATACCGAATTTTAAATTAAAATCGCGTCAGTAACGGAGACTATTTGGCTAGTGAACTTACTGTTTAACGTGGGTTCTCAACCATGGTCACATGGTTTTCCCAGGTGATCATCCATCCAAGGCGCTGAGAGTTATGAAATCGACCCCGACCTCGACATTCTGGATCTCCTATATTTAGTGATTCAAGGAGAGACAAGAATGGGGCTTTACCGGCTTCATCACTGCACAAATGCTGATGATAGGACCTAAAACTATATGTAACAAAATTAGAGGCCCTGAATTGGGAAGAAGAAACACAGACCATATGACCTCGGGCTACCATTACAATATACCCTTCGATCACAATAACATATCGAATGAGAAGTAAACATGTTAAACCGGAAATATTTTCTGGTATGCTGACGGTTCAGAATGGGGCTTTACCGGCTTCATCACTGCACAAATGCTGATGATAGGACCTAAAACTATATGTAACAAAATTAGAGGCCCTGAATTGGGAAGAAGAAACACAGACCATATGACCTCGGGCTACCATTACAATATACCCTTCGATCACAATAACATATCGAATGAGAAGTAAACATGTTAAACCGGAAATATTTTCTGGTATGCTGACGGTTCATAATACCAATGGGGGTACCGGAGCTGAGATATATAGGCTACAACCAAGAAAAGAAATAACTCTTTCTTTAGGAAATTACCCAACAGTATTCCAGGCAGAAATATAGTCAATTTTACAATATACAGATGAGATAAAAAGGAGAACTTACAAAGCGAAGCAAATCTACGTTTATTCCGACAGCTAAGGAGCCCTGAAAACCATCAAGGGTCAAAAAATATCATCTAGATTGATTTGAGAATATCAGAGTGAATTTACAACTCTGGCAAGTGACAACAGAGTCATGTTACCGTGGGTACGAGGGCACGAGGGCATACATGAAAATAAGAAAGCTGATGAGCTAGCGAGAGCTGGCTTATCATCTCAATATATCGGTTTAGAACCGGCATGAGAAGCTGTCAAACAATGGATCAAAAAAGAGCATAAAAATCACTGCGCTACCAGACAGGGATTGAATCACAGCAGACTTTTTATTGGAAATCCTGACCCGAAATTAGCAAAGAAACTACTCCAAATGTGTAAGAAGCAATTAAGGGCAATGACAGGTATAACAGCAGGACATACGATCTTCAAAGTTCATATGAATAAAATAATCCTGTAAAATGGAAACCTAAGCTGCAGTCTATATAGTCAAGACGAGGGAACGATAAAGCACATCATATGTGACAAACTTGGTCGCTTTATAGCGGTACAAACTGGTTGAGGAGTTAACAAAGCGGCTGTAAGTCAAGGGTAAGCACAATAGGCTTATTCTGATCGCAGTGAATTGGGCCTCAGGACGGACCCAAGAGCAAAAAAAACGCCCAACTCCGATTCACTTCTGTGATCTGAAAAGGCCTAACCACCGAAGTAAATTCATTGTCTCATCAAAGTAATAAATATATTTTTATTCCTAAACCTACATCTGGTTGGACATAAGTTAAATTTTAATTTTTAATATTAGAAATTTTAGGTAGCTTATGATAAATTAATTTTATTGCTTCCGGTAAACTCATTAATTCAAATTTAAAAGTTTTTCAATGTTACTTAATGTTACCATTAATTTGTACTACCAGCGTAATTGAAAGGACGGTTATTAATTACAAAATCCTGTGTCGAAAACAACCTCAATATTTTGCATCTGTCAGCTTGAATGAAGACCTTAAGAAAATACATAAACAAAGAAAACAGATTTTTGTATATTAAAATTTGGGCAAGACACCTAAATGGGATGAATCGATACAGAATAAATGATTGATAATGTTTCGTTAAAAAAATAATGACATAAAAGTACACGCGAAATTTGTTATTTAAGTAAAACAGCAAATTTTCCCAAGGAAAAAAATAAGTTCACAAAATACGACAGAATAAAGTTCTATTACTCTTTGAATTTCAATATTTCCTTCCTTTCAGAATTATCATATAAAAAGGCTGGCCTTAGCAGATCTGGCGCTCAGGGCGAGAATTTTTTTAGCTTAGCTAGCCCCACACCAAGTCATAAATAAAATTTGTGGAAACAACTGCAATCAAATTAACGCAAATTTTGAAATGTGACTTTCTGCTCTTTCTTGGTGGTTTAAAAATGAATTACCATATGTGGGATAAAATCTTTCACTTGTGAAAGTCTAATAAATACTGCAATATATTGTTTTTTGTTTTGATACCTTAATTTAATTACATGATTTTGCTATTATTATTACATCAATATTTTTCACTTTTTTTATTTCAAACTAATTTAACGCGCGCCTATGCTCAACATTTTTTATCAACTTCTCTCCTAATGTATTGTAACACAAAAATCGTGTGTTTAACCGTAAACTATTTATTTGTGGGTAAAAATATTGATTTTACACTAACCTACATTTTAGTCAACGTTTACACTAAACTTATTTTAGTTTAGTGCAAAAATAAACAAATTTTGAGGAATTCACAATTTCGCAGAAGCATCAATTAATGAGGGCTCTTAAAATTAATTGTACATATTGTTCTGATTCTCTCTAGATAAAATTTGGTCTTGTGCCACCATGAATGAATGAATGAAAAAGGGGTGGTAATACTAGATCATCAATGCCTAGGCCTCCATTGGGCCCTTTACATCCCACCATAGCTGCAGATTATTCGAGGCCGATCGCCATTGCGAATTCAAGCAGCCTGGTTAATTGAACTTGCCTAACTGCTTTCGGTAACATAATTGTATGTCCGAAATATCTGTTTCAGTCCGTTGAGTGCTAGGCACTCTCTGAGGACATGGTCAACAGTTTCATCCTCCTCCAAACACAATCTGCACGTCGGGTTGTCTTCGACACAGATTCTATGAAGATGGCCCCTGAGGTGATAATGTCCTGTCAACAATCCCACTACAATTCGCAGCTCTTTCCTTCCCAAGAAGAGAAGCTCCTTAGTACGCCGTGCATTAGGCCCAGTTATATGTTCCTTAGCACACCTCATTCCAGGGGCTCCCCTCCACGGTGCAATAAATTTGCTTTCCAGCAACGATTTTAATTCCCTTTTGCCAATAGCAATTGGGACAGGTAATATTGGTTGGGGTCCATACGGTTCAGTCGCCGAACCCAACTTTGCCAGACGGTCTGCTTCCTCATTCCCGCGTATGCTCGAGTGACTCGGGACCCATACGAATCTGACTGTGCAGCCTTTCCTTGTCATCCCATTTGGTACATCCTTGCACTAACACAAGTCGCGAAGTTACGACACTGGACCAGTACCAATATCGCAGCCTTACTCTCTGAGTATATATTTATTACTCTATTCTTGTCTATGTCCATTTCACAGAGATGGACACACTACAGAATAGCATAAATTTCCACTGTGAAAATTGTCGCACATTGTCCGAAAGGGTAGTACTCTCTGACTTCTGTGCTCCTGCCGAATACTCCGGCTCCAGGCCTTTCATCTTGTCGAGATCCATCAATATATCACCAGGATCCATTTTTCGGAAGATTTTGTTCTCCCTCCCGATCCTCACTACTTGGCCGAAATATCTCCAGAGAGAGGTCGGGTTTTAAAAGCGGCGTCATGTAATCTGTCCACATGGGGCGTGGTGGACACCTCTTCACCGTGCTTTCCCAGACACCTGAGTAGCCGCCTGTTCCAATTCCAAGATGTCCCAGGCAACTGAGGCGATAAACAGTCTTCAGAACATCGTTCTCTGTGTATAAGTGAAGAGCAGGTAGGTTCACCAAGACTTCCAGAGCCCTGGTGGTAGCAGTTCTCATCGCACTCAATATTCTCACACAAGCCATTCTCTGAACTTTGTCAAGTTGAAGAATGCGTATGCGCTTTGTTGTACAACGCCACCATACAATAGTGGCGTACGTTATCATAGGGCGGATCACCATAGTATATATCCAAAATTGCACTTTAGGTATCAGTCCCCATGTACACCCAAAGGCTCGTTTACAAGCCTAGAAAGCACATATGGCTCTCTTGGTTCGAGCCTCAATATGATCATTTCAGGTCAGTCGTGAGTTTAAAATTACTCCCAGGAGTTTAAATGTCCCCTTAAGTTGAAGAGTCCTTCCCACCAATGTAATTGTGGGAAGTCTCTCTATTTTGCTATTTTTTGTAAAGAGTACCATCTCAGCCTTGTCCGGATTTATTCCGAGCCCTTCCCTGCGGCACCATCCTTCCGTGATCCGGAAGGCCCACATCATTGGCTCCTTCAGGTCTCAGACATGGCGACCAGGATACAAAATGATAATGTCATCAGCATAGGCCTGTGTATACAAACCAGGATTATTCAGTTCACTCAACAGGCTGTCCACCACAAGGCTCCACAGCAAAGGCAATAGCACTCTTCCCTGTGGACAGCCCCCACTTAACAGTAACATTGTTAAACTCAGCATATATTATTCCCTTAGTTAACATTGCTCTGATTCATGCGACTACTGTCGGTTCAGAGCCTCGTAGTTGTTAAGCATCGTATATCGAATCGTGAAACGTGTTGTCGAATGCCCCCTCGATATCGATAAAGGTACCTAAGGCAGATCGTCCACCCAACAGCACCCTTTCGACTCTTGTGACGGGTCCATGTAGCACCGCATCTGTGGATTTTCCTGCCTGATAAGCAAATTGCAAAGAGTATAAGGGATATTGCACCATTATTCCTTCCTTAATGTGTCAATCCACTAACTTTTCGAGTATCTTTAATAAGAAACTGGTCAGGCTGATAGGGCGGAAAGACTTAGGATTTGTGTAGTCAGTTCTTCCTACCTTGGAAATAAAGACTACTTTTGTTTCCCTCCAGGCCATCGGTATGTATCCCATGTTCAAACATGAGCGGAATAGTTTCACCAGGTGACTTATTATAATATCGGAGTACTTTTGTAGTAAAGCTGGAAATATACGATCCTTACCAGATGACTTGAAAAGGGCAAAAGTTTTCATCGACCATTTCACCCTTTCATTTGTCACTATTGTTTTAACTAACTTGTAGTCATGTGCTAAGGTGTGTCTCCGTTCTTTAGATTCGCCCTCATATATGAGCCTGGAAAGTGCCTCGCCTAGGGTCCCTTCTTTTGTCGTGATTTGACCTCCTTCAGGAAGAGTCAGTACCCAAATCCAGGCACCAGGATCTCTAGATATTATTTTGTAGATGCGGGATGCTGAGAGCATGCTTTCTATGCTCTCGCAATATTTCTTCCACACGTTCCTCTGTGAGTCTCGTATTTGCTTCTTGTATTCTCTCTGGGCAGTTTTATATTCTTCCCAGTATATTTCAGTCCGGTATTTTAGCGATTTTTAAAAAGCTTTCGAACATTTTTCCGGTGGTTTTCGATTTGCAATGTGGGCTTAACTCAGGAAGCGCTTAGTTGCTGTCTCCTTCCGCAGGCTTGGGACTGGTAGGGGCCTCCTATTCAGCTGCTCCATCCTCGTCCTTTTTCTCAGAAGGTCCTGATCTTCCAGTTCCTTCCTTGTCGCTTCTCAATGGTTGAAACGGTACCATTGGTTAGGTTCCTCTTTTCTCTCCCAGACCCTCCATTTGGAGCAAGAGAGTCCAGGATTGACCCTTGCCAGACGCCACAAGTCCTCTTGGTTGGGCGGGTTCTTGATGCCAGGAATCCAAAGAATGGCCTTGCACAACTTGATAGTGACCATATCGGTGACCACCAACTCATCTCCCCAGGGCCTGATCCTCGCCAGTTCCCGGCAAACCAGTCCCTAGACATTTAAACCGCAGCAGTGACCGCCTCTTCGATAAAAAACGAAGAGTTGGAGCAATTCTGCTAAAGGGAATGTCCTCCATTACTGCATCCGAGAATTCCAATGCCTGGATGTCGGTAAAGTCGGCAGATTGCTCCGCTCGACTCACCACCAGGCATAAGGACTCGTCTCATGGGCCACCATTATTTACTATAAATCGAGGTTGCAATAATAGGTCTGTATCATTTATTTTGTTTTTTAATATTTTATATAAATGTACATACCAAACATTTCCTTGTCCGTTTATTTTCTAACAAAAGTATATTAGAAATTACACTAGTCAACAAATAAAAAAAAATTGCCACTGATGTTATAATGGCATCCTGATTGCAAATTTAACAACGAAAATTTTCTACCACATTTATGAGTTATAGAATGTATCAGTTATTTTTATTTAATACAAACTTTTTTATATATTTTTTATACATAAATTCAGAACAATAAAAAAACAAGGCATTTAATGATAACAGGATTTATTTACAAAAATACACATCAAAATACATTTACAGTAAGTCTTTTGTACATAATTTTTTTACAAATGTTGACTTTAGTTTATATTCCTGATAGCTTTCTCTCATAAGAAACCAACAATAATTCCCCATCATTGCTGGATACCATCTGCCTTGATAGCATTGCTCCACTGTTATTATGTCTTGGTGGAACCTTTCTCCATGCTCCTCTTTAACCGAACCCAAATTTTCTGGAAAAAAATTAAATTGGAGTGCGGGACGTATATTTTAAGAGACATGCGACAGCCCATTTTGCAGTAACTTTCAAGTGGTTCTTTTATAAGTTTTCCGTAGTTTCCTACTTTTTTGTGCCCTAAAAACTCCGAAAAAAAATTTGTTTAAGATATTTTAACGCATCTCTTTCTTTATCTAATGCTTTAAAGAAATTTTTAATCAACCCCAGTTTAATGTATAATGGACAAGAGGTATATTCTTTACGTCAGCTTGACCTGGAATATATTGATCTCGCGGAAGCTATTCTTTTACTTGGTAATGGCTCTGTATTGCTCTACTGTCTCAAAGACAAAGAAAACACGAATATTTGGTAAATCCACCGTAAGCCCTAGTAATATTCCTATGACTTTTAGGTCACCACATATTTTTCACTTATAAGTATCATACACTATAAAACGGAAGTGCATTAAATTTAAGATAAATGTGTTGGAAGCAAATTTCATAAACGTTTATTAAATGCATTTAATGTTAATACATTAAATTTAATAACTTACATTAATCTAAATTAATTTATTCCATTAAATCTAATGTAATCGTACATTAAATTTAAAGTTTTTATCATTACTTTTTAAGTTGACTATGTATATTAAATATATAGCCAGTGTTCATTGAATTTAAGATATATTATCACATATTTAGTGCACCAACATTAATATGAGGTTAAAAAATTCTGTTACCAGGAAAAGGTGGAAATTTTTCCCATACCGTCATCTGTGAACAGTCATCTGTAGAATCGACACTCGCATAAAATGTATATAAACATACAAATTTTTACCGCATGCCACACACAACGTAAGTGTTTACTAATATGAACGCGGCTTTAAAAATAGTATTATTATTATTACTTTTAAAAACCTTCCCTCTCGAAGATAAGTATAAAGGAAATCATTTCTATAATAATTTTTACTCTTATTTTATTTTTCAATAAAAATTCGAGTTATTTATAGCCGATTATGAAACAGTAATATTATATTTGTAAATAATACAAAAATAAATAGTAATAATCCTACCACTGGAAAGGGTGAATGTTATCCTGAGGCACTTCTTGCAAGCACGTCTCGATATTGATTTTGGTTGGCCGAAATCGTTTCACAGTTATTTGTCATTATTCCTTCCAAAGAAATTTTATTTTTATCTTGTATCACATTTATTTCCACTTTCTTTATATATATTTGCAGTACGTCCTCCAACTGAATTAAAAAAAGTTTGATGACACAAATTTTTAATTGATAAATTGTTTTAATCACAGATCTTTAAAAAATTAAAATCTGTCTGATATGAAAGAGCTATTTTGAAATGGATTTTTAAAATCAATTTAAAGCAACCCCTTGTAAATAATAATTAAGAGACTTAGGTCTAAAACCATGGAATTACTAAGAAAAATAACTGTCTCCTGAAAATAAACTGTTTTCTACTTTTGCCGCATTATTAATAAGAGAAAATGATGTAGTTGTTCCAGGGAAAGAATACTCATGCGAAATCAATAAAATTCATCTAAACTGAATCAAAATTAATTATTCAGTACAACATTTATGTTTATAAAAATATGCTTATTGTACTAATGAACGAATTGATTATGTGATGTGGGAATTCCTCATTCTTAGCCATCTGTTGCAGAGCCTCGTCAATTGGTATGCTTGGATACTGACAAATAGATTGAAATGAAAAATGAAATATTTCAAAACAGAATCCCTGAGAAAACCAAAACAAAACCGTTCCTCTGGAAAAGTTACGTATATGATATCTCGATCATATGGACACACGGAAGATCGAACCTAGACATATTTCTAAAGGAACTAAACAGCATTCATCCACCGTATACAGTTCACATTGGAGATCGAAGTCAACAAATAAGTGCCATTTCTTGACCTTAGAATCATCAGAAAAGACGACCTAACCATCGATTATACGGTTTACAGAAAACCCACAACTACCAACAGATACCTGAACGACGAATCTCACCACCATTCATCACAATTACAATCAGTCGCCAACACAGTGATCTCCAGATCCTTGCAACTAACCAAACTCACGAAGAAACAAGACAGCGAGACGAGAGGAGGCTCAGATCCAGGGAAGCAAGGAAACCAACCAGGCAAAACCAAAGTATAACCAGAGTAAGCAACAAACTATAAAAAAGCAGACAGAGGACCAGCACGCATATATATATATATATATATATATATATATATATATATATATATATATATATATATATATATATATATACATATATATATATATATATATATATATATATATATATATATATATGGAGATCTGTATATGCTTGTGGGTTTTTATTCTTGTGTTATAATCGTGATCAATAAAAGTTTGTAAGTTTGGATGTCGATATATATAATCACAGACAGATGAAACATAAATCGATCTTACATTTTGTATATTTTTATCGAAGAGTAAATCAATGGGGTATAATTTATTTTTGTGAAATATAATTTTTAATAGATATTTTTGAATTAAATTTAATTTATGTAAACCATTATTGTATAGTCCTCCCCACACTAAAATACCGTACCTTAAACTCGATGATACCAAGGCTTTATAAACCATAATCAAAGTTTGTCTGTCCAGAAAGTTTCTTAATAAATAAAATTTATGCACTATGCCACGAATCTTTTTTGAGACATAATCGACGTGTGGTTGCCATTTAAGGTAAGAGTCGATTACATACCCAGGTATCTGGTGTGTGGTGTCTCATTAATGACTTAATTATTAATCATAAAATTATTATATAAAAGTTTATTTGCCTTTGTCAGAGACAAAGCTATATATGTTGTTTTTGCTAAGTTTAATGTTAATTTTTGGGTTTATAACCAGTTTTTTATATTTGATAAATTTATTATAGTTTAATTTTTTACACTTTCCCATGAATCCCCAGAAATAACCATTGCTGTATCATCTGCATAAGAAACCGTCAGCCTCTCGGTTTTTAAATTAAACAAAGAATTAATATATAGAATAAAAAGTATTGGGCCCAAAACAGTTCCCTGGGGAACACCAATTTTTACAAATTTTTTGCCACTCAAAATATTGTTAATTTTAATCATTTGTACACGTTCTGAAAAATAATTTTCAAACATTTTGTAAGTCGTTCCCCTCATGCCATAATTGTGCAAAATTCTAAGTAGTTTGTCGTGAGGCACAGTGTCAAACGCCTTAGCCAAATCCAAAAAGACTGCTAAACATTTTTTATTTAGATTCAAATTATTGACAACATCCATTATTAACGTATGCATAGCGTCGGTAGTACTACACTACTCGAGAAATCCGAACTGATTCTCAGATAAAATTTGAAATCGTTTTATAAAAGTCATCACACTATTCTTAACGCACTTTTCAAAAAGCTTTGCAAAGTTAGTAATGAGGCTTATTAGCCAGTAATTGCCAACAACATTCCTTAAAACGGATTTATATATGGGAGTAATTATTGATGTATTAAACTGAGATGGCATAATTCCTTTTTCAAATATTAAATTATAAATATGTTACAAAGGCGTCAATATTTCTAGATGTGTCTGTTTTATGATACTTGCCTTAATACCATCATAACCTGCTGCGCTTTCATCTTTTAGAGACCCAATATGATTTATTAACTCATTTTTTTGTGGTGGAAAAAGAGTTTAGTATTCACAGGTGGATTAATATGGCATTCCTGATGCGGTGGGGGAATGGCCTTTTCCATCTCAACCCCTATGTTAACATAGTTAACATGTGATGACAAACTCTCGATATCAAAAAAGATCGATATAAACCAACTTAGTTATGTAGGATACAATAATTTTTGGAGAGCGTTTGTTGCTATGGCATTTAATAATTTGACATTTGACAAATTGCCATCACTTTCTAAGAAGTCAACCAAATTGAAATTAACATTCTAAATTTTTAAGCCTATTTTACTATTAAACATGGACAACTACAGGAGCATGTCAACCTTCTCGGGTTGACATGCTCCTGGTCTATTAATTTTGTGAAAGAAATAGGGGTCGAAGTTGTTAGTGTTTACATAAAGAGATTTCCTCACAGCCGAATACCAAATCATCCAACATTTACAAATATTGAGCATTATCTCCGAAAACAGAAAAATGTGAAAGTAGTGGCCTATTCGACCAACTCGAACAGTCCAAAAAGAAGAGAAAATTTTGGAAAGAGTTGAGAAAGTATCAAGTATTAGTATTCTCCCCTTAAAAGTTAGTTGGATATCCCTAAAAATATTATAAATTATATTTTAAAAGAACAGTTGTTTCGTCCATATCACATCCAGAAGGTTCAGGAACGTTTATTGTTTGATCCTCCATGAACCTTACTTTTTTAGGAATGTATTCGAAACAAAAGAACACATGATTTTTGTAGAAAAGTTTAGTTTAGGTAAGCAAACAATAAATCCAAAGAACTGTGTTGAAGAACCTTTTAGTTTTTATGTGGAGTTAGAAGTATTCCTTGATTAAAACGTGCAGAACTGTTAAAATTCCCGTCGTGTCCAGGTTTATTTCGGTAAAGATAACTCAATAAAAAGGAAAATATTTAAAAGATGAGGTAACTAATCAACTAAACTCAATTATCGGAATAATTTTAACAGTTTTCATCCTAAAATCTCAAATGATGAACCAAATGAAATCGAGGAGAAAAATTTACAGCTCTTTAGCTGTTTCCGAAAAGGAAAGTCAAGTTAAATGGCTTCGGCTTTATCTATATCAAAGATCCCTACATACGCAAAACATTATGTATTTCTAGCGCGTTCAGAATTTAAAAGAAGAGGCAGTTCAAAAATTACCCTGGGTATCAACAGTCGACTGAACTAAATTTGTTATATAAGCCAATTTATTAGGTAACAATATTTTCGGCTCAAAATTAAACAAATATTCCATTACTTATTTTTAAATTAAAGAAATGTATTTCACACCGGCCATTACCGACGAGCAGGAAATAAATAAGTTTCCTGTCCAAATTTCTCTCTCTCAAGAATTATCAAATTTCCAGAAACTATATGTCACCCCGTACAATTCGCTCGTACACGCCATATAGTGAGCTTTGAAAATGGTGAATGAGATTTCACCGAAACGTCAGCTGCCTTACAGTCCTGAGAGGGACTCAGCACATACACGGGATGCCCGAAAACCTTCGATTACATATATATATATATATATATATATATATATATATATATATATATATATATATATATATATATATATATATATATATATATGTATGTATATATATATATATAGAGAGAGAGAGAGAGAGAGTTTTCAGAAGTTTTGTCTATCTACAAACAAAAAGAGCTTGTCCGATTTAGTTACACCTAGATTATGTTAATGTACTCGGGGAGTAATCTGCATATTGTTTCATTTCAATATATCAAAGGGATCCGAAGTTATTATACTTAAAACAAAAGGGCAACTTACTGTGAAAAAGTGGATATGTTATTAATATTTGGAGAGTGTCATAGTGTCATGAGTATACATTATTTTAACGAAAATTTAAACTAAACTTAACGAAAATTAAGAAACTTTTACGTCTGTTCTTAGAGCGTATGCCACTGTGATTATCTACTTAAGTGAGTGCTTTGTTTTCCAAAGAAGACTTGATAAAAACAGTTGCAAATTATTATGCATCATGGCTGTCCATGGTGCACTTGTCATAAGTAAATAAATTATCCAGTATTTTGCTTAATAATATTTAATTTCTGTTCTTATGTCTAATTCAATCGCAAATAAATTAGTACCGTTAGATTCGTCAAAGAATGCTTTTTTCGAAAAGCAGTTGTCAAAAAAGGGTCGCCATTTGAAAATTAATAGTTAGAAATGAAAACGTAATTTTGTCAACTTGTCTTATTCCTGTCTTTCATACTAATAACTAAAACTTTGCGATTGTATTTTTTTGACATCACCTAAGGCCCTTAGATTAGTTTGCGTCCGATCATGGCCACCTAGATGCAATTTTAAAAGTGGCTCTAAAAAAATGAAGTAGACGTAAAAAGTTTTTAAAATGTCACATTCTGATCTAGAATTGTCTCAGAAATCCAAAAATGTTAAAATATACAGGGTGTTCCATTTAAAAATTCAAAACCGGGGCCATTTCCGGTGAAACCCGAAGTGTCCGGAAAGTGGAAAATATGCGAAAACTCTCCCCTTCACATATCATTTACCTGTACCGATTCTCATTTTGATACACATAATACTCTAGAAATTATGACTTGTCTAATAGATTCGTTGACACCCGGTATATGCAATACAATGACTCATAAGTCACTCTTTTCCTGTTTATTTGGAGCCACTTTGCATATGCTTGAAATTTTGAATAAAATGGCCAACAATTCACTACTTTGCTGAGTTCACACCATAGACACACCTATATGAAAACACTTTTGACAAACTTTATAGCAATAATATAGCGCTGTCAATTTCAAATAAACAACGTATATATATATATATATATATATATATATATATATATATATATATATATATATATATATATATATATATATATATATATATATATACATAAATTTGCCTTTAAAGATCAGTTTTCGTACCAAATTTGGACTAAAATTTGTTTGTCACTTACGAATTATTGCCAAAAAATTTCTTAATTTTATTCCTGTATTGTGAAAATTAAGCACTTTAAGGGTGGTTGTGAAACTACTGTCAACTTTTTTAAAATGAAGGATTCGGTAAAACCGATTTAACATGGCGGGTTGTCAAATTTCAGCTTAAAATAGGCATAAATATGATAATCGAAAAATTATTAATTTTAAATTTTGTAGACTCATAGTTAAACATGTTCAATTCAAGAATGCAAAAAATATTTTCTATCCATTAAGATCTCCTTTAAAATATGTAACAGTCGTTTTTTACTTTTACGCATATTTTATTCAAAACTGAAATTTTGCAGGTCATTTTATGCATCTTGCCATCTACTAGCATCGTTCGTAAATAGAGTCGCAATTTTCCTGGGTTTTTTTTTTGGTATTCTTGATCGATTTTCGTGACGGGAAATTGATTTCTGTTGAAGTTTTTGGGTAAATATTATTGAATTTTGGAAATACGTCGTGCTTAATATTTTTTTTAATAACTAGGACCCTAGATTCAAAAATCTCTTGAAAGATACCTGCTGAAAACTTTAATTTTGACATTTTGCGAATTCAGCCATTTTCTTTGCAAGTGGCCAAAGTTGTAGTCCTGTAGAATTACTACAGAACAAGTTCATCTATAATCTGTGTTCCATTTTATATGATTTGTTTGCTCTACACCAAAACCAAGTAACTATATTTCCGTTTTAAGTATGCCATAGCCTCCTAATTTGCAGGATCCGAACGATGATTCTATTTGTTTTTATATGCCAGAGTTACTCCAATATCATAGCCACAGCATTATTCGAATCTAGTATAACAGCATTATTCGAATTTACTAGCTATACCGTTATTCTATTGTAGTAGCTACATTTTGTTAAATTGCTTCGCCCTTCCTTATAAAACTATTATATATTTATCCAATATCAGCTACGTTTGCTGACGAATATTTCTGTTTTTCCTTTCGGCCACAATTACCAATTTCATAGAACACTGCAAAATTCTACGATGGGTTCATAGAAACATAAACATGTTCAATATGATGTAATATTTTCCCAGTTTCTTCTTTCGGGCTGAGACCATACTTTGGTGACTGTAGCCCGACAATAAATACCTTTCAAGCAGATAAGTAACAAAATTGTTTAAGTTTATAAAATAATGCTTTAAAATAAATTTATCATAAACCAGTTTTAATTATATTAATTCACAATGCCAATTTAATGTGAAAGAAGTTGCAATTTTCGCTAAAAATTAATTTAACTTTTACTTTATTACTTTTTCTGCTAAAATTGCATTTTTTTTTAAATTAAACTTCATAATTGAGAACATGCATCTCGAGTTTTATTTGAATAACCTGAAGCATAGAAGAAATATACCAAGAATTCCTATCCTGTCCTATAATTTTGACGCTCCTAAATAGTACGCCAAACTGGTACACCGTCTCATTCATAAAAGGCAATTTACAATATTGTCAATAACTGATATCTATATCAGTATTTTAATGTGTTATACATACTTTTGTTAGAAACAAGTATAAAAGATTTAAATTTTCGGATTTATCAATGACCGAGTTTTAATACTTAGCGCTTCCAATCCTCCCATAAGAATGAACCGTCTTAGTATAATTCGTCAATGCCTGAAGCGAGAATCTATCTGTAGGAACTAAGAATTCCCCTAGTTACCATTTTATCAATTTTAGGCTACTGATGGCGCCTTCAGTTTGATCATTCGGTAGGACTAACTTTAGGAAGTGCTGTTTTGAATTTTGCAGCAAATGTATTACTAAATCATGTTCATTTATTATTGCCACAACAAAAGAGCTAGCTGACTCAGGCACTGTGGATTCTTCATGGAAGGGAAATTAACATCGATACATAATCCACTTTATTACCTCATTTCCATTCACTTTAAGTGATATAAGTCTATAATATTAATTGGAAGCTAAAACCATACTAATTTCAACATAAAATTACTCTTCTTCCTTTTGCCTGATAGATTAGTATTTTAGATAAGAAAATTTTTAATTTATATTTTAAAATCCCGCAGAAATCGAATCCGCCTAACGCCGGTGCTCGTGCGAGGATAACCACTTGAGCACTACACCAACAATCAATTATTAAACTTTAAGGATAATGATAGTTATTGCCAATACTATTGTTACATTAATACCATTTAATTCGTTTTTTAGCCATCTAAATAATTTTAAATATACAATTTCTAATTATTTTGATTTTAATTGGAAGCTAAAACCATACTAATTTCAACATAAAATTACTCTTCTTTCTTTTGCCTGATAGATTAGTATTTTAGATAAGAAAATTTTTAATTTATATTTTAAAATCCCGCAGAAATCGAATCCGCCTAACGCCGGTGCTCGTGCGAGGATAATCACTTGAGCACTACACCAACAATCAATTATTAAACTTTAAGGATAATGATAGTTATTGCCAATACTATTGTTACATTAATACCATTTAATTCATTTTTTAGCGATCTAAATAATTTTAAATATACAATTTCTAATTATTTTGATTTATACCTTAATAAACTGAAGCCGAAGGACATAATTTGAATTGTAAATAACTTATATACAAAATAGTGCCATTATTAAAGGATTTTCTACACATTCTAGTTTGACGTAAGGTTGTCTAGACTTGATAATAGAAGTATATGGCGCCGGCCGGTGCCGGTGGCCATCTGTTTATAAAGGACTAGATCTAACATAAACCTTTCTTAGCCTTTTGGGATATCTTCTAGGAAAGGTTTACATTACCGTAAATAAATAAAGCCCAGTCCCGACTATCATGTCGGTTTGGCAGTTCTATAATGTGTTCTTATTGCCGCAAACATCACGAAATACAAAGTGACCTATCTCGTCATTTCACAAGACAGATTTTTATATTTTTCGTATTGAAGTTATAAGATGGAAGCTATTTGACAACAAATAGATTTTTTGTGTTACTCCATGCGATGCATTAATTCCAATTTCAATTTATTCTAATTAGTGACCCAATTTGACGAGTACATTACAGAGAGAACTTTAAACACAATTGGCTATACAAATATAGGATTATTCACCCGAGACAGCGCGGTATATTGCGCCAAAATACGTGACTTTCAAAAAGTTTTATTTATTTTTGGGATATAAGGGGGTCTAATATAGTTACTTTTTGAAAATATTTTCATATTATACAGGGTGTCCCAAAAGCTCTGAAAGTATCAAAATTGTGTTTTTTTTTAAATAGAACCCCCTGTATATTATTGTATTTTTGGATTCTCCAATCAAGATAAGTGCCTATTTTAATAAGGTTTATAGTACCTAAAGTTTAAGAGTTTTTAAATAATTTGAATTTTGACAAAATCTAACCTAATTTTTATGTTTCAAGTACTTAAGAAGTATTTCAGTTATGTACTCGAAATTTACAGTGAAGTGTAACAATAAATCTAATTTTATATCCCAATTATAATAAACTTTGTTTGAAGGTCATAGACAATGATGTTTCTTGCGAAGTAGTAGATATCTGTTGGACTTCCATTGTCTTTATATTGTCTCTATTTTTTTGTTGAATATCACGATGTTTTGGGCTAGTAGTTATTTCTAGCCGTTTTCAAGTGAAACTAAATAAATCCCTTAGCTACATTACTATTTATACTAAAAATAAATGCAATAGAGTATGACTGAGATGGGTGCAGTCATGTCTGCTATGGCAAAATCATATTTTTTATGCTGCATTTAGTTTGAGTTTACAATTACTAAGAAGTGATTTCCACACTTCTCTTATATCTAAAGATGGTTTACTAAAACAACTCGGGTTCTGATGTATAACCGCGACTTCTTTGAATCTCCGTTTTCTCCAATGTTGTTATCGGTGTAGTATTTTAGCTTCAGACCATTTTATGTGGTGTCCATGAATCCAGGCATGGTTGGCGGCACCAGATTTTTCTGTTTTCCTCGAGATGTGTATTTTTGGTGTTCTTTGATCCGTACGTCAAGGGGTTATTTTGTTTCGCCATCGTAGGAGTTGCCACATTCACATGGTATCTGATATAAACAGTTCTTAATGTTTCTTTGAGTTGTTGGTTTGACCCTAGTAAACCGACTTCTCAGAGAGTTATTTGAACGTTGTTTTCAATTCAACAGAAAATAAAGACAATGGAAGTCCAACAGATATCTACTACTTCGCAAGTATAATAAACTTGCTATATTATACAGGGTGTCTAAAAATTAAAACTACTCAAATAAGAAATTTAGGTGACTATAACTTGATTAATTTAAATAGAACGCTATACTTTTTAACTTACCAGAAAATATACCTTTTAAATACCCATCGAATGGTATAGTTCTATAGCTAAGTCTTCGCGTATTCACAGAATACGTTAAATAATCGTTTTCTGCACCATTTTGTATTTTTGGAATAGATGTTCTAATATATCTAGTTGCCTATGGCATTTGGAAATGACAGATAATTGACAACTATAAGAATAATAATCAGGAGTATCTTTACCAAAGTTCAGAAACTCGGAACGCGATTTATAGTCATCCAACAGGCTCTAACAGCAATAATGGTAATAACATATTGACGATAGCACAAAGCAGAAGTAAAATATTTATAGTAGATGTTCAAAATGTCGACCATACATTTCCAAACACATACATATTCTTTTTTCGAAACCATGGCTAATTCTGGACAACATTTGCAGAGTTATAGTTTGAAAAGCGTCTCTTATGCGTATTTTCATATCTTGTAGTGTCTTCGGGGGCGCATTGTAGACAATTCCTTTTATGTATCCCCATACAAAGAACTCTGACGGAGCTAAATCCGGAGATCTAGGGGACCAATTTTGAAATCTGTCTCTTCCAATCCACCTATTTCGAAAGCTGACATTTAAAAATTACCGAACCTCGCAACCGGAACTCCATCCAGTTGAAGCCACATAGTTGCTATAAAATTTAAAAGGACATCTTCTGACAATACTGGAAGTTGGTGTAAAAGAAAATCGCGAAACATCAAACCATTTAAAAGTCCTTCAAAAAAATAGGGTCCAATTAAGTATGGACCCAGAATTCTCCCCACACATTAACCGATCTGGTTTGTCATAACTCTGTATTCAAGTTGTGTCTATTCACAAAACCATTGTTATGAAAAGTAACATTAATCACTAAACAATACATTGTCAAAAAGTGTTCATTTTCTGCCACTTTATCTAACATCCTTAAGCAAAATTTAGTTCGGTTTCAAAAATGGTTTTCGCGAAGCTCTTGACAAAGCTGAATTTTATAAGGATGAAATCTGTATTTGTTAAGAATCCTTGAAGCACTTGATTGGTCAATATTAGTATTTTCGGATATATGATGCTGACTAATATTAACATTTTCTTCATCCTCAGTGACAGATTTTTTATAACAGGTTTTTTATAACTGACACTGCCACTTTCCCAAAATTGGTCTAATAGTCTCACAAAAATGGCTGGTTTAGTATGGTTTCTTTCAGGAAACCTTTGAGCGTAGACTTGAGAAGCCAACAAACAATTTTGATGACATTTGCCAAGGCCAAAAATCATATCAATACGCTCTTCCTTTGGATAAGGCCAGATTCTCATTATAGAGCCACTCTCGATACGCTTTCGGTTCGGTAAAATATTCTTACAGGAGAAAGAATGAAACTATTCAGACTATCGGTTTCTATTCGCGGAGATTTCGATATCTTAAACTCTTTTTCATTTAAAAATAATGCATTGAGCCGAGATCGTATCGAGAGCGGCACTGTAATGAGAATCAAACCTAAGTCTTCATCTTGACAAAGCAATAACACAACAATATTCAAATAATTTAATTAAATAAATGAAGTTCCACAGTTGAAAAAAATAATATCGCTGTTATAGCAACAGACTTTGCCGACTAAACTGACAGATTAAATGAATTATCTGACATTTTTAAATGCCATAGACAACTAGATAATTTAGAACATCTATTCAAAAAACACAAAATGGTGCAGAAAACGATTATTTGGCGTATTCTGTGAAAACGCGAAGACTTAGGTATAGAACACCCTTATACCATTCGATAGGTAATTAGAAGATACATAAGTATATCGTTGTATTTAAATTAATCAAGTTAGAGTCACTTAAAGTTCTTATTTGATTAATTTTAATTTTTGGACACCCTGAATTATATATAAATAATATAAAGGGAGTTAATGTTAAAAATAACTATATTAGAGCCTCATATATTCCAAAAGTAAAACTTTTTGAAAGTCTCGTATTTTGACCGCAATATTCCGTGCCGTATAGGGTGAATATCCCTGTATATATATATATATATATATATATATATATATATATATATATATATATATATATATATATATATATATATATATAAATATATATATAAATATGTATATAAATATATATATATATATATATATATATATATATATATATATATATATATATATCGCATGTCTTTTCAGGAATGCCTTCCACCAACCATCACCTGGCCTATTATTTCAAAATGAATTAGGGCGAGGGTTTTCGATCAGAAAATTTTGCGCGGTGTCTAAAACATCTTCTTTATTTCGGGGAAATCCTTTTCTTGCCGAGGTTATTATCCAATCATCTGGAAGACTTTCTTCATAAACAGTTAATACAGGTGATGGCCCTAAGCAGATTTTATGACTCGGAGTTTTAATGTAGTACCGGAGACTGAACCTCGAACAACGCATTTTTCAGCAGTTTGCCTTGTACATAACTGAATGTTAGCATCTTGGACAGCTTCGATTACTTTTTGTAAATTTTCTTTAGTATATTGTACTTTAGTGTCTTTGGCATACTAAAAATATAACAATAACAATTTAGATATTTATGCATAAGAATTGCGAAAGAATTTAATCATTTTAAATACAACTACGCGTTGTATTGGCAACACTTTTTGTTCAATAATTCACCATGACAGAATATCCTGGGCAATAACTACAGACATTAACACATGGCAATTACTAAATAGTGGACAAGAATTAAAAATATTTAAATTTAGGTTAAGTGATTGCCCACAGGGAGCTTTCGACCGTTAGGTAATAAAATTCAACAGAGATTTCCACTAAAAACTAAGAAAGCATTTTTAATTTTATCACATCCATGGAACAATCGTTGAATATTAAATAAAAAGCATTCAAAAATTACCTTTAAGCAAATAAGTCCTTATGAAAATTGTTAAAATGTTTACCTGTTTGAATAACACGTTCACCCGTCTTGACAAAATCCTCCATTACTGTATTTTTAAGTGTTGCCAATTCTCAATTTTAAATCTACTACAAATTAGTCACAGCACCATCTAGCGAATTCTAATTGAGCTCAAATCAAACAAAGTTAACACCTGACATGTTTTTCTTAAAGAGGGCAGTCAGTATCAATGGGTAATTACTCTCTGGGTTACCCTACAAGTAATTAAAAAATGTTTCACAAGGAGCCGACTGTGTACCTGTATAATGTTCGGATCTCTATGATCAATGATCCAAAATAACTGAAATTAGTCAGTTTTTTTTTCATTTTATTAAATTTGAATTTGCGTTTTTTGTAAACAACTAAAGTAAATTTAATATTTAGTATAATCCCAGAACAATCCAATTATCTCTAATTAAAACACTCGGGTTTTAACCCTTTTCTCTTTAAAAAGTCAAACTTAATTACTAAATTATTTGTCTCGCATTTTATTAAAATATCATTCACACAAATATATTAAAAGTTTTAGTAAAGATCAATAATAATCAGAATACCGACTGTGTCATCACAGTAGTTATCTCTAGCCGTTCTCAAATGAAACTAAATAAATTCCTAGGCTACAAAACTATTTATACTAAAAGTAAATGCAGTGGAGTGTGACTGATATGGGTATAGCCATGCATGCTACGCCAGAGTCCCATTTATGCTGCATTTAGTTTTAGTTTACAATTATTAAGAAGTGGTTTCGACACTTCTCTTATATCTAAAGATGGTTTTCTAAAGCAACTCCGGTTCTGATGTATAACCGCGGTTTCTTTAAATTTCCGTTTTCTCCAGTATTATTCTCGATGCAGAATTTTAGCTTCAAATCATTTTACGTAGTGTCCATGAGTCTAGGCATGGTTATCGGCATCAGATTTTTCTGCTTCTTCTCGAGATGTGTATTTTTGGTATTCTTTGATCCTTACTTCAAGGAGTATCTTTGTTTCGCCAACGTAGGAATTGTCACATTCACATGGTATTTAATATAGGCAATTCTTCATGTCCCTATGAGTTGTTGGTTTGACCCTAGTGAACCGACTTCTCACAGAGTTATTTGAATTGAAAACAGTGTTGATTTTATATCGTTTTCCTATTCTTTTAACTTTTTCCGAAATTCCTTTAACATCTGGGATGTTCAGTACTGGTTTTCGCTCTTCATTCGTTGTCGATATTGTCCTATTTCTGCCTTGTTCCAAAATTTTATCCACTAGATATACTAGGTATCCGTTGGCTGTCAAGTCAATTTTAATGTGATCTATCTCTTTCATCAAGTTCTCGTTGGAGTTGCAGAGAATTAAGGCTCAATCTACGAAATTTCTTATAATTCCTTGTTTCGTGTGGTTGGAGTGATTGGATAAATAGTTAAGTATTATCCTGTGTATGTGGCTTTTCTCTAAGGTGAAGTTCAAATTTGTCTGCAATTTCTTTCAACCAAAACATCTAAGAAGGGTAATTTATTTTGTACTTCTTTTTCCATGGTGAGTTTAATGGTTGAGCTGACATTGTTGAGACGAGAAAGGAAATTTTGAAGTTCTTCGTAGTTTCCATTTCAGATAATAAAAGTATCCTCTACGTATCCAAGCTATAAATTTGGTTCCTTAGTTGCAGATTCAATAGCAAACGTCTGGAACTATTCCATGAAAATATTTGCGACCACAGGTGAGAGGGAGGATCCCATCGGTAGTCCATCATCCTGGATGTAGCATTTTTTCTTTTCCTGAAAATAGAAATTAGTCAAAGAACTTTCCAACAAGTCCATAACGACGTGCTGTGGTAAAGATGTTTTTTCTGCGAAGGTCTGTTCTCCAAGTTTCTTATGATTTTTAGTGACTCCTTAACTGGAACGTTGGTGTATAAGATTTTCACGTCAAACTAAATACATCAGAACCAGAGTTGCTTTAATAAACCATCTTTAGATATAAGAAAAGAGTGCAAACCACCTCTTAATAATTGTAAACTAAAACTAAATGTAGCATAAATGGGACTTTGGCATAGCACGCATGACTGCACCAATCTTAGTCACACTCCACTGCATTTACTTTTAGTATAAATAATTGTGTAGCTTAGGAATTTATTTAGTTTCATTTGAAAACGACTAGAGGTAACTACTAGCCGAAACGTCGTGATATTCAACAAAAAATAAAGGCAATTGACCTTCAATCAAATCCATAGTGATATTCTGTTATTTTCTACACTCTGCTATGATCCATTAATTTATTATTAACAATTAAAACCAAAAAATTACGCTTTCTTCTTCATTTTTTGCTTATAAAACCAAAACTAATGAAGCAATCTGTATGTTTGTTTTGATACAAAATGAAAATATAAGCTTGTAGAATGATAGTTCTACCTTCAAAATTTGTACACAAAATTAATATCGTGACACATCAAAGTGCACTAAAAATTTCATATAGCAATTGTCCAAAACTAATGAACCGACAGCGCCTGGTTTTGGCATGCATAAAATACGTATAAATTACTATTATTTTTTGAAAAATTACTAATATACAGGGTGTCCAAGATAAGGATCCTAAGCATGGGGATCTCGGAAACAGTTGGAGATACGAGGTCGGTTAAATTAGAGAAAAGTTGCGCAATTTAGTGCTAAATTAAACGCAGTTAAAAAAATTTAAAAATTTCAAACACTTCCGGAGATTTCCGGAAAAAAACGAAATTTGGCAAAATCGTTTTTAATTTTTGCAGGCTTTATTTAAAGAGATATCAGAAAATAAAAGGTAGATTCTCATTGCCACTTTTTATTTTTTATAATATGGTCTAAACAAAATTTAAATCCGACGTTTCGTTTCTGAGATACCATCATGAACTTTCATTTTTTAAATGGAACAAAAAAAAGTATCCCATGTATTTGATAGCATTTTTTATTACAAATTCAACGATGTATCACCCTTGCATATCGAATACGTAGTTCAAGTACTTTCCATAAGAGCTCCATGAGAGCGAGAGAGAAAGGTATATCAGTTTTATAAAAGCCAATGAACTACACACTTGATATGCAAGTGTGATACACCGTTGAATTTGTAATAAAAAATGCTATCAAATACATGGGATACTTTTTTTTGTTCTATATAAAAAATGAAAGTTCATGATGGTATCTCAGAAACGAAACGTCGGATTTAAATTTTGTTTAGACCAAATTATAAAAAATAAAAAGTGGCAAGAAGAATCTACCTTTTATTTTTTGATATCTCTTTAAATAAAGCCTACAAAAATTAAAAACGATTTTGCCAAAATTCGGTTTTTTCCGGAAATCTCCGGAAGTATTTTGAATTTTTAAAATTTTTAAATTGCGTTTAATTTAGCACTAAATTGCGCAACTTTTCTCTAATTTAACCGACCTCGTATCTCCAACTGTTTCCGAGATCCCCATGGTTAGGATCCTTATCTTGGACACCCTGTATATGAATTTTTGGAAAAACACAGGAAATTCCGATTTTTCCTGTTTTTATCCATTACTAAAGATCCGGTCATTTTATTGGTATTTTTATTCTCCACAATTCATTTCTTTACACTATCGAGATTGCTTCGTTGGTTTTTATTTTGTAAGAAAAAAATAAAATTGTTTATAACAAAATAATAGATCATAGTAGGGAATGGAAAACATAACATAATATCACTAATTGTTTTTAGTGTGATAGTATAGTCGATATCCCGATAGTATTATTATCACGAAAGAATAATTTTTGATTGGCCTAATTGTGAAGCCGTTCTTTGTCAGGCGATCCAGTAGATCCTTGCCCCCAAACACCAATCGTGAAGTTGCGATACTAGATAGTGCCAGTATTTATTTATTTATGTTTATGTCCCTTTTACATAAATTGCCACATTGGAAAATATCATAAATTTCTGCTTAAAAGACGGTTTCATATTGTTGGAGAGAGTTCATTTCTCATTATAGTATAGGTTCAAAAATTATTAAACTCAGAATCGCAAAAATTAATTTAATTTCTTCAAAATTCTGAGATTAATAATTAATTACCAGTGCACCGGCAAGTGTGTAGATAGCGTAAATTTGTCTTTCAATCATCCGTATTTTATTCAACATTTTACCCAAAAAGGATTTATAGTAGTGTTCGAGAGTTAGTTAAAACGATATCCTGTTCTGTGTGGCAAAAAAAACCAAGTAATAATATCTGCGCCACTGCACAAAATATATTTTTTATGGGTCCTTTTAAACAATGTTTCCAAGATTCCCAAGAGAAGTCCCATCAAAAAACTTATGGCAAGATTTTAGTTGTTACGTTCCAGGGAATCACTCCCTAAAACATCTAAACTAACTTTATAAGACCCTGTATTTATATTCTCAACCTTAATTTTTAAAATCAAGGAAAACCCCTGAACAATTTGTCAACCCAAAAGCGATAATTTCACAAATTCCCATTCTGGGAAAGTTCCAAGCACGTGCTAGTTTTCCCCAAGAGTCTAACTGCCAACTTCTTGCCAATTTGCCTTTTCCCCGCCCCTGATTAAGCCCCGTTTTGAACGCCCGACACCCCGGAAACTTGATAATTAATGGTAACACTTTCGCACTGACACACTGACGCTTACGCGGTGCCTTCTCGACCGTGTTTCAGTTCGGGCTTCGACTGCAGCCATTAGTCATGGTAGCAGTCTTATGTTAAGTGCTGCAAGTTATCATTCGCCAAATTTTGAGGTCGATTCCATTAGATATTTCGTATTATTTACTGCCAAAAGAACGGGAAAACTCATAAGGAACGCTAATCTTGAGTGTATATCAAATAAACGCGACGTGTCCCCATCCCGGAGCTAGAAAATTTAATTTGGAAGGTAATTTTGTTAAAATGTATGGTGGCAGTTTATTAATTGACGATCACCAACCCCTTTCCAGAAACCTGGAGAAAACTTTTATTAGGGATATGTTGTTACTATGTAGTTGGACAGCTTAACGCCAAATTTTTAGTCAGATTTATACAAAGTGCGTACAATAAACCAAAGTTGAGTGCTAAGGTGACTACAGTCAATTTTTACAAAATGAAATTTATATTGGTAAATCTCCCTTCATATTAAAGCTTATATTCTACAATCATGCATTAAATCGACAGGCACAACATTCCACCGACAAATTAAGAAAAAGTGATTTAAAAGTAGCTGTTGTTTTATTTAAATTACATTAGAATTAACACAGTCTAGAGAGAAAACTGAAATCTAGTTTACAAAGAATAACTGTCCTCCCTTTTAACGGTCTTATATATATATATATATATATATATATATATATATATATATATATATATATATATATATATATATATACTACACGCAGTCCGGCAAATTACGATAGCGCTGTTTCTTCTATATTTGGGAGTCATTAACAATCCGATACAATACATCACTTGTAGTCGTGCCCTATCTACTGTTTTTAAACTGAAAAAACAGCAAATGAGGAATGAATAGCGACATCTCGACGGATCAATCAATAACACAAAAGCAACAACTACCAAGAATGTTGTATAAAGCCACTATATGATGGAGGGACGGTAAAATAAAAATAGAAATATACACCAAATATGCTTCCCGACGGATAGAGGTCGCATTAGTCGGCATCAGTAACCAAAAAAACTACCGGCTTTCACAGGTTAGGCAGGTATTTTTATTTTACCATCGCACCATCACATGACGCTTTTGTGCAAAACTGTTAGTGGATGTTGCTCTTGTGTTATAAGTGATCTATTGAGATGTTGCTATTCGTCCCTTGTCTGCAATTTTTTCAGTTTAAAAACAATAGATAGGACGCCCCTTCTTATTCAATTTGATAATGGACCGCATAATAGAGGACATCAGACCGAAACGCGGATACCAGATGGGTGTACACAATATCAATATAATATGCTACGCGGATGATGCGGTCCTACTCGCAGATAACGAAGACGACCTCCAGAGATTGACACACCTATTTGACGTATCAACTAAGGAGTACAATATGCAGATATCAACGAATAAAACAAAGTGTATGGTAATTTCCAAGGAACCAAGAAGATGTAAGCTACAGATAGAAAATGCCATAATTGAACAAGTCATGAACTTTAAATACCTAGGCATTGACACAACAAGCTGTCGTAACCTTACTGGAGAAGTACTGTCACAAAATACAAGTGGCAGGATGCTTAAGAGATGTTATATTTCGAAACAGATACATGAGAATAGAGGGAAAAACAAAAATATATAAGACCATGATACGACCAATTCTAACTTATGCCACGGAAACAAGAGCAGACACTAAGAAGACAAAGCAGAAAATGAGAACCACCGAAATGAAAGTACTGAGATCAATGCTGAACGTGTCAGAGATAGGCTGACAAATACCTTAATCAGAGAAAAATGTAATGTGCAGGACGTGGTCAAATGGACAAAAGAAAGAAAAAGAGGTTGGAAAGAACACGTTGAGAGAATGAGTGAAGAGAGACTAGCCAAAGTTTGTATGTATGGACGACCAAGAGGAAGAAGATTACCAGGATGACCACTAAAGAGATGGGCCCAGAGCTGGTTCTCTTCATTAGCAGAATAAGGCGGGTGTAGATGGAATGACAAACAGGGATATCCCTAGTCAACGTAGAAGAAGAAGAAGAGATAGGACGATTGCAAGACGATGAATTGTACTGGATATAATGACCTGATGAAATCCAAATAAAGATGAAAGAGTGCTGTCATTATTTTCCATATCCAGAGATTCTCCACTGTCTCTGAGTTCTCTCAACTTTTGAATATTAGACTAATATTTTCTAATAACCCATCTCCGCACAGCTGAGAATTTTTTATTTTATTTTAAAATTATACGGACCCTAACTTATCTCTGTTAGCTTAAAAACACGCAGCGCTCTCAAATAAAGATCGTTCGTACGATACTTACTTAAACTGCGAAAGTACGCGGTTTGTTTGATTGCCGATGTTGAATGATGCGACATCTCTCCTGTGGGTAGCATGGTTCGTGTATCGAGTTTGATAAATTTCTATTGTTACTTCACCGTCGTGTCATCAAATGACGATTTTATCCAACATTGCTGTTTTTGTGTTATACAATGATCCGTCGAGATGTTGCTATTCGTATCTTGTCTGCTATATTTTCAGTTTAAAAACAGTAGTTATGGTACGACTACGAATTACACTGGATGCAATGGCCTAATGAGTCCGAAACAAGGACGAAACAGCGCTGTCGTCATTTTTCTGACCCGGAGCTTCGTCATTGTTTTGGAGGTGTATATATATATATATATATATATATATATATATATATATATATATATATATATATATATATATATATATATATATATATATATATACACTTTAGGAGCTCATGCAAGGGGCTCTGACTATAGTTGAAGAATGATGTACTAAGGAGAATCTTCGGGTAAACATTGGAAAACCTGGAACTCACACCTGCAGAAAGTTATCTCTAAAGGTAAAATGTCCATCATGGCAGCAAAAAAAGCACTGGGCAAGACGTGGGGATTACAACCACACGTTGTGCACTGGCTGTACACTGCAGTTGTAAGGTCCATAATAACCTATGGTTCGGTTGTGTGGTGAATAAAAACCATACCACTCTAGAGCTCGCCAAACTCCAGAGACTGGCCAGCCTATGCATCATCGGTGCCATAAGAAGCACTCCAACAGCAGCCATGGAAGCCCTATTAAACCTCCCTGCCCTTGATATAATAGTCAGGGCTGAGGCGAGAATGGGGGCTTATAGGCTGGAAAGAAACAACATCTGGTAGACTGGACTTGGCCTCGGGCACATCAGCACCAATTGCGTGTTAACGAACTCATTGCTAGAAATTAGCAGTGATATCATGCCAAGAAACTATAACTTTGACAGACCCTACACCATTCAGCTTGACTCGAAGGCGCAGTCTGACTGAACAATGAGTCAGCCAGGAAACCTCATCTGGGACATAGACGGTTCCAAAACTGACCATGGTACAGGCGTTGGAGTACACGGAGATACACCCAGACTCAATATGACTGTAGCAATGAAACAGCATACAACAATATTTCAGGCAGAAATTGAAGCTATTGATGTCTGTCTTCGGGAGAATTTGAGAAGGGGTTACAAGAGCAGAATCGGTCTCATCTTCTCCAACAGTCAGACAGAGCTGAAAACTCTAGCGTGTTATTAAATAACATAAAAACAGATTTGGAACAACATCAGACCTACTGGAAACACCTTGTGGGCCACAGGCACAGTAAGCTATTGCTGAGGAGACAATCCGGCAAACTAAGCCGTGATATTGTACGTTTAAGCAGACCACAAATCAGGCTGGTGACAGGATTTATAACTGGCCACTGCAGCTTGAGAGAACATCTACATGCAATAGGTATCTTCAATGAAGAACCACTATGTAGACCATGTGATAAATAGGACGAGATGGCCTAACACATCATCTTCGAGTGCGAAACTTTGGCCTACTGAACACACCTTCAGAGAACAATCTATCCAGAGGATAAACTAGTCAATAGGTGATCAAGGCAACCAACCTCTTTACCTGGAACGGATATGGTAGACAATACCATAACTCTGAAGGTTGCAGTGTAAAGGCTTTTCAACTCCGGCCTGCTGTCATGAAATCAATCAGCCAATGTATATATATATATATATATATATATATATATATATATATATATATATATATATATATATATATATATGTATATGAGAAATTAATTGAAAGAGCCTTACGTTGCAAGGAGAGGCGTACTTTATTATAGTTATGAATCAAAAACGCTACTTTAAATTGAAGGAAACTACCAGAAAACGGTGAAAACTTCACCTATTGGCAGTATACCGCTACCTGTAGACCGATTTCAAACTCATTGGTTCTTGTCGGTACTTCATGTGCTATTGTTAACAACAGTGGGAGATGGAACTGATTTTTTTGGTTTATTTTTTGCTGATTATCGATAATATATATACGTATATTTAAATTAATTACTTCATCACTTTCGTAAAGTTGATAAGGTGTCATCAGCTGTATTTAATGTAGATGGCATGGTGTCCATTTCTTCTTTTCTGAATGTATTTTTGTATTTTCTTCCTAAATAGCCCCATTAGTCGGCAAAACTATCGTTATTGATCGGAGAAAAATCCACATTGCGTACGGAAACCTCAAAACGGTAATCTGCCATCTAGTCATAAGGAAATATTTCTTTGGGGAAAATCAGAACGAGAATTTGTAACCAAATTTTTTACAGGCAGATATTATGCCCAAATGACATAGAATCTAATTTGCTTGACAATAGGATTTAATTTCAACAAGATGATGCTCAAAATTTGCGGCAAAATCTGGATGTAGTTTTTTCTAATCAGTGGATTGGTAGCAATGGTACTAATGAATGGCCAGCAAGATCAGCAGATCTGAATATCTTAGATTTTTTATGAGGCCACCTTAAAACATTTGGAGAGGGTTTCAACTACTACAGTTAAGGTAAACTTCATAAAAATACTCTAAATATATTGCATATCGAAAATAAAAGTTAGCTTATTTTTGGACTTTTCTAGAAAATTTATCGACTCTTTTACATATTTAATTCGAATTAAAGATTCCAGCCTGTGTACTAAATGAAAAAATAATAGAGCACTTAGTAATAGTTAATTAAACAAAATATTTCGCACACAGATAGACATTAACAAAACACGCAGGTGATTAGATGTTAAAAAGAAAACATTGGTTGTACACGTATACCTGAATTTCGTGAACAATGTGATGGCCACATTACATACAAAAAAAAGGATTGTAGAAGGCGCAATGGGTCGATATGTTCTCGTTTGTTACTCTTACAAAATACTTCATGACTGTATAAAATTCCTGAATACTAGGAATTATTTCTCCAGGCGGCTTTACAAACGTAAAGTTATTAGAGCAAGTTACTAAGTAACTAAATTTAGTTACTTGTATCATGTAAACAACTCGATTTAGTGCATTGGCAAATGCCGCTTTTAGGTAACTGTTAATTCAAGTGAATAAAATGAACTTCTATTTACTTGAACAAATACTCTCCCCAACTCCTGTTTCGCAGCAACTAAATTCCAAATAAACAAGTGTAGATAATTCAGTTTACTACAGAGTATTAGTTCCAACTGCCCAAATACCCAAAGGAAAAAAATTATCCAACTTGTCTCGTTGAGTTGAAGAAGCTATATTAAAATTCGTACAAGATTATCGTGAAAGACTATGCTTGTAGGATACAAGAACTACAGTTTATAAGAACGAGCAAGCCCGTGACTCAGTTTATAGAGAGATTAAGGACATTGGACCCTGAGATCAAATCATAAAAACAAAAAACAAAGCAAGCAGTTGTTGAACAAGAGGAACACCTAAAGAAAATATCGACTTTTAAAGATGGAAGCTTCGAGGAACTCCTACCGCAAGAAAAAAATGATCGATATCAAAATTGAAACAGGTTTGTTCAGTAGTTGAAAAAGAAGCAAATTCGTGACACGTGAATCTGTTTCAGTGGGTTTTTGTCCGAGTGTTGCCGCACAGCTAATGACTCTTCAACCCACTTCGACTATAAAAACACAAGAACAAATTCAACCTATTCTTACACAGTTCAAACTCCTAGACTGGCCTATTTACATCAGAGACCAGCAATACGTTTGCTCCCATATACATCTCTATACCTTTGCAATCCCCTATGGATGTTACGAGTAACAATATATCAATATACAATATTAACTGTTGTGATTATGACTCGATCAATAATGGCAGTTATTCACAAACAGACATAATGGGTTTAGTATATTCGGTTACTCATAATGAAGATTTTGTCAAGAAAAATGTTTAAAGATAATTATTGTTCTAATATAAAATAAGTAAGAATTCTTATAAACTACCTGAGAACTTCATAAATAGCATCGCATACTTCTGATACAAATTTGAAAACTGCGAACCTTAACACGCGCAATAAATTCTGTAAAGTTCTATAACTATTTCTTGTTGCCAAATATGATAATGTCATTGCTAATTCTTTTCTGGGTGGAATGTCAGTTCTCATTATAGCATAATTTTTCTCAATTTTCTGGAACATTTGATCTAGCAGAGTCTCAAACTTTGCTTGGATATCGTCATACAATTTATATATTCTTAAGAATCCTCATTTGCAAGTTCCCTGAGCAACATAAAAGACCGCCGACTTCAAAAATTTCAATTTCATTTAAAAATGTATAGTTATTTTTCACTTTTTAACGCACTTTTAGAAGTCAGTTCAATTTTTTTTATAAAAATTTTATTTTTCGATTTTTAGTTTTGAATTCATTATGATATCCATAAATTATTTGAACTAAGTACTAATTGAGATTAGTTTACCTCGCAATTACTCCAAGGTGGCAAAAAATGACCCGTTTTATCCAAAGTTGTAAATCACCCTAAAATAAACCACTAAAAATTCTTTGACTTTTGGAGTTTTCCAAATACGAGTGAAATTATGTCAAACAATTAGTCTGTCATAGTAAATCCACTATCTTAAATTTCAAATTAATTTTAGATTGGTAATATAGACCCCGAAACTTTCCAATATCGATATGTAAAGTACTTAAGACGTAAATTTCTTAGCCCGATATATTTTATATTGCATGTTGAGTTTGTATACGCCCCAAGAACCCCGTAATATCAATTTTAGACAAAATCGGAAAATGTAAAATTTTCAGTCCTTCATATCGTATCTTATCAACTTAATAGTTGTAAAAAGTTAACTTTATATTCGTAATACAATACCCCAAAAATCTTTTAAAACGATTCAGTCCCACCTTTGAATATTGGATTCGTCATATTGAATCCTGAAAAAATAATTTTAAATTTATATTTTTCACCCTCAAGAACCCCTATATCAGTTTTGGAGAAAATCGAAAAATGTAAAATTTTCAGGACGTCATATTGAATCCGCCAGATTTAGTTATTCAAAAAATATTCTAAATTCGTAATTAGCACTAACAAAAATCCCCCAATACTGATTTTAGACAAAATCGAGAGGTGTGGAATTTTTAATCCGCAATCTTGGATCCACCATATTTAATTTTTTTAATAATAATTTCAGATTAGTAACGTGCGATCCCGAAAACTCCCTCGTACCAATTTTGGAAAAAATGGGGCAAAATTGATTTTTTCGTCCGCCATGTTGGATCCGCCATATTGAATTTTTAAAAAATATTTTGGATTCATTATGTGCGACCCCAAAAACTCCCCCACACCAATTTTGGAGAAAATCGAACAAAATGAAATTTTCTTGTCCGCCATATTGGATCTGCGATATTGCATTTTTTAAAAATAATTTCAGATTCGTTGTGTACGACCCCAAAAATACCCCCGTACCAATTTTGGAGAAAATCGGGCAAAATTATTTTTTTGGCCGCCATATTGTCAGCGCCATCTTGGAATTTACTGCACCAAGTTCGTTCAAAAAAATATGAGACCTCCGCAGCAACTTCCTGAACATAACGTAAAAAATTTCATTAAAATCGGTGCCTCCGTTCCGGAGTAATACATAAAAAAACATACTCGACGAATTGAGAACCTCCTTCTTTAAGAAGTCGGTTAAAAATAGCTTTAAATTTAATGTCCGTTCTATATTAAATGATTTTGTACTAAAAATCATGAATAATATACATTTACTTTGAATTTACAGTAATTCATTGAAATATCAGTTTGTTGTACATTAAATTTGTTTAAATAGAATTTTAAATTTCAATGTAGTAACTGAAAAGATATATCAACTTCTCTACATTAAAATTAATTTACATATTCCCTAATACTAAAGAAATTTGCATTATTATTCAATATGCATTGTATGAGAATCCGGGAGATGGCGTAACTTGTATTAAACTTTTTATTTAGTATGATATAAGTTGCTTAAAGGACTCAATTTTCTTATGGCGAGATGTACATGTCTGCCCCGTACTGACGGGAAACAGTGAGTTCGAAACCAGTCTAAATGGCTGACACTACTTATGAGAAGAATGTCCACCTTTTTCCTGGTAGTTTCAGAATTTTAATGTTGGTGCATTAAATATGTGATAACATATCTGAAATTCAATGAATACTGGTTGTATATTTAAGGTACATAGTCATCTTAAAAAGTAAGAATCATACTTTAAATTAATTGTATGTTTACAGTAAATCTAATGGAATAAATTAGTTTAAATTAATGTAAATTATTAAATTTAATTTATTATATTAAATGCATTTAATTAACATTTCTGAAATTTGCTTCCAGCATATTTACATTAAATTTAATGCATTTCCTTTTTACAGTGTACACTGTTAAAAATAACTTTAAATTTGATGTCCATTTTACATTAAATTTAATGATTTTGTACCAAAAATCCTGAATAATTTACATTTGCTTAGAATTTAAACCAATTTATTGAAATATCAGTTCCATGCACATTAAATTTGATTAAATGATATCTTAAATTTCAATAAAAAAACTGAAATGATATTTCAACTTCCGTACATTAAAATTAATTCACATATACCCTTATACTAAGATAATTTACATTATTATTCAATATACATTGCTTGAGATTCCGGAAGAAGGCGCAACTTTTATTGAACTTTTAATATGACATAAATTGTTTAAAGGATTCAATTTTGTTATGGTGAGATGTACATATCTGCCCCTTACTGACGGGAACCAATGAGTTCGAAACCGGTCTAGATGACTGACACTACCTATGGGAAAAATGCCCACCTATTCTTGGTAGTTTCAAAATTTTTTGAACTCATATTGGTGCATTAAGTATGTGCTAACATATCTCAAATTCAGTGAACACTGGCTGTAATGATAAAATTTTAAAGTTAATGTTTGATTACATTAATATAATGTAAATTATTAAATTTAATTCATAACATTAAATGCACTTAATAAACGATTGTGAAATCTGCTTCCAGCATATTTACATTAAATTTAATGCATTTCCATTTTACAGTGTGCCTCACTGTCGTATTGTACTTGTTAAATAGCCCCCTTAACGGAATAGCAGCAAATGTTAATATGTACTAACATAGAATATATTTCAAACTTCAGCCAAGAAGGCTTTTATATGTTAAGATTTAGTTTAATACTTGCAAATGTTGAATTTCGTTAATAAATAAATTTTTCCATCCTTAGTTTTTTTCACTGTTTAATGTCTTTAAGTGAATTAATTTTATATAAAATGGCGAAGGAAATTTAAAGTCCGATTCTAAAGTTTACACCAACGTGATACAAATTAATAAAAGTTATAGAAACCAGAGTCACTCAGGCATATCAGTATTTTTAC
The DNA here is from genome assembly GCA_034092305.1 of Diaprepes abbreviatus. Classification (NCBI taxonomy): domain Eukaryota; kingdom Metazoa; phylum Arthropoda; class Insecta; order Coleoptera; family Curculionidae; genus Diaprepes; species Diaprepes abbreviatus. Next base: position 2,011,850 of record JASJET010000316.1, read on the forward strand.
TAAAAAAAATATTTTTAAATGTAATGAATTTTAACTGGATTTTCTATTTTCTTTGACACTAAATATACTTTTAAAATATATAGCATTAACATTTACTTGACATTAAATCTCAAAACTTTGATTTTGTAATATTATTATGCATATTAAATTTTATTAATAAAGAAACAAAATCATAAAATTTTCATAATTCGACGATATTTTATGTAAGACAAATATAATTTTTAATTAATTATTGTAGTATAATTTGACAGTTAAGAATTTAACGTAATAAATTTTCACGCCAAACTAAGCCAGATGACGAACGTAAGGAACGGCAAATACAATTTTGGAGCAAATGCGCACATCACTTTAAGCAATTCATTAAATGGATATTTTATTAATTTCTAAATATACCGGGTTAAAATAAAACTTTCTTCATTCGCGCTTCCGAGTCGGTTTTAAATAGAAAAATTTGACTTGACTTATCTATAGAATGGCGTTACAGCTTTAAAGATTTTAAAAAAATGTTTGTCCAGAGAGAAAGAATTTTAAAGTTAGATACTTATTTACTTTTCAAGAATGCATATGTTAAGAAAATCATCGTCATGTTAAAAGGAGAAAAATGCATTTCGCCGTTAAATTTCACTATGATTTTATTTCAAATAGAAGATCAATATTTAGTATTATAACAAACTGGCTTATAGAAAACTGGATATAAATGTTGTAAACTGGGCAGTCCCGGTCGCTCTTCTTGAAAAACTTACATGAAACACGTTTTTACGACCGTTTAAACCGCTTGGCTTGCAATATTTATAATTTTTATCGTGTTTTAAGTTTTAAGTCATAAGCGATATAAAATACTTAACTTCTTTATTCAATAATGCTAATTTACCATAACCTAACAGTCAGTGAAAACTAATATAGTGTGAGTCCGTGGTCATTTGATGTATAGTATACAGGTGTCGAAAATCCAAACCAAAACCTGGACGTTTCTTAAGTAAGATAAAGAAAATACTATATTATTCATCAAATCAAAATGAGGCAGAATATAAGCATCGACATATGTCCTTAAATTTAATAAATTACCAGTTTGGCCCTAGGGTGAGTAGTAATACAATGCTGGCGCGGTGAGAGCGGGCGGCACCATACGCCACGCCCCAGCACAACAAGAGGATTCCAAGTTATTTGCTTTCATTCACGCCGTCGAAGCGTAAGTACCGAGTATTAGTATTTCCGTGTTTCACGCCAATTTTTTTTGTATTTGAAATGGTAGTTTATTCCACGGAATAAAAAGAGATGATTATTAAGTGTTTGTAACACAGTGTTACTATTCTGGTAAATTATGGATGAGATAATTATCAGATTTGCATTTACGTGCGAAAATCATCCTGTTCCTTGAAAATTTAGAATTTCGGAAATTATTAAAAAATTTGAGACAACCGGTTGTCTAAAAATTTGTAAAAAATGCATTGATAATAATGAGGAGCAACCGGTTCCTTAAATTACTGAAAAACAAGCAAATCGGGAAACTAACGTTTGTAGTTTAGCAGAGATTAAATTTCCTTGCAATAATACCATAGTCTAATTATAAAATTTACCTTCACCGAAATTGAAGTAAAAGTTTTTAATTAAAATGTTACAGTTGTTTATAAATGTAGTAGTGTAAGCATCTTTTTGGATAATACCTTTTCTAATTTACATTTGGAAAAATTGTTTTTTTTAGTAATTTTCCTCATATTTAAATTTAATATTGTCATGCGAAAAGGAATTTATGTATAAAAGAAGTTTTTAGGGAAAAAATTTTAAACTACGTAACATAAGAGTTGTGAAGTAATAATGACTTAAAGAGCTATTTAACTATTAACTATTCAGGAGCGTGCCAATTACACCTTCCGTATTCAGAATCCTAAACCAGAGAATAATGATTGTCGATCAGGCTAAAACTTCCATATTTACTATGGCACTGTGCTTTCTAAACACGTAAAAATAGGTTTTATTCTAGCCGGACTTGCTGATTGTATGAAAATTAAAAAAAAAAAGAAAAAGAAAATGCTAACAGCACCGTATAAATATCATATCTAATATTCACGTTAAACTAATTTTTATTCTATAAGTATGGCATATCTTTATAAATATAGAGGACATTTATCCAACTTCGTTTTCTTTACTTGCCATTTTTGCGCAGTACTATCCCACTGTTTCTGCCCGAGTCTCTCGCCACAAGTCGGCTAATAATAAGTGCGCTAAATGCTATTAGACCACATCCTTTTCTAAGTGAGTAAGGAAGGTCAGCTTAGCCGAATATCCGATTTAGATTCTAACTAGCCTAAGGGCTATTACACGACCCTGAAATCAGTCCCTAACTCTCCACATAGCATGAAAGATTGTAGTAGTCTATGGTGTATGTGTTCACATTGTTGTAAGAACATTTTTGTGTTACGAACCTTTAGTAATAGGAGCTTTAGCGGGTATCAGGTAATAAAGGTGCACTAAAATACTAAGGTGAAACGTTATAGAATGAAGTTTTATATTTGAATATGTTTGAGAAGACCACGAGAAAACGCGACAATGCGCTCTTCCAACGATCAGAAAAGACTTTCTACCGTAAACTCAATTCTCCACCTAATATGGCAGATAATAGATATCCCAATAGATAGCAGGTAGAAGAGTTCTGGGGAAACTAACTTTCCACACCAGCCAATTGTAACTACAGCCAGATGCAGTTTGAGCCATTTACCACCGAGGAAATTTCAAGAATAATCAAGGAATCCCATAACTGGAAAGCTCCAGGTCTCGATGGGATCCAGAACTACTGGCTCAAAATATTTTGGTGTATGCACCATCAGCTGGCTAATTTTATTAATGATGTTTTTCTTAAACCAGCAAAAATGCCATTGTTCTTGACCGAATGTATTACGTACCTCCTACCAAAGGACCAACACAACACACATGACCCAGCTAAGTATAGGCCAATCACCTGCCCCCACACTGTATAAAGTCATCACCTCTTGCTTGACCCAATGCGTCTATGCACATTGTGAGCAAAATAGCATTATTACAACTAAACAGAAAGGATGCACGAGTAGAGCAATGGGATGCAAGGAAAAATTGATTGTTGACTCTGTCATATGTAACCAAGTCTATACCAACCGAAGAATCCTCTTTGCTGCCTACGTGGATTATAAGAAGGCCTTCAACTCAAAACTGTATTGAGAATGTATAGAGTCGATAATAATTTTGTTTCCTTTTTAGGACGCATCATGTCAACCTGAAGAACTAGGATCCAGTTGCAAGTGTCATCCCGCGACACCATCGAAAGTAACACCATTCCGATACGAAGGGGAATATTTCAGAACAACTCACTTAGCCCATTCTGGTTCGGCCTTGCAATGAATCCACTATTACTCCGATAAACTCCACCAGATACGGCTTTAGTATTAGAAATAACAAAATTGCTTTTTTCGATTCAAAGCCACATAAAAGAGGAGTCCTGACCTACTATGACATAAATGCCACCAATTTTGTAGTTTAAATGTGTTTGACAGAAGTAACAACCCGCCAAAAGTGTCTGGTAATTATTAATACAACTTTATAATATTGTCCTTCTAAACAAAAATAAAAGTTTGTACTCTAATATTTGACCTTGGCACCTTTGTGCACCTTTACTTGAGAAAGCTCCATTTTTCGAGGTTCATAACTAACAAATATTCTTAATTACCATGGAAGAGACACCTTAAATCTTAAGCTATATACTAAGACCTATATCTCGTGAACACAGGCAAGAACCTGACTAAGAAGTCTCTAACCAGCACATGTGAATTTTTTTCACCTAAAATAGTAACTTATTTATGGTATTAAATGTTAATAACCAATTTTTAAACTTCAATTTAAAAATGTTCTCGAATTTGTTAAGACACTAATTTCTAAACTAATAAATGTTATTTAGTCGCAATTCCATGATGTCGAAAAAATTTTCCTGAGACTTATAGAAAGTTGCTGTGTGCTTGATCAAAGTTATATTCCGTAAAATTAAAATATATTTTCCACCAGTGTTCAAGATATAATACTTTGAGTTTCGCTATTAGGAGAATATTGTTAACGAACAGAAAGTTTTAATGTATATGGTAACTAGATCGGGGATAGATCTTAAACCTCTTTACTAAATCCGGGGTTTATAAAATTTAATTAATTATTGAAGAAACTTCTTATAAAGTTATGATTACGCATTCTGTCACGATCCAAATGCTAATTGAGTAATTATTGATTAACATACTTCATATCTATGCAATGGGCGTCTAAAAGTTTTAGTTTATTTAGAAGTACGTGGTATTAAAATACAATACGTACTTTATTGAGATGATTATTATTATTCCTATTCAGTATAAAATTAATTAAATTAACATATATTGTTAGGGTGCATTTCAATTTAAGTTTACTTTGGTTAATTGGCAAACACAATATTTTTTCTTCAAGCATCCTTCATAAAATCTTTGAATAACCACAGTCCATTCGTTAAATCTTTGATTTCACTATATTACAAACCCTCGTAGTTCTATTTTTTTCCTAATTTCTTTCCCAGCGCGGTTATTTTTTTCCCTGAGTCTTACCTACACTCTTACACTACAAAGTACGGTTTTAAGTTGCATTTGATTATTAATTTGACCATTATTATTGATGTTCTATAAGACTGTGTGTGGTTGTTGTTTATTGATGCTGAATTTACCATTATTTTTTTTAAATAGATCTCGGGTTTCCTGCCTACTACTATTCGTGTAAAATTCTTTATTTTCTCCTTTCTTATGGCAGTTTTCCTGAAATTATTTTGAATAATTCCGTAAACGTTGTTTTATTTACATTATGGCTCTTAGGTTATATGTCACGTTCGAACTTGCATCAACGGATTACCTTTCATACCTCTCATCAAAGTTTTTTATGTTTCTTTGGGTTGTTATGCATGGTTTGCTTTAGTGACATCCTAATTTATAAGGTGCCCAGGCTTTCAGGGAAGTTTTTCCTATACTTGCAATGTATTTCTTTAATTTAAAAATAACTATTGGGATACTTATTTAATTTTAGAGCAGAAAATGTTAATTATTAATGAATTGGCTTATTTAACAAATTTATTTAAGCCGACTGTTGGGTCATTTTTGAGCCGTCATTTCTTTCAAAAATGTCAACTGAACGCGCTTAAAAGAGATAACGTTGTGCGCAAGTATGGATCGTGTTCATGAAATGTAGGCGTTTTTGCGTTGACTATCATTTGTTCCATTTGGGATTTGGGATTTTGGGCTGGAAATCATTTATTATCCTGGTAATTGAGTTTAGTTGAATAGTTACTTAATCTTTTGTCTGTTTGGTGTGTATTGAGTTATTTTTACCTGGACAAAACTAGAGACTGAGATTTCAGCAGTTCTCCGCGTGTTAACGAAGAAATTTTGCTAAACCTCAAAAAGAAGAATATTGGGTTCCTCCTTAATGGTAATCTTCCTACTTGTATCCTTCCTACTGGTTATATTGCTACTGAGATTCTTTCAACTAGTAATTTTATTACTGGTATTCTTCCGATAGCTTGTTTTTGGTTTTACTTTCGCGTCAACCTTTTTAATGTGACACTTGCATCTACACGGTCAGCTAGTAGTCTCACCATCTATCAGGCCAACTTTTATTATTATTTTTTTATATTTTAATGATAACCTATAATTAAGTATATTCTATTTTATTTTATAAAGCATTGTGCAATTTTCCGACAATCCATTATCATGATTTATACAGGGTTTGCGTTTTGTTTTAGCGCCAGTAGGTATGAGAGTATTTTATGTTAAATTTTATATGATTTTTTTGTGTATTTATATGAACTTGATTGTCATTATAATACTTACACTACAGCTATACCTTTATCATAGCATAGCAATAACATTAAGGTGTGCACCGTGAATTCAGTATTAGTGCGTTGCAGATACTTCGCTAAAATCTCATTTGGCATATTATGTGCTTGTATAGATCAACTGAGAAAATTTAATGTGTACTCGATCATAAAGCGTGCCTATTGGTTGGCGCTGACTGCTCCCCTTTTGGAGCACCGTTGATGGTGTCAGTCTAGGCTCAGATGCCGTGGCGGTACAATGATCCTGCTTGAGGAGAGTTTTCCGGGTAGAAGAAACATTAAATGCATCCTCTCTATTATTCAGCCTCCTTTTTTTTTTAATTTTCACTGGACTCACAATTTAATCTTGCCTTGTACTGTTTTATGTAAGCGATTTGTTGGCAATTGCTAAAATCAATTTTGTATTCGGGCTGATGTTTAAGAAGAGCTCATGTTGTCTATTTATTTCTTATGCTGAGCTTATGTTCCTCCAGCCTTATCGATATTATTTTGTTATTTTGTCCTATATGTATTTTACTGTAGGTCCGGCATGCTATCTTATATACGATGTTTCAAACCGATTTTGTCCTTTGGCTTGCTTACATGTGAGCTTATTGTTGTGTGTGGTTTATAGGCTGAGATATGTTATGTATCCTGAGCAATCTACCGACAAAAGAAAACGATGCAGCTGGCAGACAAGCTAAAATTACAATTGAAAATGCTATCGTTTCCTCACTTTCAACCCTAATAAAGAATATAGTAACTATATCCTATCTATTACTAAAAACCATACCCAACTGAGGTAAACTAAAATCATCTTTTTTGAAATCTTGCTTTTCATTTTTTCTCACTCCTAAAGAAAATGTTGTCTAGAATAAATTATCCAAGTGGTCCTAGATACCAAGGGCCACTTAATCAATCTAACCATACTTAAAATTTTTTATGAAAACTTAAATGATCAAAATTATTTGGGGGTTCCGTGATTCATTGGACATCCAATTTAAGTCACAATGATATCACAGATTATTTCATCTCACAGATGCGACAAAAGATGTTTCCATCAGAACGAAATTTAGTAACCTTGCTTACCCTCGTGATTGGCTATACTACATTGGGAAAAAGTATTAAAATTGGAACGAATATATGACAGATATGACAAAATCATTTCAGCTAAAGGCAAATTTCTCTGAGGATTTCTTTTACATTAAACCCAATTTCATTGTGTACGTTTCGTTGTATTATTTCCAATTAATATTTTATATTTTTATATGAAATTATCATATATAAAATATTTTTGTTTAATAATGGTTTGTGGGACTTTCTGTGTAGGTCGAAAACTGTAAAAATATGGGCCTTTTTTAAATTCTCTGAAAATATCTTTAAGTAAGGTGAATTACACTGTTAAAAATAACCTTAAATTTAATGTACAGTCATTAATTAAATTTAATGATTTTGTACCTTTAATCGTGAATAAATTACATGTACTTTAAAATTAAAACTCTGTACATTAAATTTAATTGAATGTTGCCTTAAATTTCAATAAAGTAACTGAAAACATACCAAATTTAATGTATAATTACATTAGATATAATGTAAAGATTATTAAATTTAATGCATTAATATTAAATGCCTTTAACGAACGGTTGATGAAATTTGCTTCCAGCACATTGCACTAAATATAATGTGAAGTTTTCTTACAGTGTATACTAGTGATAAAAAATATATGATAGGAAGTTATCTCATAAAATTTTGTTCCACATATTTGTAGCGAAAGCTTAATGTATTTACTAACTGTCTCTAAAAATATATGATATATACATACAGTTTTTACAAGTCATTCGGAATCCATAAATAACTATAAAACAAAAATAACCAATTTGTTATACAATAATGGAAATAGTTTTTTTTCTCTTAATTTAAAGAAATACGGCACTTTTTACGAAAACGAGAGTAAGTATGAACATCTGTTTGGGCTTTTGATTTTAATTTTTGTTCAATCGAGAACCATATCTTGTTGTACGTCTTTTTAATTTTAATCATTTCTATCAGTATTATCTCGGCCTTTTCTCTAATCTTAATAATTTTTGCTCGGCAAGTAAGGTCACAACAATTAAACCGTTGAACTTCAAGAATACCGTCAAAACTGTCGCATCTGTAGGGTGATAAAATCTATGACAATATCAAATCTGGCTAAGTTGAAGGCCTATAATTTAACGGCAACTAGATCGGGTATAAAAATTAAGCCTTCTTAGTGAATATACCTGAAAGTTAAATATTTCCTTCCTAAAATTTGAAATTATTAAAATATTTACATTATTTTTTTATTTGACTACTAGATAAAAAAAATTAAATATTTCGAACCCTATCTACATATTTTAAAATAAAATTAACTTAGCTGAGGCACTATTATTATAACGAAATGCTAATTGACAAAAACATTTATTTTGAGTCATTTTTAATTTAAAATAAATACTAGATTACAATTTTCATTAATTTGGAGAGCATATTAATAAGTGTCAATTTTGCGATAAATATAATTTAAAATCCGATAATACAGATCGCTGCTTCCAAAAATTTTAATTACAACTTCCATTTGTCATTTATCTTGTTTGGAAACTGCAAAACAAAACTATGATCTCATTAATAACAATTTTATTGCTCGCAATCGAGGAACGTTAATTTTGATTTTAATTAAACGTCACGCTTTGTGCACGTGACTTATCACAGGCGTTAATATAAAATCATCACGTGACGAAGCAAACTAATATTCGAGCCAAGAAACAAAAGCAATAAATCAAGATAGTGACAATATCCTGTTGTCTGATCTGGAGATTGATTGCAACTCGGGTTATGCTTCAGTCAAACGATTTTTTGTTGTTAAAGTCGAGCTTGACAAATGTATTACAACATGTTTTTAAAACTGGAGTTTAAAAACCGTTTGTGTTAGTCGTAAAAAAGATATATAAAGCTGAAACTTTATTTCAGAAAAAGAAAAACTCTTTTAATTTTATTGGATTATCTATAACATGTCGAATGTTCCTGATATTTATTTTTATTTTTGAGGGTATTATCAAATACAAATCACTTTATTAGAAAAGTATACAATAAATATTTTATGTGCAGTAAATAAACGGCCAAATCTACATATTCTGATGGTCGTGACATGTCACAACATCACGTAGTGAGCAAAAAAGTAAATGTCACTGTTGGTATATGTTGCTACCGCATTATGGAAAATAGTAATGCGTAACCTCCAAAAATCATTTAAAAGAGCAACATAGTCTTTAATAAAACAAACAACAAGATTCGGCTTTAGCACGTTGAGAGGGGTCTATTTTTTATAGATAAGTTATCTTCATATATATATTTTCTGGATTCTGGACTAACGTTTCCAAAATTTTCGAACCCCCAACTTCAAAATCTTTAAATTTGAATATCGATTAGGGCAATTTGTGGTAGTTAACAAGTGGTGACTCACTACTCTAAATATACCACATCCAATATATAACTTTAAATAAATATTCACAGAAACATAATCTTCGTATATCGGTAGGTTGTAAAGTTTTCCTACCACACAAATTCACAGATTGTGATTGTGAATTTTGCACCTGGTTCGTTGCAGCTTGGCTGAGGCGAGCATTAGGTGGTAGAAACACATACTGAGAGAGAACTAGAATTGGAATTGCAGGAAATATACTGTAGTTATTTTCCATTAACGCCCTGAGAAGAAAAAACGGTAATTTACTTAATAGTCGGAAAATCAAGTGGGTTTTTCTGGCCGATAAAGACACCTGGCCCCACCAAACTTTTTATATGTATTTTGACCCCCCGATATATATATCGGCAGGCGGCAGCATACGCCACACCCTAACACAACAAGAGGATTCCAAGTTATTTGTTTCATTCAGGCCGTCGAAGCATAAGTCCCGAGTATTGGTATTTCCGTGTTTCGCGCCAAATTTTTTTGTATTTGAAATGGTAGTTTATTCCACGGAACAAAAAGAACAGATTATTAAGTGGTACTATTCTGGTAAAGGTATGGATGAGATAATCAACAGATTTGCATTTACGTACGAAAATCATCCTGTTCCTTGAAAATTTGGAATTTCGGATATTATAAAAAAATTTGAGACAACGGGTTGTCTAAAAATTTGTAAAAAATGCACTGATAATAATGAGGAGCAACCGGTTCCTCAAATTACTGAAGAACGAGCAAATCGAGAGAGTGACGTTTGTAGTTTAGCAGAAATTAATTTGCAATAGTACCGTAATTGCCGAACAACTTGATATGAACGCTCGAACAGTTCGGAATATTTTAAAGCAGAACAAATATCGCTGTTACAAATTACGAATAACTGAAGAAATTTTTCCTAAAGATCAGAAAACACTTATGGTGTTTTGTGAGGACATGATAGAAAGGGCTAATAGGGATATAACCCCTGAAGTTTTGGCAAATACAAGAACCGTATTTTACAATAGACTGGGTTATTGTCTGGCTCAAAGTGGAGGCCTGTTTGAACACCTCTTGTAGACTTTTAAGTGTGTTTGTTGATTTACATTGAATTTAATTATTTGTTTATTTATTTACAATTACTGAACGTGTTACTTTTATTTTTTACCAGAAGAAAAGTTTATTTTTGAGAATGATTTTTAATTTTAAACTGGTCTTTTAGCTTATTTACTTAGAAATTACCGCTGCGTTTCATTAGTATTTTTATTAGAATAAACGTTTATTTTGTAACAGAAATATCAATTTTCTTTACGCTCAACAGCCAACAAAAACTAATTTTTTTTTGTATTTCGACTATTTGATGTATTTAAAACAATGTATCAAATAGTCATTAAATATTCCAAATTCCGTCGATTACGTTATAAATTTAGACGAAAAGTAAATACACCCTCTCATTCGTTTCAAGGTACTGCTCGTCTTCGTGTCGCACGAAAGCCAGCGGGGGTAATATTGCGCGTAGGCGTTCCCTACGATCTTCTGTTTCGAACTAACCTGAAAGAAGTTAGACGGGCTTAGTGGGTCAGAATTTGAGAAAACGCCCAATTTCTAGTTAAGAAATTTAAAATACAAAGTTGGCTGTAGTACGTTTCTATTAAACCTCGGTAATATGAACTGTCAGTTTTTTTTCTAAAGTTTCGTCTCAAGTCAAAGGCAACAGTGTTGGGGTTGCGTCGCTCCGAGTTACATTTGTGCTCCGCTCTTCTATTTGACATTGGATTGTCGGTTACAAAATTATGCTAAACAGAAAGGCAGTAATATATTTTTACCGTACTCTGGTGTGTAAAATACAAAAAAAGCATATTATCCACATGACGAGTATCTAACTTTTACTGGATCACACAGTGGATCGAATTATATTGCTTTAATTAGATGCCCTTGAACCAATCGATAAATTAGATTTGTAGATCTGAGTTTCATTTGTAAATGGGGCTTCGATGGAACGTCAGGTCAGAGCCAGTACAAAATGAAATTCTCTCATCCGAATATTTCTGATACAAACTTATTCCTCACCTCTCTTATTCCACTTCAATTAGCAGGTATTATCACACAAACTCAACAAGAACAGATTTGTTGTACAATTCCAAACCCTTCTCTACTATGAACTGCGGGCCTCTGAAATTTGAATTTATTAAGGAAACCGAACAAAAATTTTTAAAGAAAATAGAAAATTATGAACTCGAACCAAACAACTTGCACTATATAAGAGAGTTCTCTTTGCCACCCGAGCTTCAGTACAGTACAACTTATCTATGACGATGATAGATAGCTAGGTGAATGCTTTGGCTGGAGCGAAATCGGTCCAACGTTGTTACCTCTGCCAAACAACATCTCAGTTCAACAATATTGATACTGTGTCCCAGTAAATACAGAGTATTTCAAGCTACAACTGTTAACTCTACACGCATGTATTTGATTTTTCGAATGCTGCTTGTATTTGTCGTATCAACGTGACACACAGCATTGGCAAGCCCGTAAGCAAGAAGACAAAGAGGTGAGAGGATTAAAATATCGTTTTTTATTACAAAACCGAAAAAATATATATTTGTTTTCTTAATCTTAAATTATTGTATATAAAAGTTCGTTGATAAATATAATATAAATTATATCATAAGCAAAACAATTGTGGCAAACCGGAAGATCTAAGTTCCATAGCATTTTCCATTAAACTTTTGAAATAAGTCTGATTATAAAAGTTTACCTTCACCGCAATTGAAGTCAAAGTTTTTAAAATTTTACAGTTGTTTATAAATCTAGTAGTGTAAGCAACTTTTTGGATAATGCTATCTACCTTTTCTAATTTACATTCCGAAAAATTGTTTTTTTTTTAGTAATTTTCCTCATATTTAAATTTAATATCGTCATGCGAAAAGGACTTTATGTATAAAGAAGTTTTTAGGGAAAAAATTTTAAACTACGTAATAAAAGAGTTGTGAAGTAATAATGACTTAAATGGTTATTAAACTATTAACTATTCAGGAGCGTGCCAATTACACCTTCCTTATTCAGAATCCTAAATCAGAGAATAATGATTGTCGATCAAGCCAAAACTTCGATATTTACTATGGCACCGCGCTTTCTAAATACATAAAAATAGGTCTTGTCCTAGCCGCAGTTGCTGGTTGTATGAAAATTTAAAAAAAGACAAAGAAAATGCTAACAGCACCGTATAAATATTATATCTAATATACACGTTAAACTAATTTTTATTCCATAGGTATGGCATATCTATAAGGACATTTATGCAACTTCGTTTTTTTTACTTGCCATTTTAGCGCGGTACTAACCCACTGTGCCTGCTCGAGTCTCTCGCCACACGTCGGTTAATTATAAGTGTCCTAAATGCTATTAGACCACATCCTTTCCTAAATGAGTAAGGAAGGTGAACTTAGCCGAATATCCTATTTAGATTCTAGCTGCCCTGAGGGCAATTACACGGCCCTAAAATCAGTCCCTAACTCCCCACATGGCATGAAAGATTGTAGTAGTCTATCAGCAAGCTTTCAAGAAAGTTGTGACACCTTACAAGAAGCTTTTGTGAAAGCCTGCGGTAATTACCTAATGTCCGCAACAAATACTAATGGAAAGATTACATCTAAGCTTACCATAACCTTTCACAAAAGCATAGAGTAAGATATTTTGAAAGCTTACGTCAAGATCCACGTCAGTTTCTGAAACTTTCTACTTGGTATATATAACCTTACATGATGAAAGCTTTTCTATAATCTTTCAACCAATAGTTCTCAAAACTTTCGTGGAATCTTCCAGTAATTATCTAATGTTCGTGACAAATACTAACGAAAAGTCAAGACTCATGTAAGGTTGTGAAAGTTTCTACGTGGTATTCATTACCCTACACGAAAGCATTCTTTAATCTTCAAGCCATATTGGTGAAAGCTTTCATATATGGGAAAGGTTCCGTCCTACGGTAACCTTTCAGGAAAGCCTAACGTAAGTCTCTTTGCAAGCTTACAGTTAGTTTTCATTGGTAGGTATGTATATATATATATATATATATATATATATATATATATATATATATATATATATATATATATATATATATATATATATACAGGGTGTTTGGTACATCGATAGAAAGTTTGGAAGAGGTGATAGAGAATGTCATTTTGAATAATTTATGCCATATATGCCTTAGTACAAAAATGCACGGTTGTCGAATTACAGCACATTTTATAATTTTTCGGTTTTCTGGCAATTGGTGATTGAAAATTTGTTATGATACAGGTATAATTTTTCGGTTGGAAAAATATTTTTTTTCTTATTATTTGGTTTATAAACTATATTAACAACAAGAGGAATAAAATTAAAATAACACACAGAAAACTGTGCATTCAAGAATTTTATTCATATACGAAAATTCAAGTTTCATCTTAGATTTGAGTGATGTTTTTTTCTAACAGTGAGAAAGATAAATGCATTCAATTTACTTTAAAAATAACTTTGTTGAATTACCTTTACAGTGGTTTATCGAAACCCGTATCAAAAAAAATATTACATACATTAAATTCAGGGAAGATATTCATATTAACGAAAACAAAATATCTAATGTATTGCATTGGATGTTTTGAACGCCTAAAAGATGAATTTTTGTGTTTCTGATCACCAGGCCGGTAATTGTTATTTGTAAAATAAACATAAAAAAAAAATAAAAACACCAATACATAAACAACCAGTTTTTTTAGCCAACCATACAGATGATATCGGCTTTATGCTGGTCGCATACATCTTGCAATTGTGTTTTACACCAGTTCAGTGTTCACTTGCTAAATTTAAAATTGCCTTGTTGACAAAACGATGACTACTTTTTCCAATTTAGAAACCGCTGATATAATTTTCATGTATGGTAGAGCAGACGGCAATACAATTGCAGATCAAAGACTATACCGAGATCAATTTCCTGGAAGAAGAATGTATAAGTTTTTATTAACACATATCGCCGTATTTGTGAAACCGGTAATCTTATTTTCAGAGAAAGATTGTATGCAGACAGACATGCTGTCGAAGTAGAAAAACAAATTTGGGATTCATTTGATGCAGATCCAACTACTAGAAAGGTAGCTTATCAGCTTAATTTGTCTACTTGGAAAGTGAGAAACGTTATGAAAGTTGAAGGAAAATATCCATTCCATTACACCCCGGTTCAAGGCCTTGAAGAAGTTGATCCAGCATGGAGAATTCTGTTACGCCGTTACTTGTTAAACCTGATATGGAAGATGGAGTTTTCTTAAAAAGTATTTTATGGTCCGATAAATCGAAATTTTCTCGGGAGGGAATCACCAACTTTCACAATATGCATTATTGGGCTGATGAGAATCCGCAAATGAAAAAAGAAATATTCTTCCAACAGTAATTCGGTGTAAATGTATGAGGAGCGGTAATCGGAGGAACTTTTATTGGACCATATTTCCTTCCTGAACATTCAAACGGAGACAATTACTTAAAGTTTTTGAAATACCATTGAACGTAAGAGACAGAATAATTTTCCAGAACGACGGATGTCCAGCATATTATCAGTTTGACGTAAGAGATTTTTTAAATGAAACATTCCCTAATCGTTGAATGGGAAGCAACGGTCCCATTTTGTCGCTTGCGAGGTTCCCAGACTTAACGCCTATAGATTTCACATCTGGGGACGTGTGAAAGAACTTGTCTATAAAGTTGAAATAATAGACCATAATCAACTAACTGAAAGAATTAATGAAGCAGGTGTCACACTTAAGGAAAAAATGAGACTAGGCGTAACCACCACCCAAGTGAGGAAAAGGGTCCGAAAATGTATTAGAAATAATGGCTCACATTTCGAACATACCATGTAAAACAATACTTAATGTGATTTTGGTAATTTTAGGAAATTAAAAATAAATATAGAAAATTGTTAATTTCGTTAATATGAATATCTTCCCCGAATTTAACGTATGTAATATTTCACAAATACGGGTTTCGATATACTACTGTAAAGGTAATCCAATAAAGCTATTTTTAAAATAAATTGAATGCATTTATTTTTCTCACTGTTAGAAAAAAAACATCACTCAAATCTAAGAATGAGAAAATAAAATTTTTAAGTGCTCAGTTTATTGTGTGTTATTTTAATTTTATTCCTCTTCTTGTTATTATAGTTTATCAACCAAAGAATAAGAAAAAATATATATTTCAAACCAAAAAATTATACCAGTATCATAAAAATTGAATTTTCAATCACCAATTGCCAGAAAACCGAAAAATTATAAAATGTACTGTAACTCGACAATTGTACTAAGGCATATATTACATAAATTATTCAAAATGACATTTTTTATTATGTCTTCAAAATTTTCTATCAATATATCAAACACCCTGTATATATGTATATTATATATATATATATATATATATATATATATATATATATATATATATATGAAGTAAAATGCGAACAGTGATTGCAAACTTCGCTCCATCATGTCCTTTCCGTGTTAGAAGTTGCACAGTTTGGATGAATTGCTACAAAACACAATTCATCCAATTCCACCACCATCGAGATGGTAGCCTACCTGTACCATCACACCGAGAAGAAAGTAAAAAACTTACCCTCTCAGCTACAGTGCTACTGCAGAGGTACATGTTTCGTCTCTCACTAGACTCATCAGGGTACCGACATGCACCTGTCTGTGCAAAGGACAGATCGGAAGGAAGCATGCAACACTGAACGCGGCTTCGCCGACCTCCCGCCGGATGGCGTATATACGTTTATGCGGCTTTCACGGATTCCTCCGTGTGAGATGCAATAGCAGTGGTTATATCCACATTATGCCGTTGTAATGCTGAAATCACACTCAGCAAATGTACAACTAAATGCATCTCCGTATGTAAATGAAGTAAAATGTGGAGGAATCCGTGAAAGCCGCATAAACGTATATATATATATATATATATATATATATATATATATATATATATATATATATATATATATATAATATTTATATTATATCGTAGATTTTCACGGATGGTAGAATGAATAGTTTGGTTATTCCTGGTTTCAATCCGTTCGTTCAAAAAATCATTTTCACGACGTTTCGCCAAAATCTCATTTGGCATTTTTCAGTTCTCAGCGAGTAACGAGACGAACCGCACTTGAAAATGCCAAATGAGATTTTGGCGAAACGTCGTGAAAACGATTTTTTGAACGAACAGATTGAAACCCGGAATAACCAAACTATTCATATATATATATATATAATAAAATAGAAAACATCACAGTGGCGACATTTCGAAAACAGTATACTATATAAGAGGCTTACACGATAATTTCACTAATTCTTAATGGAAGCTTTTATTCGAGTTTGCAGCAAAGTATTCGTCAAGATTCTAAGGTTATAGGCCGATTGCAGAAAGCTTTCTCGAAAGAATCGATTTGGAATGATGGAAACTTTCCTTGAAATCTTACTGCAAAGTTACACTCAACTTCAAAGTTTGCTTACTTAATAGATTGCAATTTTTTTCTCTGAAGATTGTATGTATCTTCCAGAAACTTACAAGAAGGTTTCATAAAACTTTCTACAAAAATAGAAATACATCTTAAATGTTAACTTCCATAAGGTTTACAGTAAGGGACTTACATGTTGCTTTCATGATTTCTTAATAGAAGCTTACATTCGAGTTCGCAACAAATTACACATCAAGATTCAAAGAAGATTACTGCACGATTACAGAAAGTTTTCTTGGAAGTATCAGTTTAGTATAACAGAAACTTTTTTTGAAATCTTGCTGGAGATTTATACTAAGCATCTCAGTTTGCTTACTTGTTAGATTACATATCCTTTTTTAAGAAGATTGCATGTTATCTTTCAGAAAATTGCAAGAAACTTTCCGAAAATATGAAAATATATGTTAGCTTTGCATTGCATTAGGCTTTTAAAGAAAATATATAAGAGCCATATATGATGATTTCAAAAATTCTTAAAGGAATCACCCATTCAAGTTTGCAGAAAATTACCCGTAAAGATTCTAAGAAGGATGCTGGATGATTACAGAAAGCTTTCTTGAAATCTTACTGAAAAGTTACCCTAAGAAACCCACTTTGTTTACTTGATAGATTCCAATGTACTTTTTTTGGAAGACTGCATGTTATTTTTGAGAAACTTACAGGAAGGTTTCACGAAACTTTCACAGTTAGGTTCACGTTCATCTTTCATGTAACATTTTTTTATGTTTGTCGGAATCTTTCATAAAAGTTTACCGGGGATTCATTAAAAAAATTATTCATAAGCTTCCTGGAAAGTTCTTGGAAGATTACTTAGGAAGCTTACATGAAACTTTTATTGAAAAGCTTTTATGCTATGTGTAGAAGCTTTTATGCTATGTGGATGCCTGAATATTGAATGGATCGGAATTCTTTAATCATACAACCTTCACTGTGGAAATATCAAAATTGTGTTCTCTAATTATGAAAACACGGTACCGTTTTTGTTAATATAACAACGCCAAATTTATTTAAATATCACAAATTCAACTTCTTTGCAGTTTATGTGTAAATTTAAAAATTAAATACATATACTATTATTAACGCGTACCTATAAACCTCGTAAACCAAATTTATTGTAAACTGACATAGCAAAGTCTGTAGTCTATTGTATTGACTTAGGATTTGGAATTGGTAGTCACAATAGCTTCAAGTTTAGTCGAAGTAGAAATTGATTAAATTAATCAACGATAATTAATTTCCATTTTAATACTTTTGAAATATACCTATATATTCGCAATTTAGGGACGCAAAGGCACTAGTTTTTATTGATGCCAAAAATGGAAAATTTTTAGTCTGGGATATTTGAAGAACTCTTTAACTTTATAAAAACATTGATAAACATTTTACAACTCTTTTTATTCCCATTGTAATGCTAATTTTTGAAAGAGTGTAACTAAAATTTTATCTCAAATGTATCATCATTTAATAAACGGATTAATTAATTTGTCTTTTATAACTATTATATACAGCTTCTCTTTACAGAATCCATCAATAATCTGCTCAAGTCCATTTTTTTTCACGTAAGAGCACAAGTAAGGAGTCAAAAATCATAAAGCTGCAATGAATCATTGGCGTTACATAGCTGTAAAATTTTAATTTGAACAATAAATATTGCTCGAACGTAACGTCATACATTGCGTAACGGCGTACCGTCTTTGAGCATATCGGGGGTAACACTAGTTCATTTCATTGTTCTACAGTATTCTTTTTGCTCTTATGGTGTCGTGATTGTTCTATCCTAAAGTATAAATATATCATCAAATAATAATCCCGTATTTGACAAGTATCATAGTTATAAACGTATATGATTCCCTTGTGCATCAGATGCCAGCTGGAAATATAGTCTCCTCAAGTGCCAATATGCACATTTACATTAAATTTAACGAATTTCCTTTTTACAGTGTACACTGTTAGAAATAAATTTAAATCTAATGTCCATTCTATATTAAATTAAATGATTTTATACCTGAAATTATGAATAATTTACATTTACTTTAAATCTAGCAATTCATTCATATATCAGTTCGTTATTCATTAAATTTGATTAAATGATAACTTAAATTTCAATAAAGAACCTGAAAAGATATTTAAACTTTCTGTACATTAAAATTAATTCACATGTACCTTAACATTAAAGGAATTTACATTAATATTCATGATATATTGGGGGGGGGGAGATGGCGCAACTTGTATTGAACTTTTTGTTTAGTATGATATAAGTTACTTAATGGACTCAATTTTCTTATGATGAGGTGTACATGTTTTCCGATAATAACGGAAACCAATGAGTTCGAAACCGGTCTACAAATGATGGTACACTACCTATGGGAAAAATTTCTTCCTTTTCCTGGAGCAGAATTTTTTTACTTCGTATTAATGTTGGTGCATTAAATATGTGATAACATATCTTAAATTCAATGAACACTGGCTGTATATTCAATGTAGACAGTCACCTTACAAAGTACAAACTTAAAATTTAATGTATGATTACATTAGATTTAATGGAATAAATTATTTTAGATTAATGTAAATTAATAAATTTAATGCATTTCATTAAAGGCACTTAATAAACGTTTATGAAATTTGCTTCCAGCACATTTACCTTAAATTTAATACATTTCCTTTTTACACTGTACACAATGAGACTGTGTTGCTGAAAATGAGAGCCCAGAGTTAATGCATGTTATTTTGAAAAATTTTTGTATCTTACTAAGTTTAAGGCGCAGTGATATGTACTAAAGATGCTGCCCAAACAAGTCTAAAAAAGCATTAAAAAAACTCGAGCTAGATCAGTTATAACTTACATATTAAAAATATACATATAATTTTCTTATTATTACTACAGGCCCAAAACCCTGTTGTTAGTGGTATAATGTGGGTAAATTTGTATCAAGTCTGAATCTTGTAATTCCGGTCTATTTTCTCTTGCATAACGAAGTCTACATTCTGTTATTTTCATATTTGTTATTGTCAGAATTTCCTGCAATATTCCATCATTTCTAAATTTTTTCCAGATAGAGAGAGAGTGAGACTAGTTGGTGGTTAACGTTGAATTATATTATATGTTGGAGTGCGAATGGCCCGAATTTGAGCATGCTTAGACCATTTATATTTATATTTCCATAAAATATCGGACACATGACAGCGGCAACTCATTTTAATTATCATACCTAGTATGAACTTCTGGTTCAACGCCTTCAACGACATCAGACTCGCTGGTCTCAATATTTGAGTTATGATTACCCGCCTGTGGCTAGAGTTTTCCGCTAGCGTCGTCTGCTTCAGAATCGCTGAAATCATCAAGCCAAGATTCAATGACTCCAGAAAAATTTTTATTAGACTCAGCGATCCTACTTCTTTTTTTCTGCGAGTAGGGTAATTTTTACTGAGAAAGGTTTTTTACATTTCCTTTGTCTCGCTTTTTGTGGAATAATAAGCTATTTACAACAAAGTATATAATTGCTAACTAATTACAAAAAAGTCACCACGGATTTCTGAAAATAAAATGGAAGACAAATTGTAATGGAGCTGTCAAACGAAAAATGTCCGGAGTATGTTCGGCGCCATTTTGGGTAAAGTGACGTTTTGGCACGTCACATTAACCGTCAAAAGTCAAAAAAATAGTGTCATTATTGTGAAGTTATTGATTATCATTAAAACCTTTATTTTTTCCCTGGATTAAATTTATTTTATATAACTTAACAACCAAGTCATATGCACCAAGCCATTAATCAAATATTTAGGTGTAAATATAGACCACAAAATTACCTTAAATTGGCACTTTAGAACTATCAAACAAAAATGTATACAAAGGGCCAAATACCTTAGGAGTCTAATATACAAGAAAAAAGGCATATCAAGAAACACAACTCATATTTATAAAGCAATATACTGACTTTATTAGGAGTAGATGCCCCCCCCCCATATATAGTAATTGCAGAAATCCAGCACTGATAAACCTTGAAACGGTAGAAACCTCAGCTCTATGTAGTATGACTAAAATCCATCGTCCTAGCTATCCACCAATCAATTATTGTATGAATTCATTAAACATCCAGCCTCTTACTACAAGACTTCATGTCCTGATAACTAAGTTTGAAAAAAAACCTGAAACTCGACTGGTGATAGCGGATATATGCACGACCAGGGACCGAAACCATTGACCAGCTAGAAGACCTCCATTAATGATACTGGCAAATCTCACATTCAACCTTTAATATACTTTTTTATTATTTTGTATAGATTTGTAGGGGCTTGAAGATCAATGCATAAGGTTTTTATTCTGAAGGACCTCGTTCATTGGCCTGTAAGTTTCAAATTTATATGTTCTAATAAATGATAATCATAATAATATTTATTTAATTGTAGTGTAGTATGGTATATAACACAGTGTAAGGAAGTAAAATGTTGCATTTAACATTATTTGAATATAAAATTTAATGTTACTTATTTAAATAAAAGTTTCAAATATCCTACAAATTGTTATTTCTCAAATTTTTTATAAGTTGTGTTGATGAAAACAATTATGTTTCACTTGTATCTACCGACATGCGGTCTGCGAGACCGCACGTCAGCATCCATATTGCTTACGTATTTCACTCGCGAAGGCCCGATACCAACCTCTACGGTGAGACCGCATCTAACCTACTGAAATACACCAACCAAAAGTTAAATAAATAAAATTGTTCGGTATGATACAAAATTTTGCCACCACCTTGTATAACTAAATCCGGACAGCAATATAACAAATCGGCAATCTATGTTATAATGTTCTATATAATCAGGTAATAAACAATCATAACGATTCTACCGAAAATAGCCAATTTTATTATGTGACATTTCTGGTAAACACATCTTGATATTGATTGCTGGACACAAAATCGTTTTAGGAGTTGTAATCATTTGTCTTTTTGATGGGCATATTATATACCTCTTTTTATAGATTTATTTCGTTATTTTCGTTTTTAATTTTTTGCTACAACTACAGAGTGGTTCATAAATCAAGAAAAAGTTTAAATAATAAATGACCATGTTTATACAGAGTATCCAGAGAAATGTGGAAATCTCCCTGATATGAAAAAAACACGTGAAAAGAATACTAAAAGTTCATATAAATTTTTTTCGTATACGCCTCGTCTTTGGAGTTATAGGCTACCAAAGAGCTGCAATGAAATCAAGTTTATTACACATAATTATTGAACCACCAGGTATATTTCAATTTTTTTTAATATGATGTATACCAGGTAAGACTCTTCAAATTACTATCCAAGAAAATGTTGTGAGTTACTCACAGCTGCAGGGATGGACCAGCTGTAACTCTCATGGCCCCAGTTTTTTACGCCTTGTATGATAAAAACTTTGGACAAAGGTTTTTACATACGTTAGACTATTGATTAAAAATTTAGTATTCTTCATTCATCTTGCGAATCCTAACTGTTTTCGAAAAAACGTCATTTTATTTACACTTACCAAATGTGATTCACATAAAAAAATTAAAAATACTTTATTTGTAACGGCTTTGTTACCATAATTTGTATATATATTAGTAGTTATTTATTCCATTTAAAAATAATTTGGCGCCGACTTCAAACAATTCAATTTCAATAAAAATGTATAGTTATTTTTCACTTTTAGCACACTTTTAGAAGACGGTTCAATTTTTTTTATAAATATTTTATTTTTCGATTTTTAGTTTTTAATTCATTATGATATCCATAAATTATTTGAACTAATACAAGTACTAATCAAGATTAGTGTACCTCGCAATGACTACAAGATGGCAAAAAATACTAATTTTAAGTTGTAAATCGCCCTAAAATGAACCACTAAAAATTCTTTGATTCTTAGAGTTATCCAAATACCAATAAAATTGTGTCAAACTAATATTTAGTTTGTCATAGTAAATCCACTATCATAAATTTCAAATTAATTTTAGATTGGTAATATAGGCTCCAAAACCTCCCAATATCGATATTTAAAGAACTTGGGACGTAAATTTCTTAGCACGATATATTTTATTCTGCATATTGAGTTTGTATATGCCCCAAGAACCCCGCATTATCAATTATCCAAATCGGAAAATGTGAAATTTTCAGTCCCTTATATTGTATCTTATCAACCTAATAGTTGTAAAAAATTAACTTCATATTCGTAATACACAACCCCCTAACACCAAATCTGAAAAAATGCGAATAAGGTAAAATTTTCAACCGACCATATTGAGTCGTCGAAATTTGAATTTGAAAAAAAATATTTTAACGTCTTAATCTAATCTAAATCCTTCAAAGCTCGCTAGTACCAATTTTGGATGAAATCTGGAAATTTAAAATTTCTAGACCGTCTTATTGCATCTGGCATATTAGATTTTCTTAAAATAATTTTATAGTCGCCATTTACATTGTCAAAAACAATTCAGTCCCACCTCTGAACAAAATCGAAAAATGTAAAATTTTTAGTCCGATATATTGGATTCGCTATATTGAAACCTGAAAAAAATCATAATTTGCACCTTCAAGAACCCCCTATATCAGTGATGGAGAAAATCGAAAAATGTAAAATTTTTAGGACGTCATATTGAATCCACCAGAGTTTTTCAAAAAACATTTTAAATTTATAATTAATACTAACAAAAATTCCCCAATACTGATTTTTAACAAAATCGAGAGATGTAGAATCTTTAAACCACCATTTTGGATCCGCCATACTCGTATTTAAGTTTTTAAAATAATTTCAGATTCATAATATTCGATCCCAAAAACTCCCCCATATCAATTTTGCAAAAAATCGAACAAAATTAATATTTTATCTGCCATATTGAATACGCCATATTGAATTTTTTAAAAATAATTTCAGATTCGTTATGTGCGACCCCGAAAACTCCCCCATACCAATTTTGGAGAAAATTAGACAAAATCGATTTTTTCGTCCGCTATATTGGATCTGTCATATTGAATTTTTTTTAAATAATTTTAAATTCGTTATGTGCGATCCCGAAAACTCCCCGTAGCAGTTTTGGAGAAAATCGAACAAAATTGATATTTCTGTCTGCCATATTGGTTTTTTTTAAATATTTTGAATTCATTATGTGCGACCCCGGAAACTAAAATAATTTCAGATTCGTTGTGTACGACCCCAAAAATTTCCTCA
The DNA here is from genome assembly GCA_034092305.1 of Diaprepes abbreviatus. Lineage (NCBI taxonomy): Eukaryota > Metazoa > Arthropoda > Insecta > Coleoptera > Curculionidae > Diaprepes > Diaprepes abbreviatus. The sequence continues at coordinate 2,035,877 of JASJET010000316.1, forward strand.
TACCAATTTCGGAGAAAATCGGACAAGATTACTTTTTTTGGCCGCCATATTGTCAGCGCCTTCTTGGATTTTACTGCACCAATTTAGTCCAAAAAAATATGGGACCACCGCAACAACTTCCTAAACATAACGTAAAAAGTTTCTTTCAAATCGGTTACGCCGTTCAGGAGTAGTCGAGGTACATACATAAAAAAATACATAGTCAACGAATTGAGAACCTCCTTCTTTTAGAAAAGAGGAATTTTCCCCTGTCACCATAGTTTCAATAAAAAGTTAAACCAACTGTTTAATTAAAAACTTCGTAAGGGGGTTCAATATGGATTTCGTGAAGTCTAATACACTCGCGGGCATGACGAATTGAGGACTGCTGTACCCGCCGCATTAACTGTTTAATAACATTGTTTCTAATTAGATCACAATGAAACATGATTCTCTGTAAAAGTTCCTACCTACTATCGACTGGAGTGAAATACACCAAGGTTCTGAGGTGTCCCCTCATATAAAAATCCAACGGTGTTAGGTCTGGAGATCAAGGAGGCCAGGCAATAGGACCTCCTCTGCCTATCCAACGGTTTGAATAGAAGTTATTCAGGTGATCCCGCACAGCAATGCTGAAATTAAGTGCATGAAGTACATATTTCGGCGGGTTTCAAGTGGTAAGTACTCTACTAAATCATGAAAAGCGTTCTGAAAGAACTCCAACTAAAGTTCTACATTCAGTCGTGCCGGCAATATGGATGGTCTAATCAAAAAATTGCAATAATTCCTGCCCAGACATTAATTGAAAGGAACTGATATTGATAATGCGAAACAATAGTAGTAGGAGGATTTTCATCAGCCCATACATGTGAGTTGTGTAAATTTATGATACCATTTTTAGTAAAGCCTAATGAAGAGAATAGTGCTAATGAAGTTTATATTATTTCATTGATGATCCAATAGCGAGTTTGCAAACTGCATGCTACGGGAAAAATCTTCAGGAATCAGTTCATGCACTTTTTTCAAATGGTATGGATATAACAGCTGTTCTTGAAGAACTTCATGTTAGGCGCGGATCCAAGGGGGGGGGGCGGTGGGGGCGATCGCCCCCCCCCAAGAGCTTTGAGTTTAGGAAAATGGACCCGATTTTCCCTCTTATACTACAGTTTATTTGAGAACTGGAGAAAGTAATAAATCATTTTTTCCTCTTCGCAAACTACCTGTGTTCTTTAGTTCCGTGTCTTTAGCAAAATCTGTTAGACACATATTTCTCATAGGAATGGGTTAGAAATTTTATAATCAAAAATACCGGTCTATAATAATGGACTAAAACGTAGCCTTATTCTCTCAAAAAATTCGAAGTTATAATTTAAATACTTACGAAATATCCATTATCAAAAATACAAAAAGGTAAACATATATAAAAAAATAAATTCGTCCATATAATATTAAAATATTTTTGGGGCTATCGGTCATTTTATTATTAATTAAACACATTTTTAGGGTATTTGATGTTTGAGTGTATTTAAACACTAAAAAGGGATTCAAATGTAATTACTTTTTTTATGTTGTAATTAAAATTAGACCTACTTATTTTTATATCTATTGTACTGATATCTTAATTTAATTTACTTTATTATATGGAAATACAATAGCCCCAAAAAAAAAAATAAGATAAACATGTTAATTCTACACGCTTACGAAAAAGACACAAATACAATAATAAAATAATAAAAAACTTACGGCTAATTAGAATTAAATATATATAAAATTAAAGAGTGGGACACACTAAAATAAAAATATGTAAAAAAAGAAAAAAAAAACATAAACAACATTAAACAATAAAATACAACAAAAACAAAAATTTAAATAATAAATTGTTTTTCTACTAGTAAACATTACGTATCTAATTCCTAATCAAAGTCAGTGAAACTATCTTCGCTTAAATTAATTATAATTGGTTCCTCTATCTCACCGATCATGAGATCGAGTTCTCACATTTTGTTTTATTCTTTTGTTATATGGATTTTTCCCAATTTTCCGCAGTAACTTTATTCAAAAAAATCTTTCAAAAGTTTAGTTAAATTACTAATTTCGTTAATTGTGTTATTTCTAGCAACTCTACCTTTTACTTGAGAGAGATATTTACTTCTCCAAAGGACAGTTTCCGGAAGATCTATAGGAACAGATTTTCTGTCTGGTTTTTCCCAGAAAAAATTAACTTCTGTGAGCAATTTCCAGAGATCAGTTCTTTTAATTTCAGGTAAATCACGATCTTCATTAATTTTAGTTAGAATTTTGTAGACGGTTGAGATCTGCTTCTCATAATAAAATGTATATATAACCTCTTTAATTGTAGTCTTCATCTCTTCTTCCAACGAGGTTTTTCGTCTGCCTGTGATCGAATGTCGCTTGGGAGTACTAACAATTCCCGTCGTTTGTTTCTCCTTCAGTATTCGGTATATAGTAAATTTTCCAACTCCTGTCATGTTGGAATACATCTGAACAGAGCTTTTAACATTATTATCTAGATATTGATATCTTAAGGCATCATAAACATTCATCCTAATAAGTTTTTCGTTGAAGAAAAAAATGCCCTGGTTTAACGATTTTGGAATAAATTTAGAGGTGAAAGCCATATCTTTTGGGTATCTCGCTAATCTCAAATAATATATAAAAACAAGCGCAAACAAGATAAATCACTAAGAACAAACTGTAAGGTGTACTTTGCTCACTGACAGAAATTAAATTAAACTATCAGAATTTTTATGTTGCAGTAAATTTATAAAATGTATTTAAACATAACGAAATATAATTAGATTTACGGCAGTTCTCAGTTACCAGCGGCACTGGAGCAGATACGTTGGAGGTTTCGGTAACAGTTTTATTACTATCTCTAGTTCTTGAATACAGTATACTTGCGATCCCCCCCTCCCCAAGAGCTTTGAGTTCAGGAAATAGAAGCCTTTCTGCCTTTTATATTAGGAATGAGTATGCTGCTTGCACCCCCCCCCCCCCCGTTGATAACTTGTTTTTCTTGCCATACTGTACTTTTGTGATATCACCGCCCCCCCCCCCAAAAGAGAGAGGCTGGATCCGCCCCTGCTTCATGTAGTACTATTTTCGATAAATTAAACTGCCCTGATAATTTTCTAGTGCTCGTTGAAAAATTGTCATTCACAGTATTTAAATATTTTCCTCTAATTACGGCGTACGTACTTCTCCGACCAGCATCAGTAGTTCTTTTCACAAAATTTTCTAAAATTATGAAGAAATTTAATAAAATTACCTTATTAAATGGAATCGCCTACCATACTTCCTAAGACGTTGGCCAACTTGTTGAAATCTTTTCTGATCTGGAAGAGTATGATTAGGATATCTCTTGTGATATAATCTCCTGGCTTCCAAACCATTGCAAGATGCAAGACTTTACATCAGATTGCATCTCGGCATACTCACTAAACGTGTATTCCATATTTCGAATTATTTCACAATTAATTTTACCACGAAATCCAAAAATCAGTAAATTAATATCCCAGTAAAGAACCAATGTGTCTGCGATATGAAAGTTTACAAGTTCTAAAATGCAGGATATTTATTTTTTCATACCTAGTAACGTTTACAACAACTATACTTTGTTTTTAGTGTGTTTTTAGAACGATTTTTTTTATCATAAGGTTGAAAGCCGAACATATGATAGGAAATTTTTTTTTCGAAAACGGTTAGCGACATGAATGAAGAGTACTTAATTTTTAGTTAATGGTTAAAGATATGTAAAAAACATTGTCATGGCTAGTCCGTCCCTGCAGCTGTGAGTAATTCACAATAATTTCTTGGACAGTAATTTGAAGGATCATACCTGGTATATATAATATAAAAAAAATAAAATATACGTGGTCGTTCAATAATTATGTGTAAAATACTTATTTCCATGGCAGCTCTTTGGGAGCCCATATCGCCGAAAAGGAGGCCTAAACGAAAAAAGTTTATATGAACTTGTAATATTCCTTTCACATGTTTTTTTCCCGATTTCCCACATTTTCCCGAACACCTTTTACATTGTTTTTGGGTGATAATTATAGAATGTCTGAGTAAAACTTTAAGAAAATACGACCATAATTTTGAGGAAAATCAATTTTCACACTAAACGGTCATGATTAGTTTTAAACTTCGAAAAGTCGATTTTCTGCTTGAAGTACAACAATCGAAAATACACTGTTCCATGAAAATTCGAGAATTTAAAAGTCTCCGAAGTAGACCTTTCGTGCACACATATTCGGAATAAAATTTTAATAAAATGTATTGTTAAAATTTAACATAAAGCATAAACCGATGTCTGAAGTTTTTCCACAAACTAGAGTATTACCATATTCAAGAATATAAAGGTACAAATAAGATACGTTTAAATATCAAAAGGAAAAAAATTATAAATGATCTTGTGGGAAAGCCAGACCAAAATTGATAACCAATTTGTTACTTTATTCAAATATTCTATGACGCAAGATAAAAAAAGAAAAAGGGAAAATCAGAAATGCGGCATGCTGGAAGCTAAATGCATTAGTGACCAGTAAGAAAATAAAAGAAATATTGCTTCGAAAAATCTTTATCACCTAAAATTATTTATATTTAATTTTTCCTCCATCCGACTTGCTATTTTGAAACATTTAAAGTAGAAGGAAGTTTGAAAGATAGGGTGTTCCGCGACGAATTGCCACGATTAATTTCTCAGAAAATAGATTTAGGAAAATTTTTTAAATTTGATAGTTTACTAAAGTCGATGAGGGCACTTCGTGATTAAATATTTTCAAAATGCCGGTTATACCGGGAGTTGGTGTATTTTGCTTATTTTAAACGGATCATCCTATATGTTATTTCATTTTTAAATTTTCCACAAAATTATAGACACGTTTCATTTATAATATCCAATAGCAAAGTCTAACTGTTTTTGACATTTTAAACTATATGTCAAAAATGGCATTTGCAAGCCTGAACTATCGGACTGTGTTGATGTTTTGATAATAAATAAATACAGGGAAATCAAAAACTAACTTTAAGTGTTAACATGAAAAAATCTTTAAAAGTCAATTTTTTTAAATATAAACCCACTATTTTTATAACATTATCTTATTTGGCATTAAAAATCAGGGTGACTTTTTATGGTTTTTTATGCCAAAAATTTGCAGTTTTTGAAATATGAGCAATTAAACATTTTTGTATTGTAAAAATGCAAAGTAAGTTATCTACACAGGGAAACAACTTATTTTAATTAATGTTTAAAATTTTCACCCTGAACTTCCAAACATTCTTCCCATCTCCGAGAAGTTCATCATCGGTGACATCTCTAACTGAATCTGGAGATAAACTTTCGAATGAGTATCTTACCCTTGCCATACAGTACTCCATCGTTGTCACTGGACTACAATAAACGATGGTTTTTATCGTTCCTAATATAAATTAACAAAATTTAAAAAATATAAAGTGTTATATAATGCCGTAATTGACCCATTCTATTGAAATTTCCCTATATTTTTGGCAAATCTTGCAATTCAAATTTTATCCGCTTATTCTTACAACATAGAATTTAACATATGTAAATATATATAATCCGATTCAACTAAAAATCGATGTTTCAAGATTTTTGGAGGTTGTTTAATATGAATTTTTTACCTAGATTTAAAAAACCAAAATACCGGAAGACTTTTGTTCGATTAACCTATATATATATATATATATATATATATATATATATATATATATATATATATATATATATATAGGTAACAAGGAATAAATAACACAGAGGATTATTAATTAAAGATACTTAAGAAAATCAAAGACACACCTATTTAAAATCAACCAAGAAGGATAACATAAAAATATAATTAAAGAAGAATAAAAACTCGCTTTAATAAAAATGCAATAGAAATAATTAAATAAATCTTCTACTTATTTTTATTTTAAGTTATAACTTAACCTGAACCCTTAAGAAGTATTTAGTCTTACAAAAATTCAGACCATAAAATGGTTGAAACGCTTAAACCAAAGTGGAATTCACAGTAAACTGTCTTCTATTCTTCTAATTGTCTGAAAAAGAAAAACAGTAACTTGTTATATATATATATATATATATATATATATATATATATATTTTGTTGCTGTATTTGTCATGATTATTATTTATAATAAATAATAAAAGTAAATGCAATAAAACATTTAAAACTGAATATGCATTAAATGTATAAAAACATTGCTTTCTCTAATTTTCAAACTATAACTTGATTCCACTTGTTGAGTTCAACCTAATAATCTATTTAACTAAATCTTCATAATTTTGACACATTCATGTTTTCTCCACCTACCTTTCACTGGTTTTAAATAGAATACAAATTAGGGGTATTTGTTTAAATTATGAACGTCCATTTTCTATTTTGAGATGGTAAGGTTTTTACAGGTGTTCCACTACAATAATTAATTGGAAAAGAGGATCATTCTTTAAGGAAGGCTGAAGAATTTCATAATTGAGTTAATATCCGAAAAAATACTTTATTGCCATAAAAAAATACTATTATGAAACAGAAGATGAGTCGGTGTCACTTTTCTTTCTAATATTTCGCCGTCGAAGATGACCAAAAATAATCACATAAAAAAAAATAAGGTATTAACTTCTAAAACCCTGTAATGACTTGGACTTATCCTGTATAAAATTTAAGTACTAGTCATAATCCTTCTTGTAATGTACTTTTAATTATAGGTAAGAACTCTTTCTCTAAATAACCACTGTACATATTATTAAATCTAGATCACAATAACAGCCTTTTCTATATAGTTATTGAAGAGAAAAAATTAAAACCTATCCATCTTTTCTTCGATATTAAACACAGGTATTTAATTTCATATAAAAATTATTTTCGGGAAAAACGGTATTTACACAGTAATCTCAAAGTTAAAGAGGAACAAATAACATATACCACGCCACATAGATTAGGGATAGCCTCAAATTTTCGGATATTTTCCTTTAAATGGCAACAAGAAAAGTCAAAACTAGTTCTTTAAAAAGGAAGGAACTTGTTACTGATAAACGTAATAAACATTTTTAGGTCAGCCTTTTTTTTACAGCCCTCACTTAAGAGAGAAAGGGATTTAAATCTACGCGGTCCAGAGCTCACAAAGCAACACCCTACAAACCGTTTTTGCGTTTTGTCGCAAAGATGCCCACAAGAATGGCAACGCGTATTACTCTCAGATGAGTCTCGTCTCCTATATCTGGTCCTGATGGGCAATACAAGTTTACAAAAGACAAGATGCAAGATCTTATGACGATTCAAGGGAGTTACCATTTTGTAGGAAAATCAATAACACTGTGGGAGACATTGCTACACACTTCCTCTGTTTGAAATCAGAGGGTAGATTATAATAGATTATAAGATACAAAAAAAATGGCCTTGCAGGAAAAAGCAGTTTGGTGCAGTGAGCAAATTACCGGCTGCTCAGGAGAGGAGATTTGAATTAAGGCACCAGCAGCTCTAAACCAGCTGAGCTGCAAGCTGTCTAGGTGGTCGCGGACTTTTCCTGCAGTCTCCACTTACGTTGGGCACCAAAATTTGCTGAATAGAAAAAAAAAAACAAAAGGTAAATGATTAAAAAGAAAGAATTAACATTCAACACTCAACATTTATTGACAACGCTAAAATTCAATAGCACAAAATAACAAGTAAGACGCTAGGCAAATAATGGATAGTCTCTTATACAGTATGTAAGTAAATGTGATCACGTGTACTCAAGATATAGATTAACCTCTATAAATTAATAGATAAGTAGTAATTACATAAATAGATAAGTAAGCAAGGTGAATCAATAAAATGGGAAAGTAAATTAAATGTAAATGAATGGTCAGCTTATCTGTGTTCCTTGTGTGATTCTTCCAGGTGCCTGAGCTGTCGAGGCTACAAGTAGCAGCTAGTGATGGTGGGAAGTAAGTGGACCTCCGCACGGGAAAAGAAGAACCAAGGAACAAGAAGAAAATAAAAAGGAACTTGAATAAAAACCTAAGAACAAGAACTGAGGAAAAACTGAAAAAGAAGAAAAACTGAAGAAAAAGAAGAAGGAGAAGAAGAAGAACAAGAAGAAGAACCCTTAAAGTTTACAGATGGCCGGTAAACTTTACAGTTCTGGTCAAATGAGAGCCTCGATAAGGTTCTTGAGGACCCTCAATCCCCGAAAGTTGTTTTAACCGTCTTTGTGGATAAACCCTTCCAAGAAGAACTTGTTCATTAACACAACAAAGGTTAAAGATAAGGCAACCAAACAAAATAATAAAAATTAACGAACCAAGGCAACTTTGGCCGAATATCCCAAAATATTGGATCTCGGAGACTTGTTGCTTCCACACTTCGGCTGTTTAAGATCAAAATGTCCAAAGAAAATGACTTTTTCTTCATAAGTAAATATTCCCTTCCAGAAAAAAATAAAAAAAAAAAAACAGGACAGAAAAAATCACCCATGATAAAGTTGACCAGTTTGACAACAATTGTACGTAGTTCAATATTCAAGTAAGATTGAAACCGTCAAAGTAACTTTCTTAACCAACAAAAAATATAAATAAAATTAAGCTGTCGGCATATCTCCCGTAACCAATGTGAGCTCTAGATGAACAGAACATAATTAACATCATCCTATTGCAGATCAAAGTTAGAAGAATTATTATACTATTAAATTTCGGTACAATTAAATAAAATTCCGTACATTAACCCATGAAGAAAGAAACCCTAGTCGATAAAACAAATCTTTATACTTTAGGCCATTTCGAGCAAAGCATAGGCTACCTGCCCAAATTTCCTTCCGCAAGTACGGAACATACAGAGCAGAATCTACGCACAGTATCGCTATGACCCAAGAGAATACTCTTGAGGCGGTGTAGAATTTCCGAACGATGCACAAAGAAGAGAATGACCCCATAACCTAATCAAACAAAAATGTAAATAGGATTTGCGAAATTAATTAAAATAGTTCCCGGCAAGATGTTAAACCGAAATCGTGAAAAGAAAGGAAAGTACGGTAAATAGACTTCTAAAAAGAAAACAGCCAGGTACGATGTAACAGGATATTAACGTAATTAAAACTGTATTTGTAGTGTAAGAAAGCAGGATACAAATCAGAGTTGTAAAAGAAATCAAACAGGTAATGAGGCCACCAGGATTCAAAATATAGTAAATCCGAAAGTACAATAAATGGATTTTTTTTATACAAAGGAATAATGAGAAATTATAAAGAAAAATGTCAATGTGATTGTCCATACGGTGCATAAATAAGGTAAAATTAACAGAACTAGTTATAATGAATCTAAACGGAATTTTGAACTGTAACAACATTAGTTCTTAAAAAGAACCGAACTCGTAATTTAGGGTGGAACTTTGACTAATCGATTATCCCTTATAAATATTATGTAATATATAGACCTACGGTCAGTTATGACCACAAATTAATTTTTAATTGCTGCTCTCATATCGAAGTTCGAATATTTTTTGATGATAGATTGACCGAGTCAAGAGTCAATGGATAATTTTTCGTCCGTATAATTTTAAGTAAAATCTTTTATATATTTGTTGACTTTAAAAACATGTTAGTGCTCTCATAGAGAGATCGTTGGTGCGAAACCTGCTTGAATTGCAAAAACTTATGGTTAAGTCGAAAATCATGGTTATTGATTTTAGACCGTGCCAATTTGGAATTATTATCCGACGTTTCGCCCACTATTGCAAGACGCATCTTCAGGGATCTTTACTTCACGAGATTAGAACACTAAATGACTATCGAGGAGCAACAGCCCGGTATTTATACCCGACTGGTGCCCAGCGAATCCTGATCCAGCGTTACAATAGATTTCCACGTGTGATGTAGACTGTAACTCGCATCTCTGTTATTACTGTTTTGTCTTTTGCTCGTCTTAAACCTAAATTTTGGTACAGATATGTAGATGACACGTTCGTAGTTTGGATACATGGCGCAGAAAAACTCCATAATTTCCTGTGTCATCTAAATCAACAACACCCTAGCATAAAATTAACTATGGAGACTGAATCAAATGGTGCCCTTCCCTTTCTTGATGTACTAGTACAAAGGAAAGAGAATGGCAAATTAGGACATTCTGTGTACAGAAAACCAACACATACAAATCGATATATCAGTGCAACATCACACCATTATCCTTCTCAAAAACAATCCGTCATAAACTCTTTAGTATATAGAGCACTTTCAATATGTGACGAACAATCACTAAAATCAGAAAAACTGACTAATGCTCTGAGAGGCAACGGATATTCGGCTGAAGATATATAACACGTTCTATTAATAAATATAAAAACCTAACTCTTCAACAAAATGTCATAAATGAACCTCCTATGGACAGTCTTGTCTTATCTTACATACACGGAACCACCGACAAGATTGCCAGACTGCTCCGAAAATCAAACATAGGGACAATTTTCCACACATGTAAGGAAATTGGACAATGTTTGAAGTCTCCAAAGGATACGATTCCATTTCAAACAGAAGGCGTTTACAAGATACCGTGCTCTTATGGTAAAGTGAATGAAGGTGAAACAGAGCGGTCTATATCCACTAAGTTTAAGGGACACGAAAGATGTATAAAAAAGAAACAAATTGTACAATCTGCAGTAGCTGAACAACAGCATTACTCAGGTCAAATTTTTAATGTAAAAGAAACTAAGGTGCTAGCATTAGTGTCTTTAAACGTAAAATTAGAGAATAAATCGAAATTGGTAAATACCCAAATAATATTAACAGAGATGCGGGTTACAGTCTACATCACAAGTGAAAATCGATTCTAACGCTGGATCACGGTTTGCTGGGCACCAGTCGGGTATAAATGTCGGGCTGTTGCTCTTCAGTAGTCATTCAGTGTCCTAATCTCGTGGAGTAAAGATCCCTGAAGATGCCTCGTGCAATGTTGTGGAACTTAACATCCTACCACCGCTTTTCGGCAAAACTGGACTTAAATAGAGGTCCAAGTTTTTGGAAAGTATGAGGATGTCTGGGAAAGATACCGGTGTATCCCACTGATGAGTCCACCACCGGTATCGAGACGAAACATCCATACATTTACTACGGTGGTCAAAAATAGATCGCTAGCTATATGTCCTTACGACCAGGGGCATTGCTAATTGCAACAGCAATCGTAGGCGAAACGTCGCATAATAATTCCAATTTGACACGGTCTAAACCCAAGAACCATGATTTTCAACTTGACTAAAGCCATGAAAGCTTCCGTTCATTATTAACTTGTGGTCAGTTTGGTTGTCGATGCCGAATAGTGCGACCTCTATCCTTTGGGTAGCATGTTTTGTGTATCGAGTTTGATGTATTTCTATTTTCATTTTACACATAACGGTTTTATACAACATTGTTGGTGGACTTTGCTCTTGTGTTATTGAATGATCCGTCAAGATATCGCCACTTGTGTCTTGTCTGCTGTGTTTTCATTTTAAAAGGCAGTAGATAGGGTAACCTGGCAGTATGATGGATTACACCAATGCAACGGCCTGACGAGCCCCAAATAAGGACGAAACAGCGCTGTCGTCATTTTCCGGACCCCGAGCTTCTCCATTGTTTTGGAGTTCTCCGCACTTTTTAATACGATTATAATATTTACCAATATTCGTATGTTCGCTTAGCCGAGAATTTTTCTATTTTATTTAAAATTATACGGACGAAAAATTATCTTTATGTGTGTGTGTGTGTGTGTATCATTAAAGCATTTTCATTTTATTATATTATTCTGTAAATCTAAATCCAAAAGGAACAGAAAATAACAGATTGGCAACCAATAATATTGGCATCCGTAATAATCTGATAATAAACAATCAAACAATTCCACAGAAAATAGTCAATTTTATCCTGCGACGTTTCTTGTAAACACGTCTCGATATTGATTGCGGCTAACAAAAATAGCTTTAGGATTTTTTTATCATTTTCTTTCTGATTGACTTTTCATTTCCCTTTTCTCATAAATTTACGTCATTTATTTATTTTGTTTGGAACTGTAAAATAAGTATATATGTAAAATATATATGTAAATGTATGCAGTAATATATAATAGTAGATTATGAATTTGCTATACCCCAAAGTTATTAACAAATAGTTATTTTTTCTTTTATAAGTATGTAGTTATTACTATTGGTTTACATATATTATCAAATAATAAATCAATTGTGGCGTTATAAAAACATTTCAAAGCGGCTGCGAAGTTCTTTATAACATACCGTTCATTAGAGAAAATAGTATCAGTCTTACCATATACAACCGTACAAGATGATTGAATTCTTGTACTCCAAAAGCCTTTGTAAGACCAAGTATGTGCTGTTTCACCCAGGGGCGGATCCAGCTTCTCTCTTTGGGTGGTATCACAAAAGTATAGTATGGCAAGCGAAAACAAGTTGTCAACGGGGGGGTCCAAAGCTGTAACTTATAACAGCAACATTCCCATTTTTAGTGTAAAAGGCAGGGTCGAGTCAATTTTTCTGACTTTGAAGCTCTTTGAGAGTAGGGGGTATCACAAGAAAAAGTTGCCGACAGGGGGGGGATGCCAGCAGCATACACATTCCTAGTATAAGAGGCAAAATCGGGTCTATTTTCCTGAACTCGAAGTTCTTGGGGGGGGGGGGACTGTCACAAGAAAAACAAGTTATCAACGGGGGGGAGGGAGAGTGCCAGCAGCATACATATTCCTAATATGAAAGGCAGAATCGGTTCTATTTTCCTTAACTCAAAGCTCTTGGGAGGGAGGGGGGCGTTCGCAAGCATACACATTCCTATACTCTATTCAAGAACTAGAAAGAGTAATAAAACTGTTACCGAAACCTCCAAAGTACCTGCCCCAGTGCCGCAGGTAACTGAGGATTGCCGTAAATATAACTATATTTAGTTATATTTAAATCTTATAAGCTTTTATAAATTTACTACAACAATAAAATTTCCGATAGTTCAATTTAATTTTTGTCAGTGAGCAAAGTACACCTTATACTGCCTTCTTAGTGATTTATCTCGTTTGCGCTTGTTTTTATATATTATTTGAGATTAGTGAGATACCCAAAAGATATGGCTTCCACCTCTATATTTATTCCAAAATCTTTAAACCAGGGCATTTTTTCCTCAACGAAAAACTTATTACGATGAATGTTTATGATGCCTTAAGATATCAATATCTAGATAACAATGTTAAAAGCTCAGTTGAGATGTATTCCAACAGGAGTTAAAAAATCTACTATGTACCGAATACTGAAGAAGGAAATATGACTGCAATTGTTAGTACTTCCCAGCCACATTCGAGCACAGGCAGACGAAAAACCTCGTAGGAAGAAGAGATCAAAACTGCAATAAAAGGAATTGTATATACATTTTATTATGAGAAGCAGATCCCAACCGTCGACAAAATTCTAATTAAAATCAATGAAGATCGCGATTTACCTGAAATTAAAAGAACTGAACTCTGGAAATTGCTCAGAGAACCTAATTTTTGCTGGGAGAAACCAGAGCTCATAGATCGTCCGGAAACTGTTCATTGGAGAAGGAAATATCTCTCTCAAGTAAAAGGTAGAGTTGCTAGAAATAACGAAACTTACAAAATTAGTAATTTAGTTGAACTTTTAAAAGATTTTTTTGAATAAAGTTACTGCGGAAAATCGGGAGAAATCCATATAATAAAAGAATAAAACAAAATGTGGAAACTCGATTTCTTGATCGGTGAGATAGAGGAAACAATTGTAATTAATTTAAGCGAAGATAACTTCACTGACTTTGATTAGGAATTAGATACGTATTGTTTATCAGTGTAAACACCATTTATTATGTAAATTTTTGTTTTTGTTGTATTTTATTATTTAATGTTGTTTATATATTTTTTTTATATTTTTATTTTAGTGTGTCCTACTCTTTACTTATATATATATATATATATATATATATATATATATATATATATATATATATTTAATTCCAATTAGCCGCAAGTTTTTTATTATTTTATTATTGTATTGGTATCTTTTTCTTATGCGTGTAGAATTAACATGTTTACTTTATTTTTTTGGGGCTATCGGATTTCCATGTAATAAAGTAAATTAAATTAAGATATCAGTACAGCAGAAATAAAAATAAGTAGGTCTAATTTTAACTGTGACATATAAAAACTAATTACATTTGAATCCCTTTTTAGTGTTTAATTGTAATTCTGCAGATGGTTTAAGAAATAAATAAACTGAAACGTCAAATGTCCTAAAAATGTTTTTAATTAATAATAAAATGACCGATAGCCCCAAAATTATTTTAATACTATATGAACGAATTTATTTTTTTATATATGTTTAACATTCTGTATTTTTGACAATGGGTATTTTATAAGTTTTTAAATTTTATCTTATAATTTCTTAAGAGAGTAAGGGTACGTTTTAGTCTGAATGTGCCTAAAACGGTTTTTATGACAAAATTAAAAATAATGAAAATACATTTGTGCTTTGTGTTAAATGTTTCAAAATTATCTACATTTTGTAATGTATGTGAATTATTAAGAAATCATAAGAAATAAAATAATATTATAAAAACGAAATAATATTCTGTCATAAATACTTGGTGATAAAATAAACCTCCTTGCGACACCTATGAAAAGGATTAAAATCCTTTTTAACACTTCACTCTTCCAAATATTTTTTGTTATCCAACCCAAATAGTCCATTATTATAGACCGGTATTTTTTATTATAAAATTTCTAACCCATTCCTATAAAAAAGTGTATGTGTCAAACAGATTTTGCCAAAGACACAGGACTAAAGAACACAGGTAGTTTGCCAAGAAAAAAAGGATAAAAAATGATTTATTGCTCTCTCTCTAGTTCTTGAATAAACTATAGTATAAGAGGCAAAATGGAGTCTATTTTCATCAACTCAAAGCTCTTGGGGGGGGGGGCGATCGCCCCCCCCCTTTTGGATCCACGCCTGCTTCCACTAAAGCCTAAGGCAGCATATCCACAATTATTAGGTCTATTATTGCTTTGTCAATCCTTTGTACAGTTTCATGATTATCAGGCAATTGTACGAATTTATATTAAGTTGTCAAACTCAGATCGTTGACTGAACAATTTTCAGTTGATCAGTACTTTATACTTCCAATGAGATATTTGAACCCGTTCGCTTTAATTTAACTTCGTTTTTCAATTAGTCTACTACTGACTGTCGTTTTAACACCTACCTGTGTTTCGCGCCATGAAACGCTGATAAATGTTGCTTTACTCCATGCAATGTTGGTTTCTTAGGTTCATGACTTCCCAATGAATATGATTTATTATAAATTTTGCAAAGAGCTTTAGATGGACAGTCCAATGTAATCGCGTCAGCCATGAACTCACCCGAAGTTAGCCAAGCGATGCGCGACATTTCACGAATACTAAGTTTCGGCACTACTGAAGTTTCGGCCGATTTTTGACCGAAACTGAAACTGTGTGGCCGAAATTAGATTTTTTGAATGCAACTGGCCAAACCCGAAACCGAATCTTCGGTCGATCACTAATAATTAAATCTTCTATTAATTTCAGATCATAACTATTCTGTTGTAAATTTGATCTAATATTCGCTCTCTTTTTTTTTTAAATAAATATGCATTATTGCATATAAATATTACGCGATTATAAAGATTGCGTATAAATCCTCGTTTGGTTACAACAGAATTATTAGACTCATTGTTGAGATATTGTCTAGTATGCGCTGGCCTTCTGTATACTAACGTATTATTAGTTTCATTTAAGTGGTTGACCTTGATATCCAGGAAGACCAATTGATCATTTTTTTTCCATGGTAAACTTAGTTGTTGGTCGAATAGGACTTTTGCTATTTCAATAGCATGAATTTGGAACTATTTCATATATATGTTGGCCATCTTTTATATTTTAACATATTAGTCACCTCATTTTTTAATTTAACTTCCCTTGTATGAGCTTTTTTGTTTTTCTAAAATATTATCTACAAAACCGCACTAACAAATTAAGCTTGTAAATTAGATCAGCACTAACCCTTGAGTCAACAGTAAGCAAAAAACTAAATTAGCGAATAAAATCAATATTACATTAAATCAACAAAGTAGCAATAGCTTAAACACATCAATACAAAACTAGACTAACAAATAAAAATGTGCGATTTAAATCAACTAAGAGAAATGAATCTTATTCAAATTAAAAAACTATTTAATGCAACAATACAGTCTTAATTTCTTACATAATATGAAGGTATTACCCTAGACAAAATATCTATCAGATCCGTAAACTTTAATGTAAACGTATTTCAGTAACTTGGACCATGTCCTTTATAAAATGGACAGCTCAACATCAACAGGACCGAACTTCGTAAATCTATGTACCCTTAATTTGGTAAAACGCCACCATAAGTCAGAAAACACAAAACATAAAAATGGAGTAACACTAGTAACACTAGCAAGAAAATCAATCGATAGCAGGAAATCGATTATGTGCATAGCGATAAGTACCATCATCGTTGTTCAAGGTTATTTAAAGACCCTAATTATTTAAAATTAGAACTTACATCCAATAAAAAAGATTGATATGATTTTAATAATTTAGGAGCCCGAATTTTTAGTTATGGGGTCTCTGGTGGAGAATCCGCAAAAAAGTCACCGAAAAATTTATGGAACACCAGAAATAAGTAGCCGTAGCATTGAAAGGATAATAAAAAGCACACTTCTCATCCATATCGTATTCAACTGCATCGGGAACTTTTGAAAGCAGATTTGAACCGACCACTGGAATTTTGTTTATTGCTTCTAGAAATGTTAGGAGATAAAGAACATTTCCTTGATTTTGTTCTTTTTTCGGATGAATCCACTTTCCATAATAACGGATTATATATATATATATATATATATATATATATATATATATATATATATATATATATATATATATATATAAATGTGTGTGTGTGAGTGTGTTTGTAATTTCAAGTCAATTCTGCCTAATATCGTACCCAACTTGGCATATTTTAAAACAATTATCATCCCAGAAATATCTTCATTTTTCATAAATGAACGGTTGCAAAATTATTCAAAAATAAATAGAAACAGACACAAAAACACACTTTAGATTTGAATACATTACTCGTCTTTCTAGTGCGCTTTAGGAAAAGCCTTTCTTTTCTTCTCTACATTTTGTTAAATCAGACCAGGAATATAATAAACTGGCAACCGATAGCATTACATTCAGTAATAATCTGATAATAAACCATCATAACTATTCCACCAAAAACAGCCAATTTTATCCAGCTACATTTCTTGTAAACACGTTCCGATATTGATTGCGGGTCACAAAAATCGTTTTAGGATTTTTTATCATTTTTCTTTCTGATGGGCGTTTCATTTCCCTCTTCTCATAAATTTACCTTATTTATTTTTGTTCAGTTTTCTATAGACTATTAATCATCTTGTTTGTATCGATTTATAATATTTAAGTCTTTCAATAAGATTTAAATATAAATCCCTAAAGAATATCGTTTTTATTCGAAATATAATTTTGAGCTAAAAGCATTAAATTATATAAATTGTTCTGTCACAAAATTTAATAAATAATTGCTTTATTTATCCTATGTTATTGCGCTCTAATACCTAGAAGAAGATCTCCGTTATGTACTTTAAAAATATGGGCAGGAAAAATAGACATCAAAAACACCAGATTGTTTTTTTTTGATCCTTCGATCCTTCGAGTACCGTGTTTATGATTTAAAGAAAAGGTAAGATCTTGTTACGCACTTTTCTATGTCACAAAAGATAACTTTTATACATATATAGACTGTGACATTATTTATTTTTATTAAATTCTTCCAGCTCCACGGTATATTTAGTTTGGACTGTTGTGATGATTACTGTACGGCATCAAGTTCTGCAGGTACTATTCTACCGACATATTTCGGAATGGAGATTTTAAATATATATATATATATATATATATATATATATATATATATATATATATAGGTGCTGAGTCCTCAGGACTGTAAAACAACTGACCCTCCGGTGAAATCTCATTTACCATTTTCAAAGCTCACTGTACGGCGTCTGTGGTTCGTCTTAATGAAAACAGTTTTAATATTTTTTGTTATGAAACTGTGATTTTTCGAAATTTCAGAACCGCTCTCGCTCTAATAAAAAAGATTATAAAAGTAAAAAAAAATGAATCATGGTGCTAAGCCACACTTTAAAAATAAGTATCGAATAGCCAATGGAGTATTTTCATATCGAAGCAGGATGTCACTTCACAGCAAGTTCTCATGGTAAAAGCATGTACTATGGAATAGGAGCTACGTTCAAAAGAGTGGCATACAGAGCAAGCCTTACAGTAGAACCAAATGAAGCAATTTTAATATCACAGGCACTATCCGGATGGCCACTAAACATTTCCAAGTTATATACTTTTTTATATTTTGATAAAGTGTATCTTGACAAAATTAGGCAAAAATTGAATAAACGATCTAAAAATTTTGAGAGCGTTCCTGAATTTCCAAAAATCACGATTTCATGATAAAAAATGATAAAACTGTTTTCATTAAAAGATACTTTAATGACAAAAATGCATTTTCCTGATCACCATATCAAAAAAATGAGAAATAAATTATATACCTTACAGGTTTAAGCCACACACAGACAGACTCTTGCCAGGTTTACTAGTCTCGCATCGAGCGCCTCCTCAGGTAGTGAATAGGGGCCTGCAAAAAAGGAGGTCCTGAGGAATTAAACCAAAACGGGCTATTGCAAGGAATCTTAAATAACTGATATTCCACTAACTTATCCGAGAGTCGAAATACAGCCGAATTAACAATTTGTGACCGGCACATTGAATCCGCCATTTTGAATTTTGTAAATCTGACTTCGAAACCGGGATCAGTGACCCGAAAAACCCCTTTGTATCAAATTTGGTATTAATATATTTATTTTTCGAAAATTTCGTTCGGCATTTTTTTGAATTCTACAAATTTGACTTTAGATTCATTTTTTAAAGCTAGAAAAATAATGGGACTCACTATTTTAATTCTGACGATGGATTTGGATTTAGCGAGTTGAAATACCATCGAGTATGTTATTCTGGTCACAAGAATTTTTTTTTCTTTTTTTTTCAATCATTTTTTGTAAAAATAACGTTTTTTTGAGGTGCCCTGATGGAACCGCCATTTTGAGGTTATGTTTGATTTTTGCAAAACGCCAGATGGCATCAAAAACTAGAGCTCAAAACGAAAATTTTGATATTCGGCACAGTTTTTTTTTTCGTAAAAATAAAATGGGCAGATGGGGTGCCGATGGTGTTGCCAACCTTCTCTCAAAAAATTAATTATTATTATATATTATATATTATATATTATATATTATATATTATATATTATATATTATATATTATATATTATATATTATATATTATATATTATATATTATATATTATATATTATATATTATATATTATATATTATATATTATATATTATATATTATATATTATATATTATATATTATATATTATATATTATATATTATATATTATATATTATATATTATATATTATATATTATATATTATATATTATATATTATATATTAATATATATATATATATATATATATATATATATATATTTAGGCAACTATTAAAAAAGAATTTTTCAAAGGGGTGAAAAGGGGTAAATTGTCCTTTGATTTATTTATCGATATCCCTTGATCAAATAGAAATAAGAACTCGATATTGGTTCCAAGAGATAACTTGTGAAAATATCTAAAAACTAATTTCTTGTTTTTCCGATATTCGCATTTTTAAGGGAAAAAAGTTTGTAGGTCTTCGATATAAGAGCTGCTCATAAAAAATGAATATCAACGAATGGAGCAGTTTATTCTGAATGTTTTTAAGACGATAACTTTCCTAATTTCACCTGGAAATAAATAGATACCTATATTACATGAATACGAATAAAAAGTAAATTAATTGATAAAATGAAAAATAATGCTTTAACAGATATCTTTTTTATATAGGCTTAACGTAATATATCTTGTATTGTATATTTGTATTCAGGTAAAAGCCTGACTTCATTCAACTCGATTTAGCATATCCCTTTGAATATCAAAAAAATATAAATGAATACAATTACGCCAAATCATCAAATTATCATCATTCGAAATTCATTATAATCGTTAATTCTTTAAATATTCACTATACATTCAATATTCATTAATATATTTTTCAGATTATTGAAAGATCGTACAAGTAAAAAAAAAATTTTGTCCATAAAACTAATTAGTCGAATTTTTTAGAAATTCTTTTAATACATTTGGAACATACGATTATAAGAGGTAGTTTTAATTTTTTGCATTTGCATTAGTTTTATTATTATAGAATTTATTAATTCGTTTTTTTTTAAATGGTATATATTAGTTTTTTATTGTAGTGCTTCCTTTGCTTTTTTTATAATCTTTTCCCTGTCTTCAGGATTGGATAATTGTATTGATATCTATCAATATTGCCAATATAGGACTTGCTGATCTCAGCAAGTCCCATATTGGCAATTTTTTAAAAATAGTTGGGTACTGGGAATAGATATTAACATATCTAAATGACCATGTCGCCTTTGTATACCATTATGTTATAATTTTATTATTTTTTTTTTAATTACTGTGTTTCACAAAGTTATAAACTTGTTAAAAAGTAATGTCAGTCAACTAAAATTCAAAATTCCTGACAATAAAAAACACGTAATATATTAAATTCCCTGTACAGAATGTAACTCCGTATACATTGGCTATACCAACAAATAACAAAAAAATAGGATTAAGGTCATATGTATGATAAAAAAATAAGATAGCCCTAACTAGCCACAATATAAAACGGGACAATCGTTCGATTTTAATAACACAAAAATCATGAAAACAGAAAACTACAATAAGAAAGAATGAATTTTATGAGATGATAGAGATTAAAAAAAATCCCAAGAATAAGCGCAAGTCAGCCAATCAAAAACGCACATTAAACCTGAAAACTTATTACTATCCCTATATTGGCCTTTAGTAAAAGCCTAAAAAAGTGTGTCTGTAATAACATAACAAAAAATGTAGACCAAAACTCCATGTAATTGAGATCTTCCTCATGTTCTGGAGGGTTGTCAATAAATGTGTAATATTAATGATGAGCATAAACACTAAGAATTTAAAACTTCGTAGCAATGTAACCAAAATTTTAACCCGAATTTCATATCAGTTGCTTCTCTTTCTTTATGATATGAAGGGTTATCGATTGTATCTAACTTCAAGAATGAACATCAACATTCAAAATATCTACCAAAATTTAAAAGCTAAATTCAACACTTGAATTAAGAATACGCATGCGCACATGCACAGTTTACTTGAAAGCTGAACAAATATACAAGTGACCACTCTAGAAATTTCATGCTTTGGTAGTTACCTGTACTGCTTCAAAATCAATAGGTGTCCCCACAAGCACTTTAAATTCAATGTCAGAATTATTTAAAACACAAGATAATATGGGTACCAGGACATAAGGGTATGTTAAGCAATAGAAACACAGAACCACATTCAAGACAAAGGTATACTGTAGCCTTTGTTCGACCAGAACCAGTATTTAGTAACATTAAAATCGCTATTCGGTAGTACAAACCACTGAAATCACATGACAGAATACAGACCCAGCAAAGTATTACTGAGCAAACCGGCCAACTAAACCGCGATGTCCCACGCCCAAGAAAACAACAAATTATGCTGGTGATAGGACTGTAATTGGCCATTGCAACTTAACAAAACACCTATACACAACGTTCATTTATCGTGAACAATCGAAATGTCGACTATGTGAGAAATAGGATGAAACAGCCTCCTACTTTATCTTCTAATGCTAATCTGAACTGTCCTATTAGCGACACCGTCAGTCTTAAAGAACAGAGGACAGACAAAGCACTGAACATAATTCCAAATCTGATTATATCACATATAACAAGCAACACAGTAAACCTTCAGACTACAGTATGAACCTAGCTTGATATTTCTTCCAATAAACTAAAAAAATTTAATAATAAGATTCTTTTTATGATTAAAGTTTTAGTTTAACATAAAAGAATTATAACACTTAAATATAACTGGGTAAATTGCATTGTCTTGTAACTGTTAACCCCAGTTTATTTTCTCAAGATCCATCAATAATTTATCAGCACAATATGGCTCCATTTTTCTTGATACCAATGAGTCAAGCCTAATATAACCTAAAAGTCAAAAGATCCCCATATTTTGAAGTCAAAAATCTAAATGTGAGTCAAGATGATATATTTTAGGGACCATTTTACACTAAAGACGTACAAAATCTGTATCAATCAAAAATTTAATAGCACCTTAGAGTTTTCTGTTCTTTACTACCGAGTCAAAAAGTGTTGAATCAGTAACAACTGTTAAACAAAAAATCAAAAAATACATTTTTGACAAGGAAAGAGCAGAGATTGGCAGTCTTATTGATTTAAAACTAAAAAAGGTCATCATTTCTATTGCTTACAAATTTATGTTTGTAATATGTTTTTATTTATGTACTATTTACTTAAATATTTTTTTTATTTGGTATTGTCTTTTGTATAAATATAAAAACGAAATTTTGAACTTAATGCTTCTTTCTTTGTGACCAGAATGCTTTTGCAAATATAATTATTTTTACTGCACACATGGTTTAAGTAGGAGCTGCTCGCGAATAAGCATTGTTTTTATGAGTAAGACCTCTATTTACTTACCGTATTCTATAAATATCCAAGCATACGTTTAAAAGCTATAAGGATTCTCATTCCCTTTGCAACATCCTATTAATGCCAAACCGAAATTTCATCTGTACCTGTAATAAAGAGCAAGTATCTCTCAAAAATCAACATTAAGCAAGAAATGAGAGTGGCATTGTCAAGCTTTATTCCTCACTTTGAAGAAATGTATGAAGATCACCAAGCCCAACAGTCTTGTTGACTCTTTTTTCTATTTTTCTTCAATAATAATATATTCTTGTGTATCAGCTCAATATATACCTATATATGGTCATCAGATTGTGGTTGAAAAATTATATATACAATCACCACTGTGATTGAGGCATCATGAACTGATTTCTTATCATCAACCAGACCACGAGAAGCACCACGTCTGGCTACAGAAAACCAAATGAGATCGGCCAGTAAAATTTAGACAAATTCCCGTCAAACTACTGTTTGACGTCAAGGCAAATGTTTCCTGAAGCTGAAGGCCCCAACGAGAACCTATCTAAAATACATATTCAGAGACTCCTCGATCCAGAACGACTAATGCCGATACGGATTTCAAACATCAGACAATTCAGCACATAATAGGAGGATGCCAAGCAATTGCCACATCGGAGTACAAGGACAGTCACGATTTAGCCTCCCAGATCATCCCTCAAGAGCTGACAGAGAAATTCAAAATGTTGCAGATAGAGAAAGTACCATACTTTGAATACAGTCCTGGGATCGAACTGTGATTATTTGTAGATAAAAAAAAAACTAAGCAAGCAATACTAAGAGAATCGTCATCCTAAACCACAACAAATACAAAGACTTGAAGATACAAATACGCTGACAGTGGAGAACAAGTAGCGTCCGGACGATTCCTATTCTATCAACAACAGACGTAGCACCGAAGAGCATTGTGTTTACTATCAAAAGATTAGGCTTTAGCGGACACCTGTATATAGCTATGCAAAAGGCAGTATTTCTTGGGACCGCTCGGACTGCCCGAAAGTTTATGGGAAATGTAAAAGACCATAACATCACTTAAGGCCCGACAATATGGAAAGAATCCCCACAGAGCTCCATCCTTACGATGTCTGAATATATCTAGAAGAAGTGAATGTTCCCTGAAGGCAGTGCGAAAACAGTTGACCAAATCTAATAGAGATATTATTTATATAGTATTTATTATTTCCCTAACAAATTTAGGAAAATCAATATCATTGATTTCCATGTTTTTTTTTTCATCCTGGCTCAATTTATCTTGAAAAATTTTGTCATTTTTATCTATCCTCGTATTTGGAGTCTTATATAAACCCCTCCTTTAACTTTGTACCCGTCAATTTTTTGAAATTTTTCTTCAAGATAATGAAAAGCGTCACTTTCACGATTAGGTTATCGTAGTTTAACAGTCGCTGTTAGTACCACTTATGACGTAATAGTTAAAAAGTTTGTTGTTAACCATCAAACATCACAATGCATATGATAGCTCATTAATGCGTAGGCTAAAAGCGGTGGGTCTAGAAAAAATAATTCAAAACATCTTTTCTGTTTTTAATAGTGGGTTCCAATCATTTTCGCAAGGTTAAAACCTAAGAAAAACTTACCCAACAGTCATATGGAAGCTTCAATAAATACAAGAATTTATGCTACACTGTAAAAAGGAATGCTTTCAATTTAATATAAATGCGCTGGAAGCAATTTTCTTAAAATTTTATTAAATGCGTTTAATGTAATGCATTAAATTTAATAATTTACATTAATCTAAATTAATTTATTCCATTAAGTCTATTGTAATTTGAGATCTGTTATCACATATTTAATGCACCAACATTAAAATTCTGAAACTACTCGGAAAAGGTAGACATTTTTTCCTTGGGTAGTTTCCGCCATTTAGACCGGTTTCGAACTCGTTGGTTTCCGTCAGTGCGGACCAGACATGGACACCCCACCATAAGAAAATTGAGTCCTTTAAGCAACTATCATCATACTAAATAAAGATTTCAATACATCGCCATATCCCGAAATCTCATGAAATGTATATTGAATGATAACATAAATTCATTTAGTATTAGGATATATGTAAATTAATTTTAATGTACAGAAGTTGAAATATCTTTTCAATTAGTGAAATTTAAGATACCATTTAATCGAATTTATTGTACAACGAACTGATATTTAAATGAATTGCTTGAAATGTAAATTATTCACGATTTTTGGTACAAAATCATTAAATTTAATGTAGAATGAACATTAAATTTGCATTAAATTTAAGGTTATTTTTAGCAGTCTATACTGTAAAAAAAACTTCACATTAATTTTAAGGTAATATGCTGGAAGCAAATTTCTTAAACCGTTTATTAAATGCATTTAATGTTAATGCATTAAATTTAAAAATTTTTACATTAAATCTAATGTAATTATTTATTAAATTTAGTATGTTTTTAGTCACTTTATTGAAATTTAAGATAACATTCAATTACATTTCAGGTACAAAGCTTGAATTTCAAAGTAAATATATCTTATTCACGATTTAAGGTACAAAATCATTAAAGTTGATTAAGGAACGTACATTAAATTTAAGGTTATTTTTAACAGTGTTAGTAACTAATACTATGTTTATTATGGAAATTTCGCTATGATGACATGATATGAAAATTTAGATTAAAATAGCATTAAATCTTCTCTAAACCAAATGATGAAATATCATGTCGAGATGGCCTCATATTTATAAATAAAGTTAAATCGATGTTATGAATTTTTTATATATGTATATATATATATATATATATATATATATATATATATATATATATATATATATATATATATATATATATATATATATAGAAGTAGAAAGGTATAACTTCTGTTATTTTTAATTTTAATGAAAGTTATACAGACCTGTTTAATGAGAGGGCTTTTTTGTGGGCCGTTGTCCTTGTCAAGCCTGCTGTTACCGGGGCCTTACTCTAGATCCCGCATAAAAATTCTGCTTATTCAGACACTGATCTTCTCATGGAACAGGAACTGAACTGTGAAATTACCCGAACCAGAATCAAATTTACCAGCTAAATCCAACTGATTATGGGATAGAATAAAATCGAAAATCAAACATAAGAAAGTATGAAAAAGCGAAATAACATTATGCGAGTCAGGTCATGAGCAAAACAAGACAATATAAACCTAAAACAAATCAGAAAATAATATAAGAAAAATGCACTTTCTTTTAGGGAATAACTGACCTCTAAACAAGCGTCAGCCTTCCTATAAGAAGAAATTTCATTGAGACATTCCGATTTTAAAGTCAGATATCAAAAGCAGTATTATTGGTTTTTAACAACCTCTTTCTCCTCGACAGTTATATATATATATATATATATATATATATATATATATATATATATATATATATATGGATGAGGCGAGTAATTCTTCGGAATACTAAAGGGAATACATCAACAATAAAGTAGCTTTCACACTTTCGCGATCGAACGGATTAGATAAATATGGCAGCAAAAATTTGCTGATATATGAAAATGCTACAAAGTGAGTTCACAACCTTTTTTGAGATCATTATAATGGTTCCGAAAATCACAGTTCGTTGTTCCAGTTATGACTTTAAACAAAAGATCTCCTTATTGTTCACGCGAGCTAAGAAGTTTTGCTTTTATTTTTGATAAATTTTATTCTCTCACTAAGGTATTTAATTCAGGTTAAGAAATAAGATGATTCTCATATGACTCAATCTTAATAAGAAGTGGCATGTAATACGGTACTTTCTAAACAGTTTAAACCATCATTAACTCCACAACTCCAGCCAAACCAGGTATGACGGGTATGTTCAATACATGCAGGATATTTGTCATGAATATTACTAGTTACCTACAGAAAGAAACCTTGTTTGCTTAAAAAAGCAGAAAGCGTCTAAATATTGTTTAGAAATGAACTTATTATATAAAATCAGCTATAATTAATATTTTGCTATCTAATATGAATATAAATAATTTTACTGCTGAAAATTGTCAATTTTATCCAACGAATTTTCCTTTAAGCACGCCTCAATATTGATTTTAGTCCACAAAAATGGTTTTAGAGATTTCGGCCATCATTCTCTTTAATAGACGTTTTATTTTATTGTTCGTCATAAATTCACGTTATTTATTTTGTTGAGTTTTTGATAGAATATTATATATAATTTTATTTGAATAAAATTTACAATACCTCGCAAGAGCATTTAAATAAAGATTTAGTGAAAAAAATTGAATATTTGAATATTTTGTTGAAGGTTGTAAATAATATTTGGATGTTTTATCCTAAAATAGAAAATAATATAATATTCAGCTGGTAATTTTCAGGAATATCACCCAAAAGTTTCTAATGAATAACCATAAAGGAGATTAATTATTGTCGAATATATTTTAATTAAACAAGGCATTCCAAAATAGATCGTAATATAGAGGGTAAGTCATTTTAGCCAATCCACACTAATATGTCTTCTAGAACGTACTTTCGAGAAAATTGTTTCAAAAAAACCCAGGATATTTGGACCTTTCGTGAAATCTGTTACTCTTCTGGAAGTAGATCTTTTGCTTCGTCAGGTATCAAGATGACGCATTACAGAAATTTAAATCTCTTACAGAACAGTGCCATGCATTCACATAGCGGGTATTCTGCTGTTTCGGTTGTCTAATCGCTGAAACGTCTTAATTTTGTCTATTTTTTAATATTATATCTCAGAAGGCAATGTTCTGTGACGGTATTTGTTATTACTCGAATATGCGTTTTTGGGAAATCGAGAAGCATTTTTATATTGGATTTTTGAAATTTTTCGCTTATCTGAGACCAGACGTCTTATGTCATCTTAATTTTATCTCATTTGGTTCCCAGCTGCAGAGCTCCTCTATTATGTGGCTCTTTTGTAATCCACAAAAAAGTTCCGGACCAAAAAAAAGGGTCCCATATCAACTTACACTCGTAGGTATTTAATCTTAGAGCTTTTAGTGCTGCTTGACTATCTGACAGTATGTATATGTTGGCCTTCTTAGTGTTTCTATTGAGACGCTCATCAGATCAGATTTGGATTGCATAAATTTCTACATGAAAGATAGTGGGGTGTTTTCCAAGGATTTGGCAAGTTAAAAACTTGAACCTGATCCTTCTCTCGTCGAAGTAATCCATCTCCTTTTGCTTGGTAACAATCAGTTACTACTTCATAACTCATGTCGAAATCGTACCCAATAGACATGATACTTGTTGGTTTCGATATGGATTCTGTTGAAAGTGTATCCAGAATCTTAATATGTCCAATAAAATTTCTAGTTTTGAGCTAAAGTAGCTTGAGAGCATTTGTTGCTGCCGCCCTCTTTTTTTCCAGCTGCTACTTGTTGTATCTCGTGCCACTATACTAAAGAAGCGCATGTGGTTTGATGATTGATCATATGATTCCATAGATTCTAGGGCATGTCCAGGTTGCTGCTATTGCCCTCTATTGAATCTTTTCAATATGGCTGTTCCAGGTCAGTTTCTGGGCTATTATTACTCCCAGATATTTAACTTCTTTGAAAAAGCTCAGTGTTGTTCCATTTAAAGTTGGAACGTTGATGTATAGCTTTGGTCTCTGTGTAAACGGTGCGAGTGCTATTTTGTTGGGATTAACATGTAGTCCTTCCTTTGTGCACCAGTTGCTAATTTGCCTCTAATAGTGACAAGTAAATCATCAGCATAACCTTGCATTGTGATCTCTGAGTTGTTCAATTGGCTCGACAGACTGTCCATAACAAAGGATCACACTGGAGGAGATAAAACTCCCTCTTGAAAACATCCTCTGACTATGGTAATTATTGTCGCTTTATTGGCGATAGATGCAGTAATGATTCTGCTTTTTAGCATTGATTGAATTCATATTGTTAGAAGAGGCTCCGTTCGCCTTTCCTGCAGGTCTCTGAGTATGGATTAAGCGTTGTTAAAAGCTCCCTCTATATCAATAAAAGCACTTAAAGAGGTCTCTTTTGCAATCATTGCATTGATTGTAGATTTGCCGGCTTGATAAGCAATTTGTTCTTTGTGTAGCAGTTTCTGTTTAAGTGTTTCACTTTTTAGATATCGATAGATAAGTTTCTTCATTGTTTTGAGGAGGAAAGATGTAAGGCTGATTAGGCGGTACGATTTTGCTTCATCCGATGAGCATTTTCCGGTTTTCGGCATGAAATCTCTCTCCATACTTGAGGTATATAACGTAAATAGTACTAGCTTCAGACAAATCAGCCTATAAAAATACATATAATAATTTTTAAAATCTTGAAAATAACATAATCAAACTTTAACCCATGGACTTTTCAGATTTTTGGATGATAAATATTTGTCATATATTTCATCTAAATATGACGCACCGTTAAAAATTTTATGTCCATATCATCTTGATTACATAACAATAAACTAACAGATCAAAGATTATTGTCTAGTCGTCAGACTGTGATTATTTATTCGCATTTGTCAGAGTAGAGATCCATGGTAGTCATACCTTTTTTCCATCTCAGCGTAAATCTAAACCTTATAGATAGCAAATAATAAACGCTTCTAGACATTAACAGCTCGAAAGACTAAATAAAGAATTAAAACTAGGTCGAAGAACGCAACTAGGGTAGGCTGCATTCACCAAAATTAAGGACATGCTAACCAATAAAGAAAATATTGCAATACCTGCGAACAAGACCATACAACCAAGGTGTACTCACAGTTATATCCTATGGAACAAAGATCTGTACTCTCGCAGTGCAGATAGTGTGCACACTGAAAATTAATCAAAGAGCAATAAAGAGAAAAAATTAGATTTAACCCTAAGAGACAAGAAACAAATATATAATCAGAAACGTAAGTTACCGAAAGAACAGAAAAAGTGACAAAATTCAAATGGGACTACGCAGGTCACATAACAATAATCGAAGATCGAAGATCGAAGATAGAACGACTACTGCAGTGGAGATAGAATAAAATCAATAAAATAGTTCCTATTTTATCCTGGATAAGAATAGCACAGGGTGGAGATAGATGCGCCTCAAGATTGAAACAAGAAAGGAGAAGAAGAAAAAATATAAAATAGCCAATAAGCCGGTTTAAAAAACGCACGCTTAAAGTATCAATTTATGACACTTTAAACTTCATAACAAATATTTGAAACCGATTAGTGAGATATTTATTCTTACAATGTTGCATTAATACATTTTGCATTAATACTTTTGCATTAACACATTTTCTAGGTACTTCAATTTTTTAAGATATGAATAACTAAGCTTTGGCTGGTAAACGGACAGTTTAATTATAAACATTGTTCACAAATATTGATTTAATTAAATGTTGAAATTATATATTTCTTGATTTTTGTTACAGATACACCAACAGACGACCCAACGCTCAATGTAGAAAAAGACTTAGTAGATATAGGAGATTTTATTAAAGGCAACTGCACTGCCTTACCATCATATCCAGCTACCAATATTAGTTGGTATCTAAATGGAAAAAGGGTAAGTTAGTTGAATTTTAATGCAAACGATTCTGATCATTTTATATTGTTTCCTTACTCTTAATTTGTAATATATCACAATACATAGAAATTATACAAATTCTTCTCTAAATTATCACATTGCAATCTCAAAATCTACTTCGTTGCCGCACAAAATTTAACGTTTTCTCCCTATTAAGTTAGTTAAATAAAATTTCCCTTAAATTTAAAATAAGTTAAACTTATTGTGGCTTATTGTTGTAGTTCGGTATTACTAGGCCTCTCTCACTTTAGTAGAATAATTTGGAGGGTACAAACTTAATGTAAATAGCACTGTTTATTTGTTATAGCCTTTCTTAAGTCTAGGTAAGCTAACCGTATGAGCAAATGTAAGATTCGGTGATAAGGGAGGCAATAGCGCCGATAGTATGGAAAAACACCCACAGTTTTACCATTTTTACATGGTAATAATGATATTTTGGGTCATTGATACTCATTAAAGACATCATGAATCAATTTGTTAAGAAAATAGTTTCTAATCAACGTAAATATCTTAGAAAATTAAATGAACACAATCAATCAATTTCACGTCTTAGAAATATTTACAATTATATTTTCAAAATTCTTACTTGATATGATAATGTTGAGGTTGCATAATCTTGAACTGTGAATTTTGAAAAGGTCCCTAAAAACAGACATATGGAGTAAATGATAAAGGCTCCAGGATAATTACAAACCTATATGGGTTTCAGCGGACACCTATTTTGAAACGTGAGACGGGGCTGTGTGTTTTCCCCATTATTTTTCAACATATTTTTGCAAGAACTGTTCAAAGGAACTTTACATGAAATCAGTGAAGGTGTTAATAAATAGAGAAATCATAAACAACTTAAGATATGCAGAGGATACCGCATTCTTTGCAGATAGTTTATGAGGTCTACAGTTGCTTATTGACCGACTCGTGAAAACTTGTAAAATATAGAGAATGAAATGAATTAAAAAAAAACAAAACCATGATTGTAGCCTAAAACCAAAACATGTGGGTAGTGGTTTATGTGAATGAAAATGATGTAAAAGGAGTGTAGAATATCACTTATTTAGGCTGAAGCTTAAATAAACAAGAAACACAAGAAATTAAACGGCGAATACAGCAGAACAGCCTTTAACTTATCTATAAACAATATTTACAAACTGTTTGTTTCCTGCCAGTACAACTCTGGTTCTCTTCCATACGCGTTTCAACTATGTAGTGGTGTCGCTGGTGGAGCTGTATCGAACCAAGAGCAATATTTGCAAGAAACAACTGTCTAGATAAAATATAAATTTCGAGATATGTCGGCAGAATACTAGACTTACAGACTTTTACTCTGGTGGATATATAGATGTCGTTCAACTACCGATATTTTTCTGTCTGACATCGACTTGTCTGCAGGTTTAACACTTTGCGGACCAATGCAGGAATTTATATTTTATATGGACAGTTGTTTCTTTGAATTGTTGTTTTTGGTTCGATACAGCTTGACGAGGCCATTAGGTAATCGAAACACTTATATAGAGAGAACCAGAATTGTATTTGCAGGAAACAAACTGTTTATATATATTTTGCTTAGAAGTAGAATAAATATAGGCAATTATTTAAACACGTAAGAACAGATTTATTCATTTCTTACAAAAATTTTAATTTTTAAGCCTTTAACAAGATGAGAAGGATCCTGTGGAACAGTAAGCTAAACATAGAACTAAAAACTAGAATACTAAGGTGCTGCATTTTCTTTGTACTTCTGTACTAATACATGAATCCTCTAAAAACAGAAAGAGAGAGAGAGGTATTTCGAAATATGTTGTGACACAAGGATAAAAAAAATCGGAGTGTCCTATAGCAAATCAGAAAGAGCAAAGAGATCATAAAGACAATAAGGAGAAGTTATGAAAATGAACTACTTCAACCATATTTTTTGGAGGCAAAACGTATGAATTGATTAAATTACTATCGAAGAACAGATAGAGGGAAAAAGAGCCAGAACAACGTCGAATATCACGGCCGAAGAATTTAGGACAATAATCGGGAATGGCATTTAAAAACCCATTTCGGTCCCCACTGTAGAAGAAGAGTGGTATTTCTATATTCGAGTTTTATATCTACAATATAACGAAAAGAAAACACCATATTCTATCTCATAATCGGATAAAGATTGTTGACTGGTATCAATAAATAATAAGACAATATACTAGTATTCTGTATTGATTCTCACACCCCTGTTATCGTATAGCGACATATGAATGTGACAGTATCTAACATATTTTATAGTTTAAACTCATGTTATCAAAGTTATACCGGAGTGCAAGTCAATATAAAGTATGTTATTGGTTAATAAGCCTTAATGCTATATCTCAACAACAGTAAGGTCCTCCTAATTTTTAGGGAGCATACAAGAGAGATCAAAATAACACTGCTTTTTCATAAAAAAAAATTCCTAACGTCTCCTTAACGGAGATACAGAGCCCTAAAAGGGTACCCAGCGATTTACCTTATCGGCTATAAGTTTTGAACCGACTCGTACATATTTATTGAAATTTTAATATTATATACAGGCGATAAAGACTCAGTAAACCTTACTATAGTAGATGTTTTAGATCATCAGAGAAGTCAGGAACGGACTTGCAGCAACACTTGTTGGGCATAATTTTTGACATGTGTCATTTTACAGAGCTGAAAACTGATTTTTTCAATACTTTAGTCATTCCTTTTCAAGAAAGGTACTCTTAATTTTTTTCTATATAACTTGGAGTTTTCGAGATAAACGGTTTTTATGCGAAACACTCAAAAGTTACTAATGCTAAACACAAACAGGTAAAAATCAGGTTGTTATTGTTAATACCTACATAATGAATTACTATTGACGGAACTTGTCAAAACCGCCTTCAAGAAAAAAAAAATTTGAAAAATGGAAGGATATTCTTAGACACGGTGCTGATATGCATTTAATTTATGGTGAAGCGCTGTCAAATTCTTCGAAGGCAAGAAGATTTTATGCTGAAAGATTTCCAGCTCAAACATTGCCAAGTCCAAAAACCTTTCAAAGGGTTGATCGAAACCTAAGGAAAACAGGTAAAGGATGATTAGAAAATAATTATTAGTGTTAACGAATTAATTTTTTACACGTTTTATTCAGGGTCATTTTTGCCGTGACGTGGTGGTGAGGACACTCCCAAGAGAGTACGAGACCTTCATGTAGAGGAATAAATTTTGCAAGATATTACTGACAACCCTTCAAACAGCATAAGAAAGCTCACGACACAAAACAGTGTTACAAAATAGATTGTACATGAAACTCTAACACAACAATTATTTCATCCGTACCACTTTAAAGAGTTACACGTTACATTTTTGGACACCAACAAAGGTTAGTTGTAAATATATGGACTGAAGTCATAGGAAATAACCTTGTAGGTCCATTTGTTTTGGGAGAAAGACTCAATGGTGAGATTTATTCACAATTTTTGCAGCTAAATTTAAATAATTTATTTAAAGACCTCTTCACAGAAGAATGCAAATGTGGTACATTTATGGTAGTGCTCCACTTCGTTTTAACCGTAGAGTACGTCAACGCTTAACTAGCGTTTTTGGCCCTCTATGGTGGGCCTGTTTTATGGCCAGACCTAAAACCCTTAATCTTTTACTTTTAGGGACCTCTAAAAGAATTAGTTTATTCAACACTAGCCACAGAATTGCACAATCCTTAATAATGCCGGAATATTATTTGCAATGCAGCGGGAAAAATATTGGAAGAATAAGAAAATGTATTGAAGTACGTGAGACAAGAATGTGTTCTCTCACCACTCCTTTTTAATCTCTACTCAGAGGAAATCTTCGCCAAAGCCCTCGAAAATGACACCGGTGGAATATGAGTTAACGGCATTCCACTGAACAATTTGCGCTACCAGACGACACAGTACTTCTCGCCGAAAACATGCAAGACCTTCAGAATATGTTGAATAATGTCACCACAACTAGTCGAGAATATGGTCTGACCCTTAATGTTAAGAAGACCAAATACATGATTGTCACCAAAACTGAAGTACCCAATGAACATGTGTATGTCGAAGGCGAAAGGTTGGAAAGAGTCGAGAGATATGACTATTTGAGTACAAGTGTCAACTGTTCCGTGGACTATTATTCAGAAATAAAGATTCGCATTGAGAAGGCCCGTGCATCCTTTGTGAAGATCAAGAAGCTGCTCTGTAGTCGCGATCTGAGCCTGGACCTAAGAATTCGGATGCTTAAATATTATGTATTCTCAGTCCTATTGTATGGTGTAGAAACTTGGACCCTCAACTTACATTGCGAGCAGAAACTAGAAGCCTTCGAGATGTGGACTTACCGTAGGATGCTGCGAATATCATGGACAGAACATGTGACCAACTTGGAGGTTCTGAGAAGAATGAAGAAGGACGTAGAGATCCTATATGAAGTAAAAAAGAGAAAATTGCAATATCTCGGTCACATCATGAGAGGTCCAAGGTATAAGATTCTGCAACTCATAATCCGGGGAAAGATTGTGGGAAAAAGATCTGTTGGAAGAAGAAGAATATCCTGGCTTAGGAATTTGCGAGAATGGTTCAACGTCAAGTCATCTGATCTATTCAAGGCCGCAGCTTCCAAGGTCAGAATAGCAATGATGATAGCCAACCTCCGAAATGGAGAAGGTACATAAAGAAGAAGAACTGAAATACGTGGAGCCCATATTAAACATTTGCCAAAATAATATGTAAAGGTTTTCACTAGTTTTGCATTTTAATAACATTGTAAATTAATTGAACCCCGATCAACCCTTTGAAAGGTTTCTGGACTCAACTATGTCTGAGCTGGAAACCACATTAGCACATCCTGCGTATTTTATTTTTACCTGTTTGTGTATAGCATTAGTAACTTTTAGGTTTTTCGCATAAAAACCGATTTATCTTGTAAACCGTCAGTTCTATCGAAGTAAATTAAGAGTACCTTTTTGAAGAGGAATGACCAAAGTATTTGAAAATCAATTTTCAGCTCTGTAAAATGACGGACTTCTCTGATGATCTAAAACATCTACTGTAGTATGGTTTAATGAGTCCTTATGGCCTCTATAAAACATTAAAATTTCATTAAATTATACAAGTCGGTTCAAAACTTAGAACCGATAGGGTAAATCGCTGGGTACCCCTTTAGGGCTCTCTATCTCCGTTAAGAGTCACTTTAGGAATTCTTTTTCTATGACAAGGTAGAGTTATTTTAATTTCCCCTGTATGTTCCCGAGAAATTAGGAGGGACTTACCAGACACCCTGTATTTTGTACAATTCAACCCTCGATTAAATTTAAAAAAATATATATTAGTCAAATAATCGGAATACCCTGTATATATTTTTTTTTTACTTCAATATTATGGTTTATTGGAAAACTCCTGATCTAGTAATTTTTTGATTAGGGATTAAGGTTTAATATCATAAGTTGTTTTACGTGATAAGGCATTTTTATGGCCTGTAAGCAATTTATTACACCTGTACGGGACTTTATTTACGTTATCTCAGTTACGTTTTAGTAGTTGCTGTAATAAAATAAAATTGAAGCACCCATTTAACTTACCTGAAATTAGAAAATCTGGGTCATCCAAATGTACAGAAAAAACTACCATCAGATTCTCATTAAATATTTTTTAAGTAATCAATTTGATTTAATGGAAACCGGTATAAAACAAATGAGAGTAAATGGTGTTTGTTTTTAATATGGAAAAATTACTGATTGTGCATTTTAAGTATTGTTCAGAAGGCAACTTTTGCAGTTTGATACTCCGAATTTTCATCAGGAATACAAAAAGTCGTGAAAAATGTAATTAAATGGACCTCGCACAAACCTTACAGAAAACATATGAAAATTTTATTACTAGTTTTGGATTTTTAGCTCTCTTAAGGCCACTTCAGTTAGCATAAACTCGTTAAAATAAATAGCAGCCCTGCACTTTTACCAACAATATCGTTAATTACTCGGGCTTCTTTCGAGAATCCACCCTCGATATGCCTAATCAAGGAGTCAAAATTCATCTAAAATAATTTTGTAGAACCTTATCTCTTCATTGACTACGAAAATCCACTGAGCTCCTGGACTAGTTTAAAAAAAAAACATAAGACTGTTTCTCGAATTTAACGGCTGTGAATTCAATACGACAATCTGAGTTTCCTCTGAAACTCTTTAAAACTTTCGTTATTTCGTTGTAAATTTGATTTACGTTAAATTATAAGCACGTAATAAAACCTAAAAATAAATAGTTACTCTGAAAATTTACTGCCTTTTAATAATCTAATTTTCTTTCTTAAATTTGTATTTAAATCTCACATTTTTTATTAAATAAAATTTAAAAAATTAGGTCGCAGTAACATTTTATTTCTTGCATTATAAATTTACATTTACATTTTTACGCATGAATAATACCGGAACGTTACGAACCGTCAAAAAGAGGAAAGGAAAATTTCTTATTACTTTTTTATATCTTAATACAATTTTTCCTTAATTTTAAAAATAAAATCGTACAAGAATTGAAAAAAAAACGTAAATTAGGTCACTTATCTTCAAATAATATATCATTTTAATTTAGTGCTGTATAAAATATCGTTTTGCCTCTAATCTGTGGACTTCTCATAAAATTCTGAAATTTATTTTCTGAAGAAGAATCCCTTCTGGTAAACGTCTTTCTACCGTTAAATCATTTTACAGCATGTTGCACACCGGAATAAATGTTTGAATCATGACAGAATCTGTTATTTTTTTAAATAGATGGAATACTTTCTAAGGGAAGTACTCACATACTTTTATTTATTTTTTTCCGAGTTTATTGAAATTAAAACTTGTTCATTTCTATACTATAATATCAAATTTTATTAGAGACAATTTGATTTAATTCAACTTAAAAAAAATCGTAATTGTAAAAAAAGTTCTGTGTATAATTCATATGTTCCTCGGTTTCACTCTTGATAAATTACAGGTACTATTTACATAAATAACAATAACCATCATATTTTTTATTTCACAATTAAACTACGTTGTCCGGCATCAAGTTTTTCCCTATACAGGATATATCTAAAAGGTATATATTCAACTCTAGCATAAATTGCTGAGGCTAATACACCTAAAGAACCGATAAGAATAGACTAGTCCACCTCAGCACCGGAGAAATAAGTCCGATGCTGAGGTGCACTGGCCTATCCTGTACTGACGAGAACCAACAAGTTCGAAACCGGTCTACAAATGGCGGCGCACCACCATGGGAGAGGCTTCCACCCTTTCCTGGTATTCTTGCAATCTGAGATAGTGTACGTTTGTCTTTATAGTTTTATCAGTTGGTTGACAACTAAGTTTCTCTTATACGAGGTTTATTCCAAAAGTATCGAGCCTGCATTCATATCTCCGTATCAAAACTTCCGAGCGACCTCTGTGGGGCATGGGCATCACCAGTAAGTCTTCACAAACTCGTTGGTATGCGCAATTACCAACTGGACGTGTTAGTTCGTGAACGGTGTGTGTTTGTTTAGTGTCTTTTTTTCGTTCGTCGCATTTTGTAAAAAATTACGGAAAAATTAGATCAACGAATTTGCATCAAGTTTTGCTTTAATCTTGGAAAAACTTGCTCGGAAATAATTAATATGATGAATAAGGCATTTAGAGAGGAGTGTATGAGTAAAGCAAGAATAAAAGAGTGATACAAGCGGTCTAAAGATGGCCCCATGTCAGTTGACAGTGATTCTCGCTCTGGCCGACCTTCGAGCACAATAACACCAGTAGGCAGACTTGCAATTGTTGGAGATCGTCGGTTGACTGTACGCGAACTAGAAATTGATCTTGGAATACCAAAAACTACTGTTTGGAGAATTTTAACTGAGAATTTGGCAATGGCTCACGTGTGTGCGAAATTCATCCCAAAATTGTTAACGGCAGAGCAGAAGAATCTTCGCTTTGAACTCGCTCAGGACCACTTGGAAATGGTTTTTAATGATGAAAATGTACTCAAGAAGATTATTACTGGTGATGAATCATGGATTTACGGCTATGATCCAGAAAAAAAGCGACAGTCTTCACAGTGGAAGCATTCTGAATCGCCAAGACCAAAAAAAGCACGTCAAAGTCGGAGCAAAGTAAAGACAATGTTGGCTGTTTTCTTTGATCATGAAGGTGTTGTGCACCACGAATATGCTCCGAGAGGTCACACGATCACTAAAGATTACTACGTTGAAGTATTGAAAAGATTGCGTGACGCAGTTAGAAAAAAACGGTCACAGCTTTGGACAAGCGGTGATTGGCTGTTTCACCACGACAATGCGTCAGCACATTAATCGAACCTTGTGCAGCAATATTTAACAAAGCACAAAGTCGTACAGCTCCGCCAGCCTCCGTACAGTCCCGACGTAGCTGCAACTTTTGGCTTTTTCCCAGATTAAAAATGCCGCTCAAAGGACACCGGTTCGATGACAAAGAGACGGTTGAAACTAATGCGAGAAATGCACGCAATTCCGAAAACTGACTTCCAGGACTGCTTCAGGAAGTAGAACCACCGCTGGGAACGTGTTGTTCAATTAAATGGGGACTACTTTGAAGGATATCACTCATCGGATGATAAAGAATAACACCAATGCGGAGATATGAAGCTAGGCTCAATACTTTTGGGACAAACCTCGTATAATTGTATTTTATACACCCAACTGCAAGTATATTGTATCCACTATTGGTAATAAAATCGAATTTTGCCAAAGAATTGTGGTTTTATATATGTTAATCTCGGGATTTTTCGAATCATCGATTAATGATAATTAATAATAATAAGGGTAGATTCGAGATTATTTTTGACATGTAGTTTATCTCGAAAACCAGACTCAATCTAAGCAAAATAACTACATTTTTTATATATGGAATTGAAGTATATACCACACAAAAATTTAAGACTCACAAAAATGTATTTTTTATTTCCAAATGCCCTCATCAATTTAGCTTCGTTTTTTAAAAAGCTTATGATGTACCTAGAATATAAAGAGTGGTTACATTTTATTGCAGTTACCTAAATAACGAAAATATCTTTCACCGCTTGGAAAATTTTAGAACAGCAAAATCTGAACTAAAAATGTAAGACCGTAATAATAGTGTTAAATTCTTAACCACAGCCGTTTGGGTAAAATGAAATCACGTAAAACAGTTGCATTTGAACGCTTTAAGAAATTTTGGCTCTTTTGTTTTAGCTTTGTAAGCGTTTTCTTTCTAAGCAAGCAAAGCGCTATTAAATAGAAAATGAGAAACTAAGTATTTCGTTAATATTACAATTATTTAGAATTTAATCAGAAATTTCAATTATTTCAACATGCCATTTTTTCTTTCTTTCTCAAACATATGGAATTTTTGTGGAAAAGCCAAAACATTTTTTGAAGAACCTGGCAGAGATTTTACCAAAATCTTCCGTGTTTGATAATGAAGGTTAACTGAGGAAGTTCTGTATGAGGCCTCTTTTACACCTTTGTTTCACCCTAATGGTTTGCTCTTCAAAAGTTGATGGTGGTGGCATAAGATCAGTCGTCGTGTCGGGATCGTTGTTCCACCTGAGGAGGATTATTCAGATGGAAGCGAAATTGACTGTATCATGTATTTTATTATTATTACCGTTCTTTTAAGTTTTCATGGATTCGCGAACTAGTCTTGTTTTATAATGTTCTATGTCGGCGATTATCAAATCAAAGTTAGTCAAAATTAATTTTGTGTCCTGTCTCGAGCTGTTGCTGAAAAAGAGCCGATTTTTGTTTATTTATTATGCTTAGTTTATGTTCTAGCATTGGCGATATTATCCTGTTGGTTGCGCCTCTTAGAGATGAACTTAATGTTTTACATAAATTGCGATTTGTAGATAAGTTGTGCTTCACCAGTAGTCTGCAGATTCTATCTCTTGTACCTTTAACGTGTTGCAGTATGATAGTCTAAGGTTTTTCTTGCACTAATAAACATTAAAGCGAAACCACCAAAGTTCAACTGAAAGTTAGTAATCACGCCGGCGAGTAAATATGCCAGCCTAGTTCCTATGCCAAAGAATTGGGGTGTGTTACTCAGGGGGCGTCACTGCATCTGCAGGTGCAGAAATCTTCCAAGATGCCGTTAGGAACTAACTCTCAATTTCACTCCTATAGATACGCAAGTAAAAAAATATATGTACATACTCAAATGAGCATGGAGGTCAAATAGAACTCATTAACAAATAATAATAAAAATTTTTAATTGAATATCTAACGGTGTTGATGTAGCATAAAGCTAGATATGCTATACATGAAATTCTCCAGTTCACATAAACACAGAATTATAAATTTCAAAATTTTCATTCTTTTAAAGAAAAATTCAAAATAGTCAAGAATTATGAAACTTAATACTCTATAATTAATAAACTGTGGAATAAGTTAAGGCTAAAAAAAAGAAAATAAATTAAAGCAGAACAAGGTAAAATAAATTCAATAAAAATCAAAATATCAAATAAGATTTAATATGTATTAAACTCTAGTACCTACTGGCGCTAAAACATAACGCACACCCTGTATATTCCATGTCATGGAATAAAGTGGCGAAAAATTGCGCAACGCCTTACAAAAAAAGAAAGAATGGAATAAAATTAATTTACAAAATTAATTGGATCGTTATTATTAAAACACAAAAAAATATATATATATATAATACTAAATATACCTGTTATTCCAGTGGTGAGACTGAGCCTCAAACAAATCAGACTGCAACACTACTCAACTGAGTAGTGGTGTAGGTACTAGTGAAACATTATTTGCTCATTAACTGAAAAGACAAAACGGAAAGAAAAAAATAGATTGAGCAAGTAGAAAGAACCAATAGGAACAACCAGTAGCAAAAACCCCTAAGTTGTTATTTAAGATTAAAAGGATTCTTTCATTGGAATGTGCAAAACTACTAAAATTTCTGGTCTCCACGTTCATTCTGGTAAAAAAACTTAAATACACCAAACAGGTAAAAGATAAGGTAACTAATCAACTACACTCAATTATCAGAAAAATTTAAACGATTTTCTACTCCAAAATGCCAAGGAATATAAACTGAGATGGAAAATCTACAGCTTTTTTATTTGTTTAAAACAAGAAAAGTCAAAGTTCAGGCAAAATGGCCTCAGTTTTAAATCAAAGATTCATGCTGGCGCAAAATGCTGCTTCCTTTGGGCGAGTTCAAAATTTTGACACGTGTGAAAGAAATGACAGCTCAAAAATGACCCTCAGTAATTACAGGTGGCTGATATGAATTTATTAAATAAGCCAATTCATTAATCATTAAGATTTTCGGCTCAAAATAAATAAAACGATATCAACAAAGGAAGAAGGATTAAGGGGAGAATTTCACTTGAATAGTAGGCAAGGGAACAGAGATTTAACTGGAAAGAAGATAACAGTAAGTTCAAGTAACAAAAGACAAAAATATAACTATCTATAATTTAGTGAATACCAAGCAAAAGAACATAAATTGGGGTTCAAACAGTGATAATCAAATATAACTTAAAACGATACTTTGTAGTGTAAGAACGTAGCTAAAATTCAGAAAGATGAAACAACCGAGCTGGAAAAGAAATAAACAAGGAAGTAAAACTACTGGAGTTCGTAGTTGAACCCAAAAAATAACTAACCAACGAATAATGTGCTTTTATTCAAAAAATTTAAGAGCGATAATAAAAAAAGGATGTGGAATCTACCCACAAAGTGAATATTTGCAAAAAAAAATTAACTGAATTATCCAGTCAAGTTTAAATTGTGATAACAAACCAATCTCAACAGTTGAAGAAGTGAACGCATGGTATACCCATCCATCTGTCTATACATTGCCGTCAAATAATAGTCAACCATGAAGCTGAACAAATAGGACAAGATATGTCAAAAATTCCTAAAACAACTAATCCCCTGTAACAGAACTTCAAGACAGCCAAATTTAAAACAAGTAGATAAAAGCAATACAACTATTATCATTGATATTGAAAATTTCACCATAAGAATAAAAGACATATTGCCAAACTTCCTAATGAAAAAAATATTTTTAATATATTCCTCTAAAAGCAAATTTTCCATATTAGATTCAAAATTTTTAATTTGTCACATTTACCGCTATTATGCTTTTAAAAATATAAAAACTATTTTCTCGCAAACTTACGAAATTGGTCTAAACTTTAAGCACAACATAATAAGAATTTTAATCGGTCTTACTACAAAGTTTTTCATTTTGAATGTTGCAACTGGAATTGATTATTTGTTTTCCGAACTTTAAAAACTCTAAGATATAAATTTAGGCTACAGTCATGAAGAAGTCTTTAAAGAAAAATGATATTCTTGTATCTTGTGATAAAAATCAAACTGTTTTTAAACGATTTTATTGAGTTTCACTACTGCCTATGGCCTGTGGACTGTCAAATGCCCATCAAATTTTGTAATCGAATTTTAACTCACTTCCCATTATCCGATCAAGCTGAAATTTGGTACACATAAAGAAACCCGAATACAATGTAATATTATGATCTTGGAACTGACCTTGAATGATATTCCAAGGAAATTTCAAGGACACCTTGACTTCTTATTTTCTATTCAAGCTGAAATTTAGTACACATATATAAACCGGATAACAATGCAACATTATGACCTTAAAACTGACTGTATATTTCAAGGTCATTACAAGATCAAATTCACTTCCGATTAATTCAGCTGAAGTTTGGTACATATAATAGGTGTTTCGGTTATAATCGAAGTTTAGGCCATCGTTAGTTATTACTTTTCCCATCGTTCGGTCAAAAAATAAATTCCGCGTCAAAATAACTGTTCATCAATCAAAGTTTTCACTTCTTCGGAACAATGTAAGTGTTGCTCTGAAAATTCATGCTGCATTGATCGAAATAAAGGGTGGTCCGGAGAAGTTAAGTTCGGTGAATTAGGACATCCCATTTAACGTTTTCCAAATAGTTTTTTACCAATTTTGCAACGTAGAACCGAGCATTGTCCTGCTGAAAAATGACCTATAATGTACTATATTGATGAATACTGACAATTAATAACAAACTGGCTTTTAATGGTCAATGTTGATCTTTCGAAATACCATAGATGTTTTAGCATATACCAACAAATGTATTAGTGACGCCATCTTTTAGTAAAATCAACATTATTAACCAAAACACATATTATATAATCCCAATGACAATGCCATATTATGACCATAAAATTGACTTTGTGGAATTCCATTCCATATAGAAGGTTTCATTTTTAAACGATCTTATTTATTGCTGACCTTAACCTATGTGCTGTCGACTGACGAACAAGTCCTGTAATCGAAATTTAACTCACTTCCAATTATCTGATCAAGATAATATTTGGTACATATATAAAGATGATGATAATGCAATATTATGACCCTAAAACGGAGCTTGAGTTCATTTTAAGGTAAAAATTGTTTTTTAAATATTTTTTTATTACAGAAATCGAAAGTAGGAAAACTTACCCGTCTGATTTTATATCAGTCATATGCTTTTTTTATATCTAAAGATCATTTGAAGACTAATCGCACTTGTCTGTCAAAAAAACGCAAAAGGCTTACAAACTAAACGGTTTGATGACAAGAGACATTAATTTCTTATGTAGGAAAGACTTAATGTTTGTGACTTTGGAACCGACCTTGAGGACTTATATTTCAAGGCAATTTCAAAACCAAATTTTTAAAAAAATAAAAACCCCTATTTTTTTTATTAAACGATTTAATTGATTTTTACTGCTGCCTAGGGGCTATCGATTGACAGTCCAATCTTATACTAGAAATTTAAAAAGTGAAAAATAAAATATATATATATTTTTTTAAAAAAAAAAAAGCGACTTTATTGTCATAAATGTCATGCACTAAACGATATTAAACTTTCTATATAAAAATATGATTGAAAAATATACCAGAAATAGTGTTATACAATAGATTCATTTCTAGATTACTAGTTTGATAATTTATTTTGGTTATAAAATCGTAGGCCCTATAATTTAATGATGAATGACTAAAAAGTGATTAATATACATAATTCTCAGTTTAAGAAGCTCTCACTCTCATGTGACTCTCAAATTCAAAATACGCAAAAAAAGCAATTGATAGCACACACGATTTTATAACAAAAAAAA
Source organism: Diaprepes abbreviatus (assembly GCA_034092305.1). Lineage (NCBI taxonomy): Eukaryota > Metazoa > Arthropoda > Insecta > Coleoptera > Curculionidae > Diaprepes > Diaprepes abbreviatus. The sequence continues at coordinate 2,080,375 of JASJET010000316.1, forward strand.
AATTATCAAATTAGTAATCTTAAATATGAATCTATTGTATATCACAATTTTTTGTATGTTTCTTTTGCCATATTTTTCTATATAAAGTAATTTTATGTCATTTAGTACACTATTTACAGAAAAATAAAATCTTATTCTATTTAAAATAAATCAAACAATCTTGATTTATTTTAAATACTTGTTTGAGTAGTCTATTACTTTGTGATGGTACATTGTAAATAATTGATGAACTAAAATTTACTTTGTTAAACCTATCACTTGTATTATTAAATTGGTCTGACCGCGGTTCTGTAACACTCTTACATTCTCAAACGCAATGCCTTAAAACTACGGATTACATTATTTTATAGGGCTTTTTTAGCTCGCACATTTTTTATTACTACTATCTTGATACTAAAGGCAAAACTTTGAACGATGGATAATTTCTGATCTGGTCTATTTTATAGTTAAGAAGGTTAATTGACTGACTTTATCGCACTTATAAATTTTTATAGCCTCTAGGATATTACTTTTTTTACTTTTGGTTACGGTATTCAAAATTTGAATATTGTTAACATCTGGAAAACTGTGGCCTGTTTCTATGAAATGGTTAGCAAAATTTGATTTATGCTTTTTCAATAAAAATGCAGTTTAGTGTTCTTTAAATCTGAGAATTTCTTCCCATTTGTCCGATGTAACAGTTATTGCAATCCGAACAATTTGGTCTATATACTTCTTACTTTTGTAGAAAGAAAGTTTGTCTTTAGCGTTAAACATATATGATAGCTTTTATGGCGATTTGGATGCAATTTTTTAATTTTGTTTTGTTAAGACTTTAGCTATTCATCCGTCCAAAAGACGTAAGGGTGGTGTATTTAGTGTTATTTTTATTTATGTTCGCTAGGTATATTCGGTATAGTTTGCTTATTTTTTATTTATTAAATTGTTAATTTGCACTTTATTTGAAACATTGCTTAATACGATTTGTTTTATTGTAATAAACTCTTTTTTCTTGTTTGGGTCTGTTAAAAGAATGCGTTGTGTATCATAGACTTGCATGTTGCAAGTTGATGGATACAGAGTATATTGAGTGTTTTAGGATAATGAAGTTACAGGAAAAACTATTGTTTATTTTTGTATTGGTAATATTTATGAAATTTATTTTATTATCTACCTCTTTTCCTCTTGTGAATTTTATTTTGTTGTTTATACTGTTGAGATATTTTATTATATCTTTTAATTCGGTTTCATTACCCATTAAACCAGCAAGGATGTCGTCAATTTATCTATAACAGAAAAAGATGTTTTTTGATATGTTTGTACTAAAAAAGTTTTCTTCGAAATTGGTCATAAAAAATTCTACCAGCAAGGGGCTAGGAGAGGACCCATCGCTAGTCCGTCTTTTTATTTGTTGAATTGGTTATTATCCTGAAGATAATTTTCAGAAATGCAAAGGTCGAGAAGTGATAAAATCTCATTTTTTACAACTGGATTAACGTTATGATTGGGCAGAGTAGTTTCAATTATTTGTAACTAATTTTGATTTAAAATATTTGAAAACATATTCATTACATCAAAAGAGACTAACGTACTACTTTTTGATATGGTGACATAGTTGAACGTACTGTAAGTTCAATTGAATTTTTTATGCTAAGAGTGTTGTCTCTTACCCAAGCAGTTCTCTGAGAAACTTAGCAGTACAACTAAATTATATATGCAGAGAAATAATAGATTTCAAACCAAAAAATATCATAGCTGAAAAACCGTATAAAATAATGTAACCCGTGTTTTTAAGGTATTGCATTTGAGAATGTAACAGTGTTATGAAACTGCAGTCACGCCAATTTCATTAATTATTTATTTATTTTATTAATCAGCCCAATTTTCTTAATAATTCAAGAATTAAAAACAGTGGGTAGCAGTTGTTTTTATAGTAGCATTTGACATGTATTAAACAAGCATAACCTCGACTCGATTTGGATAAATAAGGGCCACGAGCTTGCAAGATCTTTTTGAAGGCAAAGAACCCTTATAGGTCCATTGCATAGACTTTTTTCTGTTTCTGTCTCCGAGTGATGTACGTCTCATCGTCTGTTCCTTAAAAAAAGTCACGGTCTATATGCAAGAATTACAAATTATTTTACATGTGTGTTCATGTGTTCGGTGGTTAACAACCTTGGAATCCACCTCAAGTTACTTAGGCCCAGTTTATTCTGTAGAATTATCCAAACGCTGAGTTCAGATTCAGATATATACGAGCATATTAGACAGTTTCAAAGGCCAATCTTCAACAATCATTACTTTCACTTTCTTATAAACATCAGGATTAGATGTGTCCAAGGGCTTTCCATCTCTTGGATCATTTTTAGTAGATTTACCTCTCCGTCGAAACTGTTCTAGCCAATTTTTTTTTAATTTGTTGAAGTCTCATCCCCAATCACGTAAACATTTAAAAAGCAGACGGTAAAGGTTTTATGGTAAAATCTGAATTGAAATTTTCGAAAGTGTTAAACCGTAATAATAGTATTAAATTTTTACGATTATTTCTTTTTAGATAAAATAAAATCACGTAAAACAGTTACAGTTAAACGATTTAGGGAATGTGCTATTTCTTTTAAGCTTTTTTGTTATTACAACCACTTTTCTTTTTTCGAACAAAATATTGCTCGCAATATAGATAGTCCAGCCAGTGTGGATTAAAAAAGGTCGTTGCCTTACAAAACGTTGAGTAGTAACGATTTTGAAATATGTTGTTTTTAACCCCATCATCTAAATCAACGAAACAAAAATAAACATTTTTACAGAATAACTAGGTAATGGTTCGTTTTATGAGAAAAATATTGAAGTAAAAGTTGTAAAGAATAAAATTTTGCATAATTTTCATGTTCATACTTTTCTATTAGTCTTTCAAGGACTGAGATGCATTCGAGGAAAGATGCAAATTAATCAAATATTCACTTCTGAAATTTCGTGTAATATAATACCATTAATATTTAATAATTAAATTTATCAATATTATTACTACTAGTGTATATTAGTATGAATATTTCAATTCAAGTTTCATCGCAGTATTAACGGATTTTGGAGTAAATGTGTTCGAGAGCACGTATAAACGTATCATCGTTTGTCTTACATTTATTGTAAAGGTAGTCCCTTCTTTTCTGTTGTAGTGAGAATAGTGCGGCAGTATACCAAAGAGTAGTACAGTTATTATCAAAGAGACAAGTGTACACACTCCTCTCAGATCAACGAGGTAATAACGAACATATGCGTTTGTTAATAACATTATCTTCAGTAACTGTGCATACCGCTGTAAAAAGAACTAATAACGAGAAACTGATCACCTCAAATCTTCATAAAGTATCTACAGCGCCGCCAGTTGTGCCTCGATCTCTAGTTTCCATTTTTAATTTTAAAACGTAATGTTTTCTGTGTGCTGTCGAAATCATTGAATCACTCTCTAAGGTAAACCAAAGGAAAAGCTTTATTAAATATAGTTGATAGTTGAACTTTCTCCGAACCGACTTCGAGAGCGGCCATAGAATCTCCGCTGTCACCCATGGTAGCGAACATCTTCATGGAGAAAACGCTTTGTTTTCTGCTCCTCTAAAATCTTAATTTTGGTCAAATATGTAGATGATACGTTTGTAGTTTGGCCACATGGCGCAGATAACCTCCATAATTTCCTGGATCATCCAAACTAATTACACCCTACCCGAAAATTCACTATGGAAACTGAATCCAGGCGCTCTCCTTTCTCGATGTACTAGTACAAATGACAGAGAATGGCAAATTAGGGCATTGTGTGTACAGAAAACCAACACATACAAATCGATATCTCAGTGCAACGTCACACCATCATCTTTCTCAAAAACAATTTGTCATTAACGTCTTTCAATATATGTCGAACAATCATTAAAATCAGAAACAAACAACTGACTAATGCTCTGAGAAGCAACGGATATTGCACTGAAGATATTAGACGTTCTGTTAATAAACATTAAGACCCAACTATTCAACAAAATGTCATAAATGTACCACCTATGGATACTGTTATTTTGCCAAATTGCTCCGAAAATCGATAATTCGTACAATTTTGGATACATGTAAAAATTGTACAATGTTTGAAATCGTGAAAGGATGCAATACTATTACAAACAGAAGGCGTTTATAGGATTCCTTGCTCTTGTGCTAAATTGTATGTGGGTGAAACAGGACAGTGTATATTCACTAGGCTGAAGGAACATGAAACGTGTAGTAAAAATAAATAAATTGTACAATCTACAGTAGCTGAACACCAGCATTGCACAGGTCACACCCTCAATATACAAGAAATTAAGGTGCTAACATCAGTGTCTAGTTTCTTTAAACATAAAATTAAAGAATCAATCGAATTTACAAATTTGTAAATATCCAAATCATATTAATAGATATACAGGTAACAGTCCAAATCACACATGGAAATTGAATATAACGCTGGGTCAACGGTTCACTGAGGATCAGTCGGATATAAACACCAGGCTGTTTTTCATCGATGGTCATCATCAGTTGCAAGGCAGCAACCGAAAAGAACACCTCTGCCTGCGATTGGTTTCTAGTCAGAAGAAGGCCCATTTCCCTTCGTATAAGCAATATAGCCTCGAAGAAGGAAGTAGAGAGACGTGCACTGATCCGGATGGGGCAATTCCTCACAGGATGGCGTTGATTACTAAGAAGCAAGCGCACCTAAGCCGAGAACAACCTAAAAGATAACATATCCTAAAAGATTAGATAATATTAAAAAATAATGGATAATGGAAAAAAGGCTGACCTGCCAGAAGGGAAAAGCAAGAAGAAAGAAGGGAGAGGAAAGAAGAAGAAAGAACGAAGAAAGAAGACAGGAGAGATCGGAGCGCAGCATCAGGCGGGGCAATTCCCCAACGAGCTGCACATAGACTACTAGAGAGCAAGTTCCTGGGACTTGAACTAGGGAGCGGAAGCATCTAGGACTAGAACTTCAATATCCTAATAAGAGCGATGAAATATGGAGACATATGTCAAGAAATCCACCTTACATTGAATGCGAAATATAAGGAAGTGCGAAGCAATAGATGCACCGACACCTGGAGCGGAAACACTAATGCTGTGATGACTAAAGTTTTGTAAAGGCCACGGTCCAGAAACCAAACTACAGTCACTGCGAACTTCCGTTGACTATAGCTTCACTACAATTAACAGAAGTAAGAATCGTAGAGACTTAAGTTCAGGGGGGGAGGAGGTTTAGCCGGTAGAAATCCGGCACTATCCTCACATTTCGTGAAGGTGTCTATGCAAGATTTTATTTCCTCTAAAAAAAAGTCGATAGCCATTCAGTATTCTAATCTCGTGGAGTAAAAATCCCTGAAGATGTCTCGTACAATCGTAGGCGAAACGTTGAATAATAATTCCAATTTAACACGATCTAAACCCAAGAACCATGATTTTTTATACTTTTAACAATTACAATTATCTGGTATTTCATTCAATTTTGCTAACCAGCCCAGCAGATAATGTTTTTTCTGTATTTTATAAAAAGAGACCTCGTAACTGTCTCTATCTTAACTATATCTTATTTAAATATATTTATATATTACCATATACATAAAAATATTTAAATACAAACCAAAAAATTGTCGTGACTTCCAAATAAATTCCATTTTCCGAAAAAAGCAAATCCCTTCGTTGATAAAACATGCAAATAACTTTCAATTTGCAAAACTTCGTGCCTGCATGCTACGAAATCCTAACTTTAATTTCATTTTTGGCTGCTGCCGATTCCGACGCAAGTGGGGACGAAGAAAGGAGAAAAGCGCTCTCTACGTGACTTCATTATCGGGTGAAAGGGAGTGATATTCACGCCACATGTTGGGCCTCAAGTTTGCATTTTCCGATGGTAATAGCTTCTTGCAGGTTTTTTCCTTTCTTTTTTCTTTTCGTTAAGGTGTTTAAAATAAAAGGAACACGTTTTTACAATAGGTTACCATTAGGCCCGTCCTTAGTTTTATAACCTTTGCGCACGTGATTCTCATATCTTTGTAAATTGATTTTTTATGACAGAATGTCTTAATAAATTTACTAAATGTGCAAAGTTTTATACACTACGTAAAGGCCATTGAAAATGCATATCGCAGAAAACACATTATTCAATAAGCAACTTTAGTGTTAAATTCAATAAAAGAGCCTGCGATATGATACACTTCTAGATATGTACTATTATTCTAGAACAGCGTTTTCCAAGCAGTGTTTTGCGAACCCCCAGGGGCTTGCGAACTTTATAAAGGCGGTTCGCGAAAAATATATTATAATGGCGAAATTTTAAATTAAACATCGCAACAGGCAACAATCTGTAACGCGAAGAGTCGTTACGTCGCTAACGATGCGACTACATTCTCAAACGAGCCGGCAACTCTTACTTCGGCGAACCAGGACCTTTCCCGAATGGGCACGAAAGAACGAGAATAACGTCGGCCGACATAAAAACACTGCAGTCTAGTGGCTACTGCATTAAAAAAGTAGGAGTTGCAGTTTCAATGGTACATTAAAAACTTAGATATGTATAAAACCTGTCATAGGCACCAGTGGATAAAAAAATAAAAGTCTTTAAAAATTAAGTTAGTATGAAACACAGCAGTGTATTTTAAATAATCAAACATAAAGAAGGTAGTAAATTTTAAAAATATAAAAACAAAAAAATAGCAAACAAAATGCACATATAACTTAGTGTGTGAATTATTTATAAAGGAAATCCATACGCCGATCTTTGGCATTAGCAAACTTAATAACCCATTTATGCTTTCGATAAGATACCTTTCTTTAGAAAGCATTGCCAAAGCAGTCTTTCTTGGCTCGTAGTATTCCACAAAAACGTTTTTATCCATTTGAGGGTAGAAAAGCGTCGTTCTGCTTCAGCCGATGCCATCGAAATAGTAATTAAAAGTTTTAGAGCTTCACTAAATGTCTTATTTACCTCGATATTTTGCGAAAGATAGTTATAAAGTTCAAGAAATCCCGAAATTGATCTAAATTTTTCAGGTTATTATATGACGGTCAGTTCTATACGGAGTTTTTATTCAATAAAAAGGGGTAAATTATCGTATTCTTAAAACTAAAAACTGGCTGCAACCAAGTGACCTGTAGAGGTAAATCGTTCTTTTGCTTGACAAATAATTAAATTACAAACTTCTTTTGACTTTCGAAAAAACTCCACAAAATTATCGAGCTTCCATCGTTTTGAAGTAGATGGAGATGGCTCAACATCGTTTGAAGTAATATTATTTATAATTTCTGTTAATTTTGATCCAAATGATAACATATCTTTATTTGCGATTACAGGGTCAATTTGTCTTGTATGAAACTTATCAAATAATAAATCAACTTGAGGCATTATTTTGTAAAATAGTTTAACCATGAAAGGAAACACTCGCTTTTCAGAATTTTGGCATACCTTGATTGGTTCGTGGTATTAACGTTTCTACTGTCATCTAAAACTTTTTCGATTGTCTCTGGAATGCTGTCTTTGCATTCGAATATGGTACAAACAACTCTAAAATTAAAATTGCATCTTGTTGGGGCCGAACTAGGTAAGTTTTTGTTAATAATTTGATCTAGTATTGCGGTTCTTTGAGGACTATTTGAAAAAAACAACAAATCCCTTGTAAAATGGAAAAAAATATGCGGACATTTTAGTTGGCGGATACAGCGTTTAACATTATCAAATTTAATTGATATGCATAACAATGCACATAAGCAGCATGTTCATAGGTTTTTTTATAATTTCTTGCACCCCATTCGACGAGCCGCTCATGTTTTCTAGAAAATAAAAAAACACACACTTGGCTTTATTTACACATAAACGAAGATAGAGTACACGGACTGCATTATATTTAACTGTTTTTCTAGAATCTCTTACAAGAGATTCTTAAAAATGCCTAACACATATACGATGGTTTTTATAAATTCCTTTGGAATTCTTTAAATTCGGAAATCGAAATCGGCCACTGTATTTATCTACACAGTTTGGGACAAAGCACTTGATTTTGTATGGTTTTTGCTTGCCAGACATTTTCAACCTCTTTAAAACGTAACAAAATATCTTGGTCAAGGTAAAAACATAATCACTTTGACAAAAATTAAAGTGCCGGTACAGTAGACGTCACGCATAGATATACCGGCACAGTAGAGACACCACAGTTGTATTCTAACCTAAACTAAAAAAATGGTTTAACTGCTGCTTGAAGAAGAAAGAGAATTTTTTTTTAGTAGAGGAATATTTTGTGGGACAAACTAAACACAGGTTTTCCAGTCGACTTTCTTCCAAACCTTATCATTGTCCACGACTTGCAAATCAACAATGTCTATGTCAACACTCAACTTGGCAAAGGAATTTATGAGATCATCGCCTGGTTGTAAGCTGAGGAAAACTATACCATCTGGTTTGCTAAACAAATTCCAACGCATTTAAATTTTTTTCAATCGGGAGTGTATCCATCTTGCTGTGGAAATATTGTACAACAGAAAATTTTAGTGGAAATTTGTAACGGAATTAATATCACTTATGTATTAATTGAGTCAAATAACACTAGTCAACAAATACAATGTTATAATGGCTGTCTGCGGAAGTTTAGAGAATCTTAATTGCGAATTCAACAACGAAAATTTTCCACGGCATATAGATTTTGAGTTATAGAATGTATCAATTATTTTTATTTAATCCAAACATTTTAATATAATATTTATTAAGAAATTCAAAACAATAAAAAAAACAAGATATTTTATGGATAACATGATTTATTTACAAAAATACACATGAAAATACATTCATAGTAAGTCTTTTGTACATAACTTTTTTGCAAATGTTGACTTTCATTTATATTTCTGATCACTTTCTCTCATAAGAAACTAACAATAATCCCCTATCATCGCTGAATCCCATCTAACTTGGTAAGCGTTGCTCCATTGTTTATATATCTTAGTGCAACCTCCCTCCTTGCTCGTCACTAACGGCACCCAAATTTTCTGGAAGAAAATTTAAATTGGAGTACAAGAAGTATATTTTAAGAGACATGTGACAGCCCATTTTATAACAGCTTTCAAGTAGTTCTTCTACAAGTTTTTCGTAGTTTTCTGCTTTTTTGTTTCCTAAACACTCTGAAACAATTGTTTTCCACGCAACTCATTCAACATCACTTAATTTTTGATCAAACTGTTTATCCCTTAGTATTTTTCTAATTTGTGATCTTAAAATTATTCCTTCCTTAAGCTTAGCATCACTTAGTTTAGGAAAAATTTGTTTAAGGCATTTAGACGCATCTCCTTCTTTATTTAATGCTTTAAAGAAATTTTTAATCAATCCCAGTATGATGTGTAATGGAGGTTACAATACTTTTTTGTGATAAACAAGAAGTTTATTCTTTACTAAATCATTGAAACTGCAAAAGGTATAGAAGAGCGTTTGCCATTTAATCAGTTACTTAGATTTTCTGCACAGATTTGGCAACATATGTGAGAAGCCCAGTCACGATCTTGATCGCCAACAAGACATTCAAAATACTTATGATAAGCGATTCTGGTCATTTTGTTAACCACGTGTCTGTACTTTAGACATTTACAGCGTCGACTAACTTTATTCAACACAAAGAAAATACTAATACAAGGCTCTTACTATTGACTTGTTCGCACACTTCTCTTCTCTATGTAATACTGACCGCTACTCGTGCTAAACCAATAATGATGATACGACTGCCGGCCAGCTGCTTTTATAGCTGTTCCGTACTCTGGTATTTTCTAGAAACATCAGGTATCGGAAGTTCGAAAAGCGACGACTCTTTCTCGTATACAGTGGCCATCTATAGTAGATTTGGTTACGGGGCAGAGTAAAATTTGAAATTATATGGTTTTAAATGGGCACCTCTGTTATTTTACGCCCTAGGGGATTGAGACTTTCTGGTTGACTTGTCATCCCTAAACACCACCACGTGGTGTTGCCAGATTATGCACAATCTACTTAACTTATGGAAAATGTTAATCTAGCAACGTCTGACTCCGGTATGTTACAAATTATTTTCTAAAATAATGTGATTAAAATACTCATTCATTTTTGCTGGAAAAATCATAACTCAAAAATCTTACGTGTTAAGAAGTTTTTACCATCTTTTTCGCATTTAAAGACCAAAAATTAACCAAAGCCTGCCTTTCACATTACAGTCGCAAATTAGCTGTAAAGTAGTGTAATTTACTTATCCTAACTAGTTTTACAGATTGTAAACAAAAATTCCATTACTATGATATTAGAAATAAATGTGAGTAGTCGAATTTTTAATCAGCTACCCTTGACAATAAAATCTATTATATCAGTATAAAAATTTAAGCAAGAGGTAAAAAAGTATTAACACATAATCTATTTTACTTTACGAGAGTATTCTTTGAATATAGATTTAAGTAGATGTCTGGCATATTTTACAGTTTTGGGGTGGGATTATTTCAGGCTCATTCACCAATATTAAAATTTGTTTGTATTAGACACGGCATGTTTATAGCGGTTATATTCGAACAACCTAAATATTAAATTTGTTATTGCTATTGAGTTTTTTATTACCATACTAATTTTAAGTGATCAAATAAATGTAGAGTACTTTATGAATTGTGTATTTCTAACAAGGTTTTTTCTCCTTAAATGGAGTGCTCGAAACATATTCGTAAAACATATTTTATTTTATTTTATCCTATTATATAAACGAAATCAGAGACGTAATAGGAAGTAAGACCGGATGATGAATATTTAATGTCAATACGTCGAGAAAAGCCATTTGGCTACATTTGGGGTAAAAATTATGTCAAAAAATACAATGGTCTGTATTTACAAAAGTAAGGTAGATATTGATATCTCCAAGGTTACTTTTATAAAAAAAAAATGTTATTTCGTTTCTTATAGATATGAAAAAAATAGAAATAAGGTATTATCTCAGAATTCTTAGATAAAATACCGATCTTTATGCAGATTTGAAATTAAGCTATCTCACCCTCTGGAACAAAGTTTATATGTTTCTAATGCTTCCTTATTATTTTTAGGGGATGATAACCACCCTTTATGATGAAAAATTGAAAAACTATAGATTTAGGCGTTTCATAGATTAAAATGATATTTAAATACGTAGAATAAAAATTATTTCATAATCTGGAACATAATTTATGATATGTTACAACCCTTAAAATCCACCCCTTAAGACGAAATGTAGAGACAATATTTTTCAACAGCTTAAAATGTTTAAAGGTTTGTTTATAATGAATTAAAGTATTTTCACGATTTACAGTATAATTTATGGTTTATTGCAATGTTTCTACCCTTAGACACTACCCACCCACCACTTCTTATGCCAAAATGTAACTTGAAAAATTTTCAATAGCTTTAGAAGTTTTAATGGTGGATTTAAAATAAGCTAAAATCCCTTAAGTGTTTATTATATTTATTATATTTTATTGCAATATTTCAACCTTAAAGAACCACCAGTAATGATTGAAATTAACCAGCATGTTTACTTGAAGTTAACAACTGAAATTATTAAAAGAGTTAAGGGGAAAAATTAAAATATTTTATGTTCATTATAATACAATATTTTATTATTAAAATAAAATTGCAACTATGCAAACAAACTATTATCACGGTCGACCACTTCCTCTGGGTCTGTGATTGGAGGACAAGTCTGACAGTTGTCACTGGAGCATTGCAATTGCATATATATATTACACACTCAAAGTTCACAGCGTCCTTCAAGCAGATATTGCACCCTTGCTTGGTATGCTCCATTTCTTTTTTTCTTCTACCTAGAACAACAATTTTATTTTCATCATAACTCCGTTAGTTATTATAAAAATTTCTTAAGTACTTTAAAAAATATTTTATAGGTTTTTTCCGAGAAAGTTTCTGTTATTCCGTTATTAAACATTGAATACTTTAACTTTCTGGCGGACAAGAAGTCACGTTCAACCAACCATTGCTCTGTACATATTGCATCTACTGAGAGGAAAAACCAGTCTTCTTGTTTTTCTTAAAGCTTAATTATGCTACAATATTTTTATCAAATGTAAGATTTTCGAATTATTCTTAAAAACAGTTCAAAACATGCTTTTTTTAATGAAAACTTAGCATTTTTAATCAAACAAGTTTAATATCCCTACATACTCGTAAGAGTTTATTTATTGACAAATGTAATATAAACTATGAAAATATCATAAACAAAACAAAGTGACCAACTAGAAAGCTAGCTTTCATGGCAACTAAATCTGGTCTATGTCCTAAATCTTCTTAGTGAATCTGTTAACTTTTGCCAGTTTCAGAATTGTGTCTAATATCTCTGAAGGCATAAAAGATTAGGTATTTCTGGTTCCTTATCTCAAGAGAGCCTCAAAAGAGGCTACTTTGCCCTAATTTAGCGGACCACATATGTTTTGCCATTGTAGAAATACCAATAGTGATGTCACTTAGCATGTAGAAGACTTTTCTATACAGATAAGCATATCCATGTTATAGTTACTATGTGTTTTCCTAAAGTTAACTTTGAATTAGAATGTAAAAATTAAGTTTTGTAAAATTGCAACTTTTTCTCTAGCGGCACCAAAATGGAAATATCAATTTTAGGTCTGAAGTTACATTTATTTCGACACACAACCTCCGGGAACAAAGTCTAGCGATAACAGAAAGATTTTCACATCAACAGTTTTAGATGGCCTGTTCTGGAACAAACTCACTAACAGTTTCGCAATCTTAGCAAAAAGAGAACCACTAATATAATTTACAAAGAAATAAATAAACCCTGTTTTTTATACCATGACTACACATGGCAATAGTTTCTATTTTTTTAGTTTTTCTGATATTGTATATGTAGTTATTACACATCAAGTTGAATTGCTAAAAATCGTCGTCTTGTATTACATAGATTTTGGAAGAATTCTATTAAAGCTCGAAATCTATGCGAGCCAAGCTCGCAGCAATAACTAATTTCCAAAGACTTAGTTAAATTGCTTTGAATGGCAAGTTCGAAATTTTGATTTAATATACACCTTTACAGCAATGATACTAAATATTATACTGTTAGTTTCAAAATAGTTCAAAATAGAAACTCTTAGTACTCATTAAAAAAAGGATACTCAAAAAATTTATTGTATTGTATCCTGATAGTAATTTACTTTTCAGATTCCTGAAAGCTACAGCCGAAAAATTGAAATCGACCCAGAACATTCCTTAAATCAGCGAAAACAAATTATCACCATCGCCGGATTGGATTTGCAAATAACCGACAATACTTTTCAAGTAAGTTTCTTTAATTTTAATGGAAATTTTATTATTCAACCGATATAAGAAATTGACTTGCGGCGATATACCGAATTACAGAAATATATATTTTACCTGCATACAAAAATCATAAACAAAGATACAACAGCACTACCTTCATTAACAGGCAATAACTAACCGAATGAAAACTTTTCAAATTGCGTAATAATAATGAATTTACTAAATACTTCGTGCAGATCCATGTTTACTATATAAGTTGTGCATCCCACAGTTTCCTCAAATTATCAATTTAATTTTAATTTTTAATTAAATTTTATATAAAAAATCCCGTTTTATGCAAAAAACTAAATAAAGGTGGAAATCTCTGATTACATCAGTTTTTTTCCTTTACTCATGTTCCTTCACTCCATAGCGTCCGCTTCTGCAAAGGTCTAGACAGGTTCCTGACATCTAAAATAATTTAGATAAAAAGCAAATTCAAGTCTGTAGTATATGGTATTAATCCTCTTTCGAAGTATTTTAGTTGGAAGTGGTGGAAGTTTAGGGATATGATATGTCATTTTCAATCAAGGTCACTTGTTCGAATGTCTCTAATTTCTTGAAAGAATGATTTTCTAAATTGCAAAGAACAAATTCGTCTACTTTATTTGTTGATTTTTTTTAGATTACATTCATAGATACTGAGACTTTCATAATTAATAATAATTAACAACATGTAACAATTAACTCTATAAAATATTTCTTTATCATTTCATTTATTTTTGAACTTTGTTGGTTTTTGTCACCAGAACAAAAAATGAACGATACAAGACATATATGTCAGTAATTTTTAGGATATTTACAAATTACTCGAAATAATTACCTAGAAAGAATTTAATGAGTTCTAATCATAATTCTTAAGAATATTCATCGATAATACACATAAGTTTTTTAATCAATCATCCCCATAATCACCACTTTTGGTTGCACAATCTCTCTTGTTGAAATTCTGATATAAAACAAGAACCCAAAGTTATAACTTTTTCAAATCATTATAATAATAATCAGAACAATAATTTCAATATAAATATCTATTTCGTAAGATTGGTTTAGTTAGTAAAGATATTCTATTCTCGTTCTTCTTCCTGTGCCGTGTCAGGTCCCTCTAACATTTGGCAATTACAATGGCGAGTTGATAAAGGTTCTAGGCTATTTAGCTGTTTAGCACTGTGTATTACTGTCCACTCTCGGATTTTCATAAAATGTAAACTATATATTTTCCAAATATTGTACTTCAAAAAAATATAACAAAAATTGAATGTTTTGGAAATTGTAATTAGATATCACGCTTATAATATACGTACACATCAGGATATCGATTTTAATGTTGAATATTGACTGTAAATGAGTTTAAATTTAAATTTACATATTTTGAATTCTAGTTTTAAAATAGCTTAATAAATATTAAGGCTTCAGATATCAGGCTATAGGTTATTGACTATAACTTTTTGTGAGGAACAAATAAGTAAGAGCATGTTGATGATTGAATATGTTCCTCTGACAGCCAAATAGAATAAAATCACAAAGTGCTACTAAATTCAGGAGTGCGTTTTAGAGAACTAAGTGAAAATGGCACTTTTTCAGCTTTTCAAAAATAACTCAAAAATCATACATTTTCAGTTATATATATATATATATATATATATATATATATATATATATATATATATATATATATATATATATATATTATAATTTTGGTAGAGAATTGAATTTCCTATCGAAATGTATTCCTCGGAGGTCAAAGAAAAATTTTTTTCTAGAAAATAAATGCAGAAAACAAAGGAAAAAACTAAAATACGCAATTTCTTTTTCAAACTTATGTTCATAATTTTTTTCTGAGTTGATATAGGTATAGGCTTGCAGAAAAAAAAACTGACATTTCACCACTGAAAATCAGTTTTTGAAAATTTTTTCGATCAAATTTGGCCGAGATATGGTCATTTCATATTTCCCACTTTTTTGCAGTTTTTATCGATTTTTCTTTTACATCATTTTCTTCGCATTTTTAATTTAAAAATGTTCATTTATACAAGTTAATGTTATTTTTATTTTATAATAATAAAACCTGATTTTTACATGTACAACAGAAATGTTGAGTTTTGTGTTGAATCTAAAATCTTTTTATCATTAAATAATCAGTATAGTAACATAAAATGAAAACAAAAGTTTTATGCTTAAGGTAATACAACTCAATTTATTTTATTTCTTCATTCCTTAAAACTATTATACATTGTCAAAAGTAATATCTATTTATTCATCAACCTCTTCAGAAATGTCCTGATTAGCTGCATTTTCGCAGTAAACTCCTGTGCATTCTTTACAAAAATGGAGCATTTAATGCCTAATTTTCTGCAACTACAGTTTACTTAACAACCTTTCAAACATTTACATGCTATCTGTTCAAGCAAATACTATGGTGCGGGTGGCTAGGTTGCGGGAATCAGCTTTAAACCGTCGATTTCCAACCATAGTCAATAGCATTTAATTTGTGCCCTTTCCATTGTTACATTTGAAAATAAGTCCCTATAACCTTACAACATCATATATAGGAGGTAATTGTAACAGTTTAAACGTCGTATTCCTGGACTTGATTTTAAATGATACTTAACGACATTTAGTTAAAAACTTATTATTTGGTTTCGCACCATAAGATAAAGACACAATCGGTTTTGCTGCTTTTCACTTGCTTTTCTTTTCTTAGTAGCAGTATTATTTGTCTCACATATATAACTTTTATAGCGATTGTCATGCACTATAAAATTTTCAACATTGCTTAAAAGTATATGTTTGCCATCATCTTATTTGAGGCTGGCTTTTATTACACTATTAATTTCTAAACATTTCAATTTTTAATTTTTTAGTACACATAAAACTCTACTTTAATAATACGCAATCGATGCTCAACAAAACCATGGGATATTACGTACCCCCGTGTGTATTTTGAAACTAAAAAGAACGGTAAAGAAGACATCTCTTGCTCAGTGAATCCACGTTTACGCCATAGTAAAATACATAAAATACCTTTCCTTTTCAAACTTTAAAAATTTGAGCCTCCTGGACAGTCCATCTTCAGATGAATAGTTCTTTAAATTGAATTCTCTTATATTCTGTAAAAAATATCAAACAAGTAATTTCTTAACTTTATATTCTATTTTTGATAAGTTTCATGCTTGACTACGCCACTGTTTACGAATCCGTATTTTCACCCACTACTTATATCACCCCCCCCCCCCACAACATTTTCCGGTTAACACATGACAGGTGTCACTATAAAATGGTGGAATAGTCGAGTAGGATGTTTGGCTGTTTCGAGTTTTCTAGAATTTCAACGAATTTTTACAATTCTTTCAAAATATGTCCTTAAATGTAGTTAAAAAATGCTAATCTTGGGTTTTTTTCCCGTTTTTCAAATGTGTACTTGTTTCATATTCAAACCACATTGGTGAGTAACTTAACAATTATAAGTCAGGTTAATACTCTAACTATTTAATTAATAATTGTAGAGATGTCCTGAAGAAGAGATAAATAAATTCTCGGAAGCTTGACAGAATCAAAAAAGTGTTTTTCTCCTTACCAAGGCTTACAAATTGAAAGAAGACTGCATCCCCAATAACCCTAGTTTGGAATATTATTTCTTGACTAATGAGTCGCGACTACTTCCCCTTTATATATATATATATATATATATATATATATATATATATATATATATATATATATATATATATATATATATATATCCGGAAATACATCCGTTCGTTCGTTTGGTTTCTTGTAGAAGTTTGCAGATGTTTCGTCAAAATGTCATTTGGCATCTTCTGTGCTGTATACATATATATATATATATATATATATATATATATATATATATATATATATATATATATATATATATATATATATATACATATATATATATATATATATATATATATATATATTAAATTTAAATTGTAAAAAAGTGGTAAATTTGAAATGGGAAGGGAGGTGTGTTACAGTTTTGTATTTTATAACAAAAACTATAAATACACCCACAATAAAGCTAATACTCACCATATTTTAATCCCTTTTTTTCATCAAATAGTCCCTTTAATAAATAATAAAATAAAATATAAAAGTTTATTCACCTGTCACATCAAAAACTGGTATTGTAAAAAAAATTTCAAGCGTGCCTAGAAATGCATCAAACACTCCACTTTTGCTACTTACATCAAGGGTGTAGTTAATCGTTTTTCTTTCTTTTGTTTTTGGCGCTGTGGAGAAACAAGGTTATTATTGTATTCGTTTTTCGTTAAGTAAACCGTAGTGAAAGTGATCACACCTAAGAAGTCAACACACCATCTTTGTGACTTTTAATACTTAGTGCACCCTTAAAAATAAACAGGTACGTGCCACAGACAATTTTTATTATACCTGGACGTGTCTAAGATTGGATTTTCATGCCAGAGCCAGCATATAACACAATTGCTCCCATAGAGGCCATCGACTATCCATTTTGCTGAAAGTGTTTGGACTCAATGACAAAATTGCTTTTCAGGTATTATACTGCATAATAAACAGTGATATTACCGATTTTAAAGTATACTTTCATTTTTCCCTGTGATTGGGAACTAATAAGACTTTCTGTGAGCAATTACAGGACACTATGTTTGATTTCATTTAAAATACCTTGTAAACCTAAGGAATACGTATACACTAGGTAATTTAAAACATCATTTCACATATTAATAGCCCAATATTTTTAATTAGGTTTAAATTAACATAATTTTAGTGTTAATCGGCCTACGGGATATTTTATTCTTTCAAAATAAAAATAAACCTTTAAACGTAAAAAAAAATCTAAGGTTATTCAATACCGCTATTCAAGATCAGCTGAATATATATATATATATATATATATATATATATATATATATATATATATATATATATATATATATATATATATATATATTTCACTTACATACGGAGTTGCATATAGTTGTACGTTTGCTGAATGTGATTTCAGCACTACAACAGCATAATGTGGATATAACCACTGCTAATGCAGCTCACACGGAGGAATCCGTGAAATCCGTATAAACATATATAAGCCATCCGACGAGAGGTCGGCGAAGCCGCGTTCAGTGTTGCATACTTCCTTCCGATCTGTCCTTTGCACAGCCAGGTGCATGTCGGTACCCTGATGAGTCTAGTGAGAGACGAAACATGTATCTCTGCCGTATCACTATGGCGGGGAGTGTAAGCTTTGACTTTCTTCTCGGTATGGTGGTACAGGTAGGCCACCATCTCGATGGTGGTGGAATAGGATGAATTGTGTTTTATTACAGTTTATTCTAACTGTGCAACCTCTAACACAGAAGGGATATGATGGAGAGAAGTTTGCATTTACTGTTTCGCATTTATTTCACTTACATACGGAGTTGCATATAGTTGTACGTTTGCTGAATGTGATTTCAGCACTACAACAGCATAATGTGGATATAACCACTGCTAATGCAGCTCACACGGAGGAATCCGTGAAATCCGTATAAACATATATATATATATATATATATATATATATATATATATATATATATATATATATACTTATTACCGACTGGCCTAAACACAGGTAGCGCTTTGAATATATATAACCTCATTAATCTTCAGCATGTTAGCCTAGGCACTGTCCTAAAAGAAGGACCGCCACCTATATCGAAGCATTATTATTTAATTTTATTAACCGACTTCTAAAAGAAAGGGGTTCTCAATTCGTCGACTGTATATATTTTTTTATGTATGTACACCGATTACTCCGGAACGGAGGTACCGATTTGAATGAAATTTTTTACCTTATGTTTAAGAAGTTGCTGCGGTGGTCCCATATTTTTTTGAAGGAAATTGGTGCAGTAAAATCCACGATGGCGCTGGCAATATGGCAGCTAAAAAATTAAGTTTGTCCGGTTTTCTCCGAAATTGGTATGAGGGAATTTTCGGGGTCGTACACAACGAATCTGGAATTATGGCTGGAATATGGCTGACAAGAAAATTCAATTTTGTCCGATTTTCTCCAAAATTGGTGTGAGGGAGTCTTCGTGATCGCACATAACGAATCCAGAATATTTTTGAAAAATTCAATAATGCAGACCCAATATGGCGAACAAAGAAATCAGTTTTATTCGATTTTCTCCAAAATTGGTGTTGTGGAGTCTTCGTGATCGCACATAACGAATCAAGAATATTTTTTTTTAATTCAATATGGCGGATCCTAATATGGCGGACAAAAACATCAATTTTTTCCGATTTTTTCCAAAACTGGTACTGGGGAGTTTTCTGGCTCGCACTTGACGAATCTAAAATTTTTTTTTTAAATTCAATATGACGGATCCAATATGGCGGACGTGAAAATCAATTTTGTTTAATTTTCTCCTAAATGGGTATGATGGAGTTTTCGGAGTCGCACATAACGAATCTGAAATTATTCTTAAAAAATTCAATATGGCGTATCCAATCTGGCGGATAAAAAATAAATTTTGTCCGATTTTTTTCAAAACTGATATGGGGGAGTTTTTGGGATCGCTTATTACGAATCTGACATTATTTAAATAAAAATAAATATGGCGGATCCAAGATGGTGGATTAAAGATTCTACATCTCTCGTTTTTATCTAAAATATTGGGAATTTTTGTTAGTGTTAATTACGAATTTAAAATATTTTTAAAAACTCAATCTGGTGGATTCAATATGGCGTCGTAAAAATTTTACATTTTTCGATTTTCTCCAAAACTGATATAGGGAGTTTTTAAGGGTGTAAATTATGAATTTAATAGTATTTTTTCAGGATTCAATATGACGGACTACAAATTTTATATTATTCGATTTTGTTCAAATGTAGGACTAAATTGTTTTTGAGGATGCAAATAACGAATATAAAATTATTTTAAGAAAATCTTTTAAATTTAGACTACATTAAGACGTTAAATTTTTTTTTAATTCAATATGGCGGATCTAAAATGTTGGGTTGAAAATTTTACCTTATTCGCATTTTTTCAGATTTGGTATGAGGTGAAAATTTTACATTTTCCGATTTTGTATAAAATTGATATTGTGGGGTTCTTGGGGCATATATAAACTCAATATGCAATATAAAATATATCGGGCTAAGAAATTTACGTCTCAAGTTCTTTAAATATCGATATTGGAAGGCTTTGGGGCCTATATTACCAATCTAAAATTGATTTGAAGATAGTGGATTTACTATGACTGACTAAATATTTGTTTAATACAATTTTATTGGTATTTGGAGAACTCTAAGAATCACAGAATTTTTAGTGGTTCATTGTAGGGTGATTTACAGCTTTGGATAAAATGGTTACTTTTTTGCCACCTTGGAGTCAGTTCGAGGTATATTTATCTCGATTAGTGCTTAGTTCAAATAATTTATGGATATCATAATGAATTCAAAACTAGAAATCGAAAAATAAAATTTTTATAAAAAAAATGAACCGACTTCTAAAAGTACGCTAAAAAGTGACAAATAACTATAAATTTTTATATGACATTGAAATTTTTGAATTCGGCTCCGGAAACAAATAACTACAAATATATACAAATTATGGTAAGAATTCAATTATAAATAAAGTATTTTTAATCTGCTCATGCGAATCATATTTTGTCAGGTATTAATTTGGCGCCGACTTCAAAAATTTCATTTTCATAAAAAAATTTATAGTTATTTTTCACTTTTTAGCGCACTTCTAGAAGTCGGTTCAGTTTTTTTTATAAAAATTTTATTTTTAATTTTGCTTTCGCCGTAGCGATGGTTTATATCTCAACCTAATTTAATCGAAAAATTTTTTTCAAACACTCATTTTTAAGGGTGAAATGTCAGCTTTTTTTTCTCCGAAACAATAGTTTTATCTACATCTAACTCAGAAAAAAGTTAGGGACTAAAATTTAAAAAAAATTGCGGTTTTTGTTTTTTTTCCCTTTGATTTTGGCATTTATTTTACAGAAAAAAAATTTTTTTTTTACTTTTGAAGAACACATATATATGTATACTAGGAAGGCATGATTTTTGAGTTATTTTTGAACAACTGAAAAGGTGCCATTTTCACCCCGTTTCAAAAACTCATCCCTGCATTTAGTAACACTTTGTGATTTTATCATATTTGAGTGCCAAAAGAATGTATTCAATCATCAAAATGCTGTTACTAATTTGTTCCTTATCACCTCCGTTTTTTCGTTGTAGATAATACCTTACTACAATAATCATGAGGCTAGATGAGAGATGAAATATATAGAGACCAGATCTCGACATTTTGAGACGGTATTATATTTTATTATAATAAATTATTTATACTTACTCAGTTTTCATTCAGTTATTGTTTCATTTATCCATCATTTTATCAGGTACCGAATATTCAACCGTCTCTTTGTCATCGAACCGGTGTCCGCCATTTTTAATCTGGGAAAAAGCCAAAAGTCGCAAAGAGCTACGTCGGGACTGTGCGGAGGCTGATGAAGTTGTACGACTTGGTGCTTTGTTTAATATTGTTGCACAAGGTTCGATTAATGCTCTGACCCATTTTTGTGCTGATGCAACCAATCACTGCTTGTCCAAAGCTGTGGCCGTTTTCTTCTGACTGCGTCACGCAATCTTTTCAATACTTCAACGTAGTATTCTTTAGTGATCGTGTGACTTCTCGGAACATATTCATGGTGCACAACACCTTCATAATCAAAGAAAACAGTCAACATTGTCTTCACTTTGCTCCGACTTTGACGTGCTTTTTTTGGTCTTGGCAATTCAGAATGCTTCCACTGTGAAGCCTGTCGCTTTGTTTCTGGATCATAGCCATAAACCCATGATTCATCACCAGTAATAATCTTCTTGAGTACATTTTCATCATTAGAAACCATTTCCAAGTAGTCCTAAGCGGTTTCAAAGCGAAGATTCTTCTGCTCTGCCGTTAGCAATTTTGGGATGAATTTCGCACACACGCCAGCCATTGCCATATTCTCGGTTAAAATTCTCCAAACAGTCGTTTTTGGTATTCCAAGATCACTTTCTAGTTCGCGTACAGTCAACCGACGATCTCCTGCAATTGCAAGTCGCACACGCTCGACATTTACTGGTGTTATTGCACTCAAAGGCGGCCAGAGCGAGAATCACTGTCAACTGACATGCGGCCATCTTTAAACCGCTGGCACCACTCTTTTATTCTTGCTTTACTCATACACTCCTTCCTAAATGCCTTATTCATCATAATAATTGTCTCCGATAAATTTTTTCCAAGATTAAAGCAAAAGTTCATGTAAATTCGTTGATCTAATTTTTCCGTCATTTTTTACAATAACAAAATGCGACGAACGAAAAAAAGACACTGTAAACAAACGCACACCGTTCACGAACTAACACGTCCAATCGGTAACTGCGCACATCAACGAGTTTGTAAAGACTTACTAGTGACGCCCAGCCCCACAGAGGTCGCTCGTAAGTTTTGACGCGGAGATATGAATGCCAGGCTTGATACTTTTGGGACAAACCTCGTATAGCATGATTATCAAAAGTTAGAGACAACAAGTTTCAGCCTTCATAAATTTCTCGTTTTTAATTTAAAGCTAAATTATTAACATTATCTGTCATGTAAACAAAAGTTTCGTGAAAATGCGAATAATCCATAAAATATAATTAATGATTAAATTGCACCTTTAAATAATGTTTATATTAAAATGATCATTAATTTTTCTTTTAGAGATATTGTTACTCTTTCTTTGATATTGACAACTGGTTTTCACCCTTATATAAATAAATATAATATTAATATGGTAATAAAAGCAGTTTGACGATTTTATCCTTCCAAAATTATGTTGTTAAGGGTAACAGAGAATTCTGTTAGGAATTCTGTTAGTATATATATTATAATATAGAAAATATATAAAAGATATATTTTGCTTTACATTTTCACTGTATTTATAATAGCATTCGTCATTTTGTAAAATATTTCTCTCTACATTACTAATAATAGGGAAAAAAAAGTACAATGTTGAAAAGGTTTAAAAATGTTGAAAAAACACAGTAAAAGCGTGAAATGAGATAAATAAAAAAATTCGAAGATTTCCACAGTTGTTTTTATGTAGTTTTTCATCCCCAAAACTAGGAAGAAGGATGCATTTTTCACTAAAAATTAAGTGCTTCGACAATTAGGAAACGTTTGAATTTTTACGCACAATGGAAACAATTTCCAACTGATTAGTAGTAGTAGCGCTTACTGCTAAACTACACCACTAAATAGCTTTATGGAAAGCAGAGAAAAATATTTCGAAAATCTGATTAAAGAGTCCCATACAGTTTGCCATGTGTTTCTTAGGATCGACGCCCTCGGCGACTAATATGATATATATGGTAACCAAAGCTGCGGCTCTTAGGTTACGTCCTCTATGTTACCCTAGTTTTTCCCAGTTGTTGATAAGTTATGATATAAAATATGAAGATTATAAATTATAATACAAATTTCTCACTCCTGATTCAATATTTTTTTATTTTAATAACAAGGTTTTGAAGCATTATTAGCAAATAATTCAAATATAATTGAAGTTGGTTGGATCTGACATTTATTAAATTTAAAATATAGTCATTTTTCCAATGCTAATGGTTCTACTAATTTTCTAAAACATGTATAAACTTTTATTCTAATTTTCTGCCAAATTAAAAATGATATTGTAAGGTCAAGTTTTATTCGGGCATGCTAATTAGAAGAAAAGTACTATTGAAGATTATTTAATGAAAATTTCTATAAAGTTAGTCTTATAGATTTAGAGCAGTTTCAAATATATTAAAGATGAATCACCTTATAATAATATTCATAATGCCCATAATTATTGGTAAAAAAAATGTTTTTAACAAGAAGTAAATTGGACCACATATCAAAAAGTTTTCGATACCTATGTGACTTAGGGCCTGAAAACAGTAGCATTGTCAAAAAAGGAGCGAATCAGCTAAGAATAATGCAAAGAATGATGAAAAAGTAATGCTTTGTGTGAATCTTAGGGACAAGGCAAAAAATAAAAAAATTCGACTACGAACTAAAGTCACAGATATCAAAGCAATTGAGCATTTAGACTGATACACTGGCGCCCAGAACAAACAAAGCATGGCATGGGTAGACCGCAGATAAGCTGACTCGATGATATAAAGAGGCAAGTGAAAGAAGGTGGTTTCAGGTAGCGCAAGACAGAATAGTATATACAAGAATGAAAAGGAGAATAACAAGTGGCTAAGAAAGAAGAAGTAGAAGTAAAATTGGCCCTATGGTAAATCTAATGGTAAAATTGATATGAAGTTTGACTCATCGGAATACTCTCTTGGAAATGTTTACTACTACTACCGTCTAAAAAATATACTTGTGCCAAGTAAATACCTTCTTTTATAAAAAGTTGCTTATAGGGTGGATATAACGAAGTTTGGATGGAAAAACGCTAAACGAGGTTGACTACTTTATATTACATAAGAAATTCGTATTAAATACTTTTACGAAATAGTAGGGGTCACTATTGAAATATATGTTAGAAAAAAGAAGAATAATATGATCAATAAGAAAAGGATGCGGACAATGGGCACCGCTAAAAACGAGAAAGATGGAAAAAAAATTGACGAATATATCAGCAGAACTCAGCAAAGCAAACCAACAAAAAATGACCTGAAAACTAGAAATGTCATAATAACCAAGACAGTAACGGAAGCACAAAACAGTTATTGAAACTGCAGCAGAAAGTGGATTTAGCAACAAATTACAGTAAAACCATGGAATGACTAACCTTATACCAAGTGAACTGTCAAAAAATTCACAAAGTACAAATAAATATAAACAGCAATGTACATAATCTTTGTCGCGTCTGTGTCTTGTCTTTGTCTGATAGGTGGGCTCTCTCCTTTAGATATTATTTACATATAAAAATAACATAATAATTTAGGCAACCAGAGACTCAAACTTTTACTGTATTAGCCGGTTATTTTATTCTCGAATTGACGTACCGATTAGAAAAGGATAGCACATAAACTGTGTGGATATCGAGAAATAAATAAACCTGCACCAATAATCATTTTTCCAAATTAAATAAAAATATCATCACGCGATTCAGCATTCAAACAATGGACTCTAGTTATGTCGATAATTTTATGGGGAAATTCGTTGGCCATTACGATCTTGCGTCCTGTAGCAGTTCCTCAAAAAACCAAGATTTTTCGAAACTTGACGCACTTTCGGCAGAAGCGGAGGTCAGCTGCAGCTTAAAAAAGTGTCTCTATAATAATTTGGTAAAGAACGTGTCAAAATGACCAAGTTGTTATAACAGCGTTATAGCGCATTTTGCAAAAACACAGATAGGCTATTTTAGAGGAAACAAATTCCAGAATACTATGTGCTATGGTAATATTTATATGTTTTGTGTTTAAATACGAAATATATACAAAAAAGAAACTTTTTCTTAGTCTTAAAGCAACTAATAAAAATTGTCAATAGTCAACAGTTGTGAAAATCAAAATAATCTCGTTTCCAAAACTCCAGGAAAGGACAATTTCAAGGAATTGATTCTAGAATTATACAGGAAAGGATTTAGGCAGCTACTTAAACTATATCTTAATTTATTGGTTACCCATATTTCTATTGTCAATTCATACAAACACATTTTTTTTATGAATCAATGATCGTATTAATTTTTAGCTATTTTCTTAATTCTAGTTTAATTCAAAAATTTTTTTTCGAATTGCAAAGTAAATAGATGTCTTATATTTTTATATCCTATACCCTGATATTTTAGTAACAACCTAAAAATTTTTCAGGATGGAAAAGCCGTTCTTAGCTGCGTGGCCTCTCTTTTTAACATTTACAGAGGAGAAAAAAAAGAAATTTTAGAAGAAGCAAAACCCAAGCCTAGACATTCATCAGTTTTAGGACCAAGAGATGAAACATCAGGTAAGTTTTCTCTATAACATAGTTTTACAGGACAACAAATGAAAGCTCAATCAGAGTATGATCAACATAACACACAGGATATTTCTACAAAAATCTATTTTACCAACGCTGGGGTATTTCAATGAAAATTTTAACAGAGACCTTCGTTCTTTATTAGGCCCTGTGGAGGTAATATTATTTAATTATATGACTATTTATTCATTTAAAAAAAAAACAAAATCAACATATTTTTTTTAGTCTGGGTAATTTGTTAGAAGATATATATATATATATATATATATATATATATATATATATATATATATATATATAGGTATTTATTAAAATAGAAAATTCTCTGCTGTGCGAACACAGATTGTTGGTAAAGATTACTCTAGTGTTAAAAGGTGCGGAGAATCCCAAGACAATGGAACAGTTTCGGGTGAGGAAAACTACTACAGTGCTGTTTAGTACTCATATGAGACTTATCAAGCTATTGCATCCGATATAATCCATCATCTCACAGCCGCGCTCTATCTACTGTTTTCAAGCCGAGAAACAGAAAATAAGAAACGACAGCGATATCTCGATTGATCACTCAGTAACACAAGAACAACACCCACCAACAATGTTGTATAAAAATGCCATGTGGTGAAGCGACGGTAAAACAAAAATAGTAATATACCAAACTCAAAACAGGAAGCATGTGAGCCAAAGGATAGAGGTCGCATCATTCGACGTCGATAACCAAACTAATAGCGGACTTTTGCAGTTTAAGCAGGTATCACACTAACGATCTCTCATTAAAAGCGCAGTATGTTTTTTAAGCAAACAAATGTAAAAAAGAGATAAGTTGTCGTCTGTATAATTTTAAATTAAAATAACAAATTCGTGTCGGCACAGCCGAGAATTTTCTATTTTAGTTTAAAATTAAAAAGACAACTTACCTCAGCGCTCCCAAAACTTTCTTCTTCTTAAACCGACTCGTTTCTCTATCGAGTTTTTGTCACAATTTCTGATTTTCTCGTTGTCCAAAATTAAATCGTTTGCTTATCACTCATATTCACGTGTACGGTGTTTTTGACATATTAACTTCTCAAATGTACTTTAAACATTTTTTTATTAGCTTCCTGGACATACATTCTAGATCTTCTCTTTTTTACTATACACATCTTCCTTTCTATATAGATTTTTAATATCTTTTAAATAGTGACATTTATTATTTTCCCAAGACTTCCCATAATTTAACA
This sequence comes from Diaprepes abbreviatus, assembly GCA_034092305.1. NCBI lineage: Eukaryota > Metazoa > Arthropoda > Insecta > Coleoptera > Curculionidae > Diaprepes > Diaprepes abbreviatus. The sequence continues at coordinate 2,107,893 of JASJET010000316.1, forward strand.
ACATGAGCGGTATCATAAGCTTTCGTTAAATCGATCAAGAGCACATGTAGTTCCTATGACCTTGCCATTCTTTTCTTAATTATTGATTGATAATAATCTGGCCGCTCTAAATCTGTTTTATTTTTCGGTTCGTATGAATTGAACTCTTTACGTACAAAATTTTTTAGTATTATTCCATAGAATCAGTGCGGCGTTATTACAGTATTATTCCCAGATAGTAGTTGCATTTTTCTTTGTCTTCTTTTATGTGCAAGTATGTAAATCCACATCTCACTTAATGTTTGTCGTAAGAATTCTCCATTTAAATATTTTTTGAATATCTCCCTTAGAATCTTAAACAAACTAGTTCCGTTCTTTACTTTTTTGCTGAAGTAACCCCTGTACTAGAAACACGATCATTCTTTAGTAGGGATATGGCTTTTTTAGTAATGTCGATGCAAATTATTTTAGGCTCTCTACAGATCTGTTTAATAAACATCTATGATACCTCGAAAATAGTAACATTTTAGAAAGGCATATTTCAAATCCCCGATTGTTTCCACTAAGTTGCATTATCATTATCTATTAAAAATTCTTGAACAAACAATTCTTATTAGATTTAAACCCTCTGGCAATAAACCTATCTTGGAAACAATTTGGGACCACCCCAGAGAAACTGACAAGAGCAACAATAAGCCAAGCAAGTTTTAAACCTTAAAAATACAAGCATAAGAAAGTCATTTTGTTTTATTACTGAACCGGCAAAAATGGAGAACTTTATTTATTTTCGGGATACAACTATTTCTCTTGCAGATTTCAAGGCTTAATTACCAGGTTCTTATCGTTAATATCGCTATATAATCATTTATTTGTTGACATATGTAATATAAATTATGACAAGATCGTAAGCAAAACAAAATTTGTAGACTATAAGCTTTAAATTTCATGACAACTAGATCGGATTTAAGTCTTAAATCTTCTTAGTCAATCTGGCTGTTAATGTTTAAAAAAAAATGTAATTTTTGTTAAAAGTTTTTGCTCTTGTTAAAAAAATATTTTCTGAAAATAAAATTCCTTCTACACAATTCTCAAAAATATTACTTACTCCTTATAGAGATCATGACCAAATAAATTCCTATGTATTTTCTGAATTTAATAATATCATCTTCTAGATAATTTGTCATTACCAGAAATAAAAATCTAAATTTGTTGGGAATCCTTGGTGGCCATCTTGCTGGACCATTTCGACCAATCCGTTTTTCACCAAAATAACTATTATTAAAAAATGTAAAAACCTGAAAAATATAAAATAAAGGTCAGTTCGAGAATAGCTTGAATTCAGTCTCAGGTAAGTCGTCAATCGAAGCACCTGTCAACAGATAGTGGCAATGAATGAATGAATGAATCAAAAAGGGGTGGTGATACTAGATCATCGATGCTTAGGCCTCCATTGGGCCCTTTACATCCCACCATATCTGCAGGTTCTTCGAGGCCAATCGCCTTTGCAAATCCAAGCAGCCTCGTTAGTTAAACATGCCTAACTGCTTCCGGTAACAAAATTGTATCTCCGAAATATCTCTGCTTCAGTCCGTTGAGTGCTAGGCACTCTCTGAGAACATGGCCAACAGTTTCATCCTCCTCCAAACACCATCTGCGTGTCGGGTCGTCTTCGACACCGATTCAGTGAAGATGGCCCCTGAGATGACAATGTCCTGTCAACAATACCACAACAATTCGCAGCTCTTTTCTTCCTAGGAAGAGAAGCTCCTTAGTACGCCGTGCACTAGGCCCAGTTATATGTTCCTTAGCACATCTCATTCCAGGAGCTCCCATCCACGATTCAATAAATTTGCTTTTCAGCAACGATTTTAATTCCCTTTTGCCAATAGCAATTGGGACAGGTAATATTGGTTGGGGTCCATACGGTTCAGTCGCCGAACCCAACTTTGCCAGACGATCTGCTTCCTCATTCCCGCGTATGCCCGAGTAACCCGAGACCCATACGAGTCTGACTGTGCAGTCTTTCCTTGTCATACTATTTAGTACATGCTTGCAATCAGACACCAGTGGCGAAGTCACGACACTGAACTTCAGTGCCAATATCGCAGCCTTACTGTCTGAGCATATATTTATTACTCTATTCCTGTCTATGTCCCACTCACCAAGATGGGCATACTGTAGAATAGCATAAATTTCCACTGTAAAAAATTGTCGCACATTGTCCGGGAGGGTAGTACTCTCTGACTCCCGTGCTCCAGCTCTTCCATCTTGTTGATATCCATCAGTATACCACCAGGATCCATTTTTCGGAAGATTTTGTTCTCCCTCCCAATCCTCTTTACTTGGCAGAAATATCTCCAGGGGAAGGTTGGGTTTTAAAAGCGGCGTCATGTAATCTGTTCGCATGGGGAGTGATGGACACCTCTCCACCGCGCTTTCCCCGATACCTGAGTAGCCGCCCGTTCCAATTCCAAAATGTCCCAGGCAACTGAGACGATAAACAGTCTTCAGGACCTCGTTCTCTATATATAAATGAAAAGGAAGCAGGTTCGCTAGGACTTCCAGAGCCCTGGTGGGAGCAGTCCTCATCGCACTCAATATTCCCACACAAGCGATTCTTTGAACTCTGTCAAGTTGAAAAATGTGTTTGCGTTTTGTTGTACTACGCCACCATACAATAGCGGCGTACGTTATCATGGGGCGGATCACCATAGTGTATATCCAAAATACCACTTTAGATTTCAGTCCCTATGTACACCCAAAAGTTCGTTTACAAGCCCAGAAAACACATATGGCTTTCTTGAATCGAGCCTCAATATGATCATTCCAGCTCAGTCGTGAGTCCAGAATTACTCCGAGGTACTTAACTGCCCCCTTAAGTTAAAGAGTCCTTTCCACCAATGTAATCGTAGGAAGTCTCCCCATTTTTCTCTTTTTTGTAAAGAGTACTATCTCGGCCTTGTCTGGGTTTATTCCGAGCTCCTTCCTGCGGCACCATCGTTCCATGATCCGGAAGGCCCGCATCATTGGCCCCTCCAGCTCCCAGACATGGCGACCAGGGCACAAAATGACTAGGTCATCAGCATAGGCCTGTGTATACAAACCGGCATCATTCAGAGATAGTGGCCATATTTACTCCAGGGATCTAAGGCAACTAAATAGATAGTTGGGTACACTCGATCATCCATCAATCGGATACGATTTTTAGGTCATAGAATAAAACGTATACTTTCTCTTCATTTAATTAGATGTGGTTTTTAAGTTATTAACAATTAATGGGCAAAAAATGTATATTTTTGCACATTTTTAACTGCGAATCAAAATTGAACAAGATGAGAATAGTGTCTTGTAGAGAATTTAAAAAAAAATTAAACGGCTTTTTGCAGATATCAATATCTTTAACAGATCAAAACTGACATAATTTTTAATTTATATTATTCTTGCAAAAATCAACCTACGACTTTATTATTGCCTAAAAAGTTGGGTCTTGTAATATTTAATATGTAGTAAAAAATTCTGAGCGATTCATTCAATAGTTTTCGCGAAATTATTCGTTTTTTTTTCGTTATAACAGTATACATACAATTATGAAGATACAGTTATTCTACTTGTTCTATCTTGTAAAAGAGAAAGACTTATTTTATCTTAATAAATCATTAAAAGCAGAAAAAAAATATTTTTTTTATATCAAAATCTATTTAGAAAAACAGCAAAATTTTTACCTTATAAACAAATTGAATAACTTTGTCGTTACTGTTTTAAAAAAAAATCCCTCTCCCCTCGCTGAGCCGTGTTCATTCGAGTAACTTATTTAAAACTTCACTGACAATTTTGTTGAAACTCAATTATTTTCAAATATATTATAAAAAAAACTTTAGCTATTTAACTTTCAAAGGGCGCTACTTACGTTTCTTAATTGTTATAAACAATGTGGCGGTAAACTTTGGCCCATATTGACGGGTTTTTTTCTCTTTTAAAAGATGTGTACAAGTGCCAACTTCCTGAATATGAAAAAGGATTTTTTTTAAAGTAGTAGCAACAAAGTTATTCAATTTGTTTTTAAGTTAAAAATTATTGTGTTTTTCCAATTATATTTTAACATGATGAAAATTGTTTTTCCTACTTTTGATGATTTATTAAGATAATATAGGTCTTCCTCTTTCACAAGATACTCGTAGAATCATTGAATCTTCATTAATGTACACCTTATGTTGTAGCAAATCTATTTGATGAATCGCTCTGAATTTTTTACTACATATTAAATTTAACAAGAGCCAACTTTTCACGCAGTAACAAGGTCGTAGGTTAATTTTTGCAATAGTAATTATTAATTAAATTTATGCCAATTTTCATCTTATTTAGCAGTTTTCTGAGCAGCAAATGAAGCTATCGACATCTACAAAAAGCCATTTTTAGGGTTTTTTAACTTTTATTAAAAAAACTTCAATTTTGATTCGCATGCAAAAATGTACAAAAATATGCATTTTTTGACTTTTACTTGTTAATAACTCAAAAACCACACTTAATTCACTGAAGAAAAAGTATACATTTTGTTCCTGTAGGCCTATATTACCTAAAAATCATATTCTATTGCTGGATGATCGAGTGTCCCGGCAAAAATGTTAGTTCTCTATATAAATTGACTAATCAGGAGATGCAGTGCTAGTCGTAACCATAACAACTCTAACATAAGTAAGAAATCATATTTAAAATACTCAATCCATTATGTCTGAATCTGTTTTATATAGGCTGTTTAATAAACCAAGTTAAACATGTAGTCTGGAGTTTAATCTCGCCAGATAAAAGCTTCCGATCCTTTTACATTCCTAGCCACACCCCAATAATTGGGCCTGAAAATATTACGGAATAAAGTGAAATATAAATAAATATATAGTTATTCCCTTTTTGTAATTATTATATTTTATAAGTCTAAGCCCATTTCCATTGTATTAAATTGATTTGGTGAAACATATCTATTTTACTATATATTTTATTAAAAAATTAACAAATGAAATAAAATGCGTGATATAAATATAAAATCCATAAATAAATTTAAATTTATTATTTAATATTAAATAAAACATGCTTCGTCAACCTATTGTACTTTTATTATCTAGTTTCATTTTTAATTACAAATGGAAGTGACAACAAAATTTTGTCATTTACGCCCGAAATTTAATTAATAACATTAACTCATAAATATTTTACGCCGGTATGAGTTGTTTATATAAATTTTAATTTGAACAATGTATTTGGAAAATATTTTGGTTAAATTAAATTTTAAAAATGTATTTGTTTTTTAGTTAGTTTTTATATAAAATTATATTTTTAACGAAAGTACACCAACGTAACGTGAACTTTTAATGTATTATACATATGGAGAAATATTACATTTCATAGAATTTTTGTAGTTGGTGCAATTTAATAAAAATAATAACCTTTGCAGCAATTTAATTTAACCACATTTAGAATTCTCATACTAGAAACTTTTTCTTCTTAGTAGGTTATTTTGTCGGAAAAAGTCTAGGAAGTAAATAAAAAAAAATTAGCACAGTATTAGCATATTACAATAATAATGGAAAAAATGAGCATATAGTATAAAGTCATAAAGTTTTAAAAATCATCCCAATTCTTGAAGAAGAAGGTCCTTAAAAACTTCATGTGGCGCGTTAGAAAGATTAGATTTTGAAAAAAGGCACTATATATGTTTTATAGACATATACGCTATACCCATATTAAAGAATTTCCGCAATAACCACTTGAAAAAAGTAAGCTCTTCTATACCTTTACAAGGCATGATAATAAGACAGTATCATTGAAAAGGTTTAGGACTTAGACTCGATTTAAATGGAATGAAAGTTAGAACTTTCCGTTGGCCAGTTTTATTTTGCTCATGATATTTTTATAACTTATATTACATATGTCAACAAAAAAATATGCTTAAATAAAAATATTGAGAATAAAAACCTATAGATAAAGTCTTGCAATCGTAATGTCTCCCGAAAATAAACTAAATTTTCGATGTTTGCCATATTCTTCTTCTTCCTGGTCTTAAAACTCTGAGTCAGTCTTAGCCGCATCCACTATCGTCCTCCATCTCCTACGGTCTTGTGCTTCCATTTCCCACTGCTGGACTCCAATCCTATACAAACCCGCTTCGACGGCATCCTTCCATCTATTCCTGGGACGGCCTATTGATCTTCTACCATCTGGTCTCTCAAAGAATACTGTTTTCAATAATCTGTGGTCCCCTGATCTTAACACATGGTCTGCCCATCTTATTCTATTGGCTTTTGTACAACGGACTATGTTTTCACTGCCATACAGTATCGCCATATTAGTAATAAATTAAAATGATTTTTTTTATCCTTATATGTTTAAGGTTTAAAACTTGCTTCCCTTATTTTTACACTTGTCAGTTTGAATTTCACGTAACTCTCAAATGTTATTTACACCAAGAGCCTAAATAATCTTCGATGGCTTTCATAAACTAATCCATTGTTGTCAAAAAAAATGTTAGTTTATGTAAATCGTTTTGTAGCGCTCTCAGTACACGAAATACATTTTTATTTTGAGCTGAAAAACATCTTATTTTAAACCTATTTATTTTGTCGTGGTGAAACACCTACCAAATAGTTATTGTCATATAAATAATGATTATTCGTATTACTTCAGTTAGTAGTATTCAGGTTATCAACTTGATCACTTCTTCTAGCGATACGATTACAAAGAACTGGTATTGTTTAATATCAGTGTAAATAACATTTCCACGTGTGATCAAATTGATCAGCTTAATACTACTAACTAAAGTATTACAAATAGTTATATATATATATATATATATATATATATATATATATATATATATATATATATATATATGTGGTTTTCACGGATTCCTCCGTGTGAGATGCAATAGCAGTGGATATATCCACATTATGCTGTTGTAGTGCTGAAATCACATTCAGCAAACGTACAACTATATGTAGCTCCCTTCGATCATACTCTAGATTTAAACAACAATAGATTTGTCTGAAGGCTGTTTATGGTCGGTGGGGGAGACGCTTTTTTGATGTTTGACAGACGTAAACATATTTACTTACCTTGCCTTTCAGTTTAATTGCTTGTCGTGACTTTTTTCGGTGTTTTTAAGTGTTAGAAATTACTATAAATGCGAAGTTTACAATTAATATTAACAAAAAGAGGATTTAAAAACTTATTTTTATCGGTAAATATTGTTAGATTGTTTACATATTGAAAATAACAATAATAAAAATTTAGGCAACCATATATTCATACTTTGTTTTCAGAATTGACGTACCCAGGGGTATGTTCGAAGGACGTACCGATGATACTCGTTTAAATCATGCAATTAGAAAAGAATAGCATAAAATCGGTATGTCTGTACCAAGAAATTAAATATCTATTGTGTATCAACACTTTTTCAAATATAAATAAAAATATTATTACGTTATTCAGCGTTCAAACAACCGGGCCCTAGTTCTGACGTTATGCTACTTCTACAGGGGTATGTTTGAAGGTAGCTCCGTATATGAATAAAGTAAAATGCGAACAGTAAATGCAAACTTCTCTCCATCATATCCTTTCTATGTTAGAGGTTGCACAGTTAGAATAAATTGTTACAAAACGCAGTTTATCCTATTCCACCACCATTGAGATGATGGCCTACCTGTACCACCATACCGAAAAGAAAGTCAAAACTTACCCCGATTACTACTGATGAGTCTAGTATAGACGAAACATGTACCTCTGCCGTATCACTGTAGCGGGGATACGAGATGATGGGTCATACCGAATACAATGGCCTGACGATTCCCATATTAGGACGAAACAGCGCTGTCGTCATTTTTCGGACCCGGGGTTTTTCCATATTATTTGCAGATCTCCGCACTTTTTAGCATGAAAATAATATTTGACAACGGTCTTTGTCCGAATAACCAAGAAATTTCTTATATATATTTATAGATATATATATATATATATATATATATATATATATATATATATATATATACAAAAATAACTATGTAGTTGATGTTCCACACTGAAAAATAAATAGGTTTTTAAACTAATCACGTAAAGAAATATTTCGCATGACTGGGAGCGGATACAAAATGATTTATAAATTGTTTATTAACATAAACTAACACTTTTTTGTAACAATAGTATATGTAGGTCATCGAAGGTTATTAAGGCTCTTGGTGCCACTAGTATTTGGAAATTATTTACGACTCATTGAGTATATGTAATAAGTTTTGGACATGAATAAAACATAAAGAAATAAAATATAAAGCCTAAATAAAACTTCTTTTTATTGTATATTGCATTCAGCTGATAGCTTTTTATGGCATATGATTGCTACATCTCGAAGGATAAGTCGCAAAAATTTATCAATAATATTGTGCTGTTCCACGAGCATCATTTTATAAAAAAGAATTAATTACATTTACAATTTTTAAGAACACCCAAAAGTTAAATTATGAAATTTTGCACACAGCTTACATTTAGACCTATAGATATGTTTTGTTTCCAGATTTTATTTATTAATTTTATTATAATATTAAATTTTTTTATTCCTTTTCTAGATAAAGAGTAAAAATTTAACTTGAGTCGAAAGACAGCTTCATCAAAAATCATGTGAATTTTTTCAGAAATTTTCCCTATTTTATTTCTGGTATTCGAACACAAAGAAACCTTACTTTGTATTGTTCATGCTGTAAGATTCAAAAAAAAATACACAAAAAAGACTTAAATTTTTCTTCATTATTTTGGTACCTTTATCGATCCTCTACATTTGATACAAATCTGAAACCTGACGATTGATCCAGGCCAATTTGGTTTGAAATGTCTCGTAGTGGGATTTTGGATTGCAACTGGTGGCATTCTGGTTTGTAGATTGCGACTAATAAGGAATCGTAGAACTAAGGGAGGTTTGAATAATAAAAAATATTTTTATAAAAAAATTGAACCGACTTCTAAAAGTGCGCTAAAAAGTAAAAAATAACTGTAAATTTTTATATGAAATCGAACTTTTTAAAGTCGGCGCCAAACTAATACCTGACAAAATGTGATATGCATAAACAGATTAAAAATACTTTATTTGTAATTGCTTTCTTGCCATAATTTGTATATATTAGTAGTTATTTATTTTATTTACAAATAATTTGGCACCGACTTCAAAAAGTTCAATTTCATATAAAAATTTACAGTTATTTTTAACTTTTTAGCGCACTTTTAGAAGTCGGTTCAATTTTTTTATAAAATTTTTTTTTTTCTATTTCTAGTTTTAGAATTCATTATGATATCCAAAAATTAGTTGAACTAAATACTAATGGAGATTAGCGTACCTCGAAATGACTTCAAGATGGCAAAAAAGTACCCATTTTATCCAAAATTGTAAATCACCCTAAAATGAACCACTAAAAATTCTTTGGTTCTTAGAGTTTTCCAGATACAAGTAAAATTGTGTCAAACAAATATTTAGTCTGTCATAGTAAATCCACTACCTTAAATTTCAAATTAATTTTAGATTGGTTATATAGGCCCCAAAATCTTCCAATAGCGATGTTTAAAGAACCTGAGATGTAAATTTCTTTGCTCGATATATTTTTTACTGCATATTGAGTTTGTATACTCCTCAAGAACCCCACAATATCAATTTTAGACAAAATCGAAATATGTAAAATTTTCTGTCCCTCATAGTGTATCTTATCAACCTAATAGTTATACAAAATTAACTTCATATTCGTAATACACGACCCCGAAAACCCTCTAATACCAAATCTGAAAAAATGCGAATAAGGTAAAATTTTCAACCCACCATATTGCATCCGCTATATTGAATAATCTAATTTAAATCTAAACCCTTCAAAGTCCCCTAGTACCAATTTTGGATGAAATCCGGAAATTTAAAATTTCTAGACTTATATTCGCTATTTAAATCCTTAAAAACGATTCAGTCCCACCTTTGAACAAAATCGAAAAATTTTTAGTCCGCTATCTTGGATTTGCCATATTGAAAAAATACTTTTAAATTCATAATTTACACTCTCTAGAACCCCCTAAATCACTTTGGGAGAAAATTTAAAAATGTAAAATTTTTAGGACACCATATTGAATCTGCCAGATTGAGTTTTTCAAAAAATATTTTAAATTCATAATTAACTCTAACAAAAATACCCCAGTACTGATTTTAGACAAAATCGGGAAATGTAGAATCTTTAATCCGCCATCTTGGATCCGCCATATTGAATTTTTTAAAAATAATTTCAGATTCGTTATGTGCGATCCTGAAAACTCCCTCGTACCAGTTTTGGAGAAAATCGGACACAATTGATTTTTTCGTCCGCCATATTGAATCCGCCATACTGAATTTTTTTAAAATATTTTGGATTCATTATGAGCGACCCCGAAAACTCCTCCTCACCGATTCTGGAGAAAATCAAACAAAATTAATTTTTTTGGCCGCCATACTGTCAGCGCCATCTTGGATATTACTGCACCAATTTCATCCAGCAACTTCCTGAATATAACGTAAAAAATATTATTCAAGTCGATGCCGCCGTTACGGAGTAATCGGTGTACATACATAAAAAAAAATCATACATACTCGACGAATTGAGAATCTCCTTTTAGAAGTCGGTTAAAAAGATAATTAATTTTGCAACCAACAGAAAACATGAATAATTTAAATTAAAGGATAAAATGTTAGCCGAAACATTAGAGCAGTTTACGTTAAATATGATATATATTTACGTACATAATTGTCGGAAATAGCTTCTTGATTTGGGAGGACATTGTTTAGACTTAAGATGTCATCGCTAGTAACGACTCGACTAGACTATTGTTCAATAATTTTCACTTCAATTACCTTGTCTAATTTTGTCTAGTCAACAAATACAACTATGCAGTTAGGTATTAATCACGATTGTGGATAATTAATGTTTTATTTTGTAAAATATTTATGTCAATTCTTGGTCATGACATATTCCCCCGGCTTCGAAAAGCTAGACCCCAGCGAAAAAAATGATTTTAATATAATGTTTTATAGGTATACTAAGATACAAGTTCATAAAATATTCATAAAATTTAAAAAATTATAATTTTTTTGTATAAGAAAAAATTTCGTATATCTTCAGTTCTTTTTCTTGGTTATGATCTTGGAAAAATTAGATATGAATTATTTAAATATGTAGATGATTATAATAAAATGCTACATAACAATCAATAAATTTGCTGACTTTATGATTTGTTTGTATGCCTTTATATAATTTCGTAACATAATTCATTTACATCATATATAAGGCTTATTTTTGTTTCACATTAAGGGAACCATAATAATTTGTAAAAGACAAGGCAAGGCTTTGAAAAATAGTGCAAAATCAACATTTTTTCTTTATATAACCTAGCATTTCCATGGTTTTCCGTACAAAATCGTCTAAGCTGTTTTTTCGTATAATTTATATATCTCAAAAATAGTTATATTCAAAATATTATATTTTCTTTTATTTATTTCATTTATGCCAATATAGGTTTGGTATCCCAGTATCAACGAATATCAGGATTACACATATTTAATAGCTATCCTTTAACAGGAATAATATCTTTAAGAAGTGTTATGTATGTTCATTTTCAGTATATTATTATTTGTATGATGTTTCATTCTGATTCGTGCCGGCACAGTTTAGTACTCCAGTATCTACAAAGATCAGGATCATGCAGAATTCATAGATATCCTTCAAGAGAAACAACAAATTTTTATAAAAAGTTTTTTCTGGCCAGATACTTAAAAATAACGTCCTTTTTCTATTAACTTGAAACATAATCTTTTATTGCATATAGTGGTATATAACACAACTTGACAGACGAATTTCCAGACCTGTTACTTTCCAGGATATGGAGTTACATGGAATATGCGTTTCTGAAACCTAGGTGTATATACGTAGACTTAATACACCAGCATAAATTTGTATTTCTTATTTGTACCAACTTTTTTTTCCATTGGCGATGGTTATATCCTATACCTTACCGATAAGCAATATACAGTACTAACATAAAGAAATCGTAAAAATTATACCATATTCCCTTCTGTTGGTTGCTTACTGAAAGATAAAAATTAAGTTGATTTAAACAAAAAAAATTATTATTTGACAAGAATCTTATTCTAATTTTTGGCTTTATAGGGATGAATTCGTAGGTCCTAAAACATAACCTCCAGATTCACTAAGATTTATAAGATTTAAGCCCAATCTGGTTGCCACGAAATTTAGATCTTCTAGTCGGTCAGTTTTGTTTTGCTTATGATATTATCATAATTTATATTACATATATGACAAATAAATGCTTATATAAGGCTATTAAGGATAAAAAAACACTGCGATAAAACCTTGAAATATGAAAAAGTAATAGGTGTTTACTGAAAATAAATAAAATTATCCACTTTTGTCGATGCAGTAATAACACGAAATTATTTTTATGCTTGTATTTTTAGGGTTTAAAATTTGCTTCACTTATTGTTTCTCTTGTCATTTTAAGCCCTACTGTCTATTTAGGATGATTTTAAAGTTCAAACATTTTAGTGAATCCAGCTGTAATAAATATTTAAGTAATTTAAATGTAATGGAAAGTAGTTTCGTTATATTTAATTACATTTCATATTCTTTAAAAAATCATTTTAACTAGTTGATTTCAAAATTGAAGAAATATAGACAATTTGTTTAGTAAGTTGAAATATTATATTTCTTTTTTTCTCATTATCACATGTTGTGGGAATAACAAATGGTCCTTAAATTTACAAATTAGTATATATTATTATAAATTTTGTGGCCACACTAATTTCACTTTTTATGGTAATTTGTGACATACGCTAGTGTGTCTTGTTTCCTTCCAGTGACGACTGTAATTAAATTCTCTAAATAGTCAGCATTAAATGTATATTATATAAAATTGTGTCTCATATATTATTACTTTTTGGTAACCATCTATAACATTTGTCCATGCAGTTACATGCACATACTTCTAGACGAATATTCCTGTGAACTAGCTGACTAGGAGCTTTCCATAGAAACAGCTGACAAGGAAGACCTTCAAAAAAGCTTATAAATATAAGTTATTTCATAATGTAAATCATCCTCTGTTCATTCTCTGGACTCCCATTGTTAATTCACTGACAAATTGCTCTAATTGTATTTTTGAAAATAAAATTATTTTTAAAAATACAAGTTGGTGTTCAAAGTTCAAAATTATGGCTCAGAATTCAATTAAAAGTAATTATAAAAAATGTTTTAGATTTTGGTTTATGAATACATTAAATTAAAACAGAGATACTTTCATTTTCAGTATAAGGTATAACATTTTTTTCTGAAGCCTCAAATTATTGTATATTTATTACTCTTTAAATTACAACTAAGCAGTTTGAATATTAAAATTGAAAGTGGGTCATCTAATTTGAAAATAAAGTATACTTTAAATATAGCTTTTAAATATATACTTTAATGTAACCATTGTATTGTTAATTATGCAAAATATCAGATTGTTGTTATTTACTGCATTATTATATATTATAAATATACAAATAACCAGTCAATTAGATTGCGATATATTTCAAAACATTTGGTCAAAATTTAAAATATTATTATGTAATTATTTATAACAGATTAACTAAAATAATATATTAAAAGGTTTTATAAATTTTAATAAACTGACCATGAGATTTATTTTTGTAAATAGAAATGGGTTTATTAAAGTTTGTGATCACATCTATAAATATTTTATTTTTATCTATATAGGGCGCCCTGTTTAAAACGAGATTCAGCTTTTTGAAATGAGTTGCATTTATTAAAAATTTTACTTGGAATAATTCATTTTCGTCCAAGAAATTGTCGTCAATACACTTTAACTTCACTTTCAATACTTTATTATTAATTAATTTATAGTTTTAGATGATTTTGATAATTTATAAATGATAAAAAATTTTTACTTGAAAGCTGTTAAAAATTACCTCGACAGAGTAATCTTCCTCCGACCAGTTATTTTGGGATTAACAGAGTTTCACCTTGAGGCAATGTAATTATTTCGTCAACCATTTCTTCAATAAAACTAAGTTTTGGAACAATATGATTTAGTTCCGCTTTTGTTAGTCCATATGTTGATAATGTTGAGAATTGTTTTTTATACGGAGAATGCCAACCGTTTTCAAAATATTCGATAGACTTATCATCGGACATATTAGGATCAATTAAATTACATAAATATATTAAGTCGTATAATTAGTTTTTAATTACTTCTGAGTCTAGTTCGTTCCTTTCATGTAACTGTGTTTTAATTTTTTTAATGTCATATTCACCCTCAAAATCATTTAAAAGTCTTTGACTTTCAGTTTCCATGTGATGTTATTTTAATTTTCTCTAAATAATTTTTAAACCAAATGTAAATTTTCCCCTCTCAATACGCAATAAAATGTATTATTTTATGGTATTAATTTCATGGTTTGCTGCCTCTACTATGTTAAAATTATTTAAAAATAAAATGCAATTTGTGGTTTTTGGATCAAAAAATTCTGATTTTACAAATTCTGGAATTGTTGGAAAAATTTTTAATGATCATATTTTCAATAGTCATATTCTCTTATGTTTAGTAAGAAAAAAAATTATCTAAAAAATATGACTTTTTAAATTAAAATCTACTAAAGTAAAGAATGAAAGTTTTCACGGCTTTGGTCAAGTTGCAAATCACTATTCTTGGATTTAGACCGTGCCCAATTAGAATAATTGTCCAACGTTTCGCCTACGATTGCCCGAGGCATCTTCAGGGATCTTTACTCCACGAAATTACAACATTGAATGACTATCGAGGAGCAATAGTCCGGTATTTATACCCGACTGGTGCTCAGCGAGCCGTGATCTAGCGTTACAATCGATTTCCACGTGTGATATAGACTGTAACTTGCATTTCTATTAATATTATTTGGATATTTACAAATTTCGATTCATTCTCTAATTTTACATATAAAGAAACCAGACACTGATGCTAGTACCTTAGATTCTTTTACATTAAAAGTGCGACCTGAGCAATATTGGTGTTCAGCTATTGAAGATTGTACAATTTGTTTCCTTTTTATACATCTTTCATGTTCTTTAAATCTAATAAATACAGACCGTCCTGTTTCACCTACATACACTTTACCACAAGACCAAGGTATCTTGTAAACGCCTTCTGTTTGAAATGGAATTACGTCCCTTAAAGACTTCAAACATTGTCCAACTTTCTTAGATGTCTTGAGAGTTGTTCGATTGTTTAATTTTCAAAGCAATCTGATAATCTTGTCGGTGGTTCCGTGTATATAAGATAAGGCAACACTATCCATAGGAGATACATTTTGTTGAGGAGTTGGGTTTTTATATTTATTAATAGAACGTCTTATATCTTGAGTGCAATATCCGTTGTCAACATGTGACAAACAAGCACTGAAATCAGAAACAGAAAAGCTGACTAATGCTCCGAGAGGCAACGGATATTGCGCTGAAGATATAAGACGTTCTCTTAATAAATATAAAAACCCAACTCCTCAACAAAATGTCATAAATGTACCTTCTATGGACAGTGTTGTCTTACCTTACATACACGGAACCACCGTCACGACTGCCAGATAGCTCAAACATTCGGACACTTTTCAATACATGTAAGAAAGTTGGATAGTGTTTGAAGTCTTCAAAGAACGTAATTCCATTTCAAACAGAAAACTTTTTTTTTCTTAGCTATATAAAATAGGATTCTTTGTACTTTCAAATATGTGTGAACTTTTACAAAAACTTTAGAATAAACTCGTTGGAAACGGCAGGAAAACCCAACGCCTCCACTCTATGTTCGGTTAGGGTTTTGAGTAGCGACTAGTTGCATTCTGGTTTCTAGATTCTGACTACTAAGCAATCGTAGAACTAAGGGAGGGTTGAATAATAAAAACCGGTAATTAATTTTGTAACTAACTGGAATGTATTTAACAAAAAACAAGAATAAGTTGAATTAAAGGACAAAACATTAGAGCAATTTATATTTAATAAAATATAGAGATTAAAAATATTTACTTATATAATTGTCGGGAATAGCTTTTTGATTTATGGAGACATTGTATACCTTAAAATGTCATCGATATAAGCAACTGATATTCGATTATTTTCACATCGATTCCCTTGTATATTGTTCCATAGTCAACAGATGCAACTATGCAATTAACTATTATACAGAATGCTTGATAATTAATGTTTTGTTTAATAAATTATTAGTGTCGATTTTATATATAATATATATAAAGGGTGTGCACCGTCCGCTTCTTTACAATCATGTAGCCTCAAACTGAAATTTTCAATTAGTCGCTGGAGCATCGCTCTTGAAATTACATGGATTTCGTCTATGATTCTTTGCTTTAGAACATTTAAGTTGGGTGATAATTGGTTGAAAACCTTACTTTTTAAGTAACCCCAGAGGAAAAAATAAGCAGGTGTTAAATATGGACTCCGTGGTGGCCAGTTGATGTCTCATCGGCGACTTATCACTCTTACAAGAAATATACCATAAGGAGCTACCAAAGAATCATTCGTGACGTGAAAAGTTGTTCCATCTTGTTGGGAAGTATACTCCGGGTGTAGCCAATCTGGTTCTGCATTGTTGGATTCAAAAAAGTCCGGATTATACAGTAATCATGATGGGAATCAACAGTCTAAGTGCGATTATGATTATCCTTAAAAAAATAGGAACTGTTTATTCCTTGACTTGATATGGCAGCCCAAACAACAACTTTAGGAGAATGTAGGCTTACTATAAAGTTGCTGGAATCCAATAAAACCATTCTAAAATGAGCAATATGAATACGAATGCCTTAAGGCGAACAAAAAGGATTCTGTTTTAATTATTAACTAACGCTAACTCAAATATTTTATCACTCACACAATGTTATTAATATATTTCTGAACTTCAAAAGTAAACAGTTATTCTGCTATTAAGAAATTGTCGAGAATTATACATCACTGAGATGTTTATGTTTAAAGGAACTCCATAATTTCCAAATGCAGAAACATATATATATATATATATATATATATATATATATATATATATTACGTAAAATGAATAAGGATCGTCAAGGGTGTAGCACGAGCGTCGATCGCTTATTTAAATACACCAGTCCAAGGAATTTTCCCCCGGCATAATGCTACTTGATTTTTTAATTACTTAGAGTTATATATCAACAAACGTCACAAATTATCCACAAGAAACTGAGTTAATAAAAACGTGGTAAAAAACAAATTTGACCTTGAAATAACCATGAAATATACATTCAAGGTCAGTTCCAAGGTCATAGTATTACCTTGCCATTAGATTTATATCTGTATACCAAATATCAGCTTGATTGGATAAACGGAAGTGAAGGTGACTTTGAAATATAAGTTTAAGATCATAATATTGTATTGTCATCAGATTTGTATATATGTACCAAATTTTAACTTGATTAGATAATCGGAAGTTAAGTAAACCTTGAAATGACCTTGAAATGTACGTTTAAGATCATAATATTGCATTTTCATCTAGATCTACAGAAAAAACCGAAACGATGGTAATTTCAAAAGATCCTGTCAGATGCAAATTGGTGG
The DNA here is from genome assembly GCA_034092305.1 of Diaprepes abbreviatus. NCBI lineage: Eukaryota > Metazoa > Arthropoda > Insecta > Coleoptera > Curculionidae > Diaprepes > Diaprepes abbreviatus. The sequence goes on from JASJET010000316.1 coordinate 2,125,538, forward strand.
TGAAGAACCATCCTATCAGACAAAGCATGTCTTGCAGATGCTTGGGAGTTGATGTATCAAGCAATAAAAATCTATATCAGGAAGTCAGAGCACAGGCTAACAAGGCCTCAAGGATATCAGGATGCCTGAGGGATATAATCTGGAAAAATAAGTATATGTCCACAGAGAGCAAAGTACGCATCTACAGAACTGTGATAAGACCAGTACTAACCTATGCATCGAAAACTCGAGCTGAAACATCTTAAACAAAAAGTATGCTACGAACGGCTGAAATGAAAACGTTAAGAACAATCGAGGGAGTAACCCTACGAGATCAAATAAGAAGTTCCGAAATAAGGGAAGAGCTCAAGGTGCCTGATGTGGTACGGTTCATAAGGTCAAAGCGCAGATATTGGAGGGACCATGTGGACAAAATGGGCGACGATCGATGGGCAAAATGGGTTAAGAACGAGATACCAAACACTAGAAGACAGACTGGTCGACCTCCAAAACGATGGCACAAATGTTGGACATCAACATCACAGGAGGCTTAATATAGCAGAAAAACAAGACGTCGTCTTACATAAAAGAGGAAGAAGAAGAAGCATTTTCATCAACAGGAAGTAAAGTTGACCTTAAAATGACTTTGAATTTGAATTAATTGTCATCGGGTTTATATATGTCTTCCAAATTTCAGCCTAATCGGATAATCGGAAATACAGTTGGCCTTGAAATATACGTTCAAGGTTATAATATTACATTGTTTTTATATTTAGATATATGTAATAAATTTTAGCTTGATCGTAAAATCGGGAAGTAAATTTGACCTTCAAATAACCTTGAAATATACATTCAAGATCAGTTTCAAGATTACAAAATTGCATTGTCATCTGGTTTATATATGTTTACCAAATTTCAGCTAGACGGGATAAAAAAAAAGTAAAAGTTGACCTTGATATGACCTTAAAACAGAGATTGAAGATCCATAATATTACACTGTCATTTGATCTATATATGTGCACCAAATTTTAGCTTTACCGGATAGTCGGACGTTAAGTTGGCCTTAAAATTACTTTAGAAAATACGTTCAAAGTCAGTTTGAAGATCACAACATTGTATTGTCATCCAATTCTGATGTATATTTAAAATATCAAGTCTCTAGCATATCTTAAAATAATTTAAAATCAATTAAAAAATTTGTACCGGACGGACCAACAAACACACAGACAAGAAAACGAGTTATTTAAACCATAATAAAATCGTACAAATAATAAACTACACCTGATTAATAAAAATAATTTATCCTTAGGTCCCCGAGGGTGCATATATGTATCTTTACGCTGTATACCCGACATAGCTAACATTTTTGTGACTAGCTACCAAAGAAAAGAGAAAGGGAGAGGAGGAGACAGGGAAATGAGGAACATTTTGGGAGACTGATACATTTCGCCGCAATAATAATTTTTTTCGTGTTTATTCTGCTTCTATTTGTAATATCAAACTGAAACAAATTTTATATTATTTATGCAAATTGTTGCTACATGTTAATGAAGTTTGATCAAAATCTATTCAATAGTCTTCGAGTTATCTGAAAAAATAGAAAAAAATTTTTTAACCCTTTTCAGCCTTAAAAAAAGGAATTTCGAAAAATACAATAGTTACTTTTTAGATAATTTTATGCAGAATATGTGTGATGCCATAAATCATGTTCGTATCATAATATTTTGATCAGAAAATAACTTTTTAATCGGCAGTCGTTAAGTCAACGTCTTTCCCCCTTTTCCTCTTTTAAATTACGAATATTGAAAAATTCAAAAATTAGTATTTATATATTGTTATGAGCTATCTTTTGAAGTCAAAATTAAGTCGATATTTCTATTTGATCAAGAAATATCGACAAATTTATAAAATGACAATTTACCTCCCCTCATCCTTATGGAGTGGGGAATTTTGAAAAATCTTTTCTTAGCGGGTACTAATATGGTGTTGCCAACCTTTTCCCAAAACAACGCCACTTATAAGTATACATGCTGCAGACCCATTTTACTGTTGGTTGATTACATTATTTTTTTTATAAGTATTTTGCTATATGTATATATGATTTGCATTTCATAAAAATTACTAAAATTATGATAGACATCCATTTTTTCTCAGCTAAGTAAAAATCTGCAATATAGACAACTCCATCCATGGACACTCTTTAGATTCAAGAAGTGGGAGTGAAGCAGATTAACAAACATTCATCAGAATTCTGAACGGCATACCAATATATATTAAGAGGTATTTTTATCACAATTCCAATCTTTATACAGCTATATTTTTAAAATGTTTATTATCAAAGTAAGGCGTAGTAGGTAAGAACATATAAATCCGATAGTAAAGAATCGTGCCTTCGCAGCAAATCTCTTACTTAGCACTCATCCCCCATTCACTAAACAGCGGTAATGTGACATTTTCAACAAAAGTAAACAATAAAAAAGGCACGTAAATGCTTTTTATATTTTACTTAGGACTTTATCTTAAATATTCATATATACGAAAAATGTACCTTTCACACTCGCAACCTATGTTATTAAATTAAAATTATCATTTAGAGATTTTTATGCTTAAATTTTTTTACTCACACCGACAAAGATTAAATCTTATTAAAGAACAGTGGCGTAACGAATAACTTCTTCAGTATTCATCGAAAAATCAAGAATCAAGAAAATCTCTATATCACAAAATATTAGTTTAACTTTTTTAATTTTATTATACTAATTTTTATTTCCAAGACTTTTCGACTATTGTGTTTTTTTTGTATATTAAATACTGAAAAGAAATTTATCATTGAATTTCACGTTTCACTATTTTTTTAGATATATATTAAATGCTATTTGTTGTAAAATATATTCCACTAAAAGAAGGAATTAAATAATCACTCTGTAAATGAGTTTTAACCATGAGAACTGAGAAGTGCATGTCTTATATTGCCACCTAAAGGGTCATTAAGGAAAAATAAATCAATTATCAAATTTAGTCATTCTTAGTACTTTTGGATCATTTATTCGGTTTTGGAACCACAAACTTAGACATTTTATGGGGTTTCATAAGTTGTGTAACTCATATAAATATTACCCTGGTAATGTAATTAAAACCGAAAGGATAGGGTGATAAGAAAATCACGGAAAACTATAGAGGAATAACTTTATTAAATTCAATAATGAAATTATTCACCAAAATCCTTGAAGGTATAATAACTGACTATTGCAGAATATCAGAAGAACAGCAAGGTTTCCGCAAAAACAGATCTATAGTAGATGCCATATTCATCGTAAGACAGATAGCAGAGAAATCTATTGAATTTACTAAGCCGGCTTTTATGTACTTTATAGATATCACTAAAGCCTTTGATAGGGTGAGACTGGATGATATTCTGCAAATAATGCAAATTAAAGGCATCCCAAACAATTTAATTAACATAGTTGCACAGCTAAACTCCAACACCACAACACAAAGCTCAGTAAGCGGCAACCTAACTAAGAATGTACCGATAGCGTCGGACATACGACAGGGGGACTCTCTGAGTCGATTACTGTTTAACATAGTAATGGACCAAATAATTGAGAACGTCAAAAGAGCGGCACCAGGGTACAGAATGAATACCGGGGAAATAACAATAATATGTTACGCTGATGACGCCGTCATAGTATCGGAAAATGAAAACGATCTCCAAAGACTTCTATTTGCATTCCACACCATAAGCAAACAATTCAACATGAAAATATCTATCGATAAAACTAAGTCAATTGTAATAAGCAAAGTGCCCTTAAGATGCAAACTAGTAGTGGATGACAAACCAATAGAACAACTCATGACCTTTAATTACTTAGGAGTTGAGATATCCGAAAACCAAGACAGAACAAGAGAAGTAAGAAACCAAGGAAACAAGGCAAATAGAATCTCAGGAAGCCTGGCGGATATAATATGGCACAACACATACATGAGCAAGGACGCAAAAACAAAAATCTACAAGACCTATATTCGACCAATAATGACGTACGCAATCGAGACGAGAGCTGACAACACAAAAACAAAATCAATTCTAAGAACTGCCGAAATGAAAGTACTAAGAAGAATATCGGGATACACATTAAGAGAATACATACGCAATTCAACAATACGCGAGGAACATGGAATGCAGGATATAGTAAGATGGGGACGGAAGTGCAGAAGAGCCTGGAATGAGCACGTAGGAAGAATGGCACAAAATAGGATAGCGAGAATCGCCCGAGATGGAACACCGGAAACCAGAAGACCAATGGGTAGACCACCTAAAAGATGGAGAGAGTCCTGGATTTCACCATCAAATGAGATGAATGATTGAGTTGGAAAAAACAGGCTGTAAGCCTATAACAAGAGGAAGAAGAAGAGGATAGGTGCCAAGGGTAATCTTAACATATGGCATCGGCCAACACCGATAGAATGTTTTTAAATTAACAATTTTCCCATCATAATAAAACTACAGAATACTAAAATAAAATTGTTAATGCAATATATTCATTTCATTACATGTACAAAGAATTCGTATAATGATGGTTTTTTCATATTTACAAGAAAAAACGAGTTAGATACCTTCAAAGCAACTAAAAAAGGGAATAGATTTTTTTTACAATTATTATGAATTATTTTAGTCGTAGAAAGACGTAGAATAGTTTTATTATTAACATTAGTAGTTTAAGATGTTCAGGCCAAATCATGAATTAAATATCCAACATGGGATGGCTAATACACTCTTCGACCGAAATTTTCGGGAAAAATCACTCTTACGTTGATGGTGCTTTTAAGTAAGTACATAATGAGTTATGGTTTGGAAGTCAATAGAGGTGGTACGTTTTGAAGATTTCCAAAACTGGGTTTTATTTTATGACCCGGGTAAAAATAACGACCGGTAAGAGCAATTATTTTAGTTATTTGTTATTTTTAGGTTTTTCATAAATAATTTCGTTTTTTGTTTACTTTGTTAAATAGATTTAAGTGTTTTGAAAAACTTTTTCATTTCATTTATTAAAAATCTTCATGCGATTAATCTTGCAGACGTACTGATCTGAGAGCTCAAAAACAAAATGTCTGACTTGACCGACTTGACAGTAGTTTCCGTGAGTCTTGAAGTTGTGTTTGTGGTATTGGTAAGCCCTAATAACCTGTAGTTGTTTAACACTAAAGCTACAAGTGCCAAGAAGAATGACCAGACTTCCAGAGTACCTTTGTCACAATGTGATGTATTTATAGGCCTACAGTATAGCTACTAACTATTATGGACAGTAGTAAATCATAGACAAAACGACCATACTCTACCAAAAAATATTCCGTTTGCTGGGAGCCACGATCAAATTCTATCGCATAGGTTTATTAGTTGAATGATGTAATAAGCCTGACAACAATGTAGTTTTAAAAGGAACTTTGCATCCAGTTCATATTTATATTGCTATATACGAATTTTATTCTTTTTTTTTTCAGTTATATATTTTATAACTTTTACTTTTCAATGTGGACTATTTTCTATAGAAAACTAGAGATTGTGGCAATTAGTAAGACATAATCAAATATATTTCGAGATCTTTATTTATTTACCTATTTTTAAATAAGCTGAATTAATTAATAATATAAAAATCTGATAAACTGAAGCAAAAAAGGAAAATTAACAATTTCATTTATTTCTCTGGTAGGCAATGCAAACAAAAATGTTATAAAATATTTCAAATAATTTAAAAAATTTAACATGTCCCATTTTCTCGTCATATTGGAACAGAAGTAATACCATAGTACTAAAAGTTTTTTACTATTGCATGAAAATTTAAGGAACAGTATGCTATCATTTAACAAACGTAGTCGCTATGTCAACGTGAATCAGTAAAATGTTCCAGAATTTGGGAATCATTTACAGCACCTTATTTCTATGTTAGAAAACTCACTCAGCATATTATATCTGGAAGGTAGTTTTTTAATTGTTATGTAACATATCAAATTTTATTTTTCCACATAATCCAAAAAAGGGAATAACAACGGCCTTAGTGTGGCACCATACTGAGACGGTCTTTTCTGTTTAAATGGTATGCATCGGTCTCAAACGCCACCCTTTGGATTTGTAAAGAACCCTCTTATATAGGAGAACTTCTTACAGTAGAGTGAAATTGATACGCCCTAGAATTAAAATAAGACAAACGAAAATAAACTACTACGGTAAGTTTTGTATTTCATATTTCATTGTGTACAAAGCAAATCTCCTTATAACCTAAACTAACCTAAACTAATATAGTCTTAAACAATTAGTAAAGGTAATTGGAATGGATGAAAAATATGTGGGTTTAGTGACACCGGCATAAGAGTCATTATTAAAGATGCGGAGCTGTACCGTAATACCAAATAAGGACAACAGGTTAGCAGTGGCATTAAACGATATCGGTAATATCACAAGGTAATGGTAATACTTGCACAAACAGTGACACTAGCGGCGAACGGAAGTTGGCAACTGTCGCTTAATTTTAATAATATAGTAAAATAGGTAAAGTAATAAATAAAATTTGACACTACCCATAATACGTCTAAACAATGAAGTCGAGTGGATAGAGATGGAAAAGGTGGGACGTTGCAGGTAATGCGGCTTTACAGTTAACCAAGGATAAGAAGAAATGGGATGGGTCAACCAACTTTACACATCCATAGTAGCACCAGGAAGAAACTGAGAAAGCATGGTCTGCCACAGCAGAGCAGGAATGAAAGGGAAAGGATGATACTCTTATTAATACTGTTCCATAGCAAACCAGAAATAAATGAAAAAAATACTACACTACTCGTAATAGAGTTCCACAGTAGTATGGGTATAGTAGAAAAGAAACACTGATCTACTCCAAATTCGATTCCACAGCAGATCAGAGATAAAATGAAAAAAGACGACGTTACCTGTAATAGGGATCTACCATAGTATTAGGAAGGAGAGGACAAAAAGAGTGAGGACAATAAAAGTTGCGGGTCCGGTAAATGCTTCTGTTATAAGTCCATCCTAGGTGAAGCGGTATACCTGATTTTATGGGTGGTCATACGGATATGAGGAATAAATTGATTTATTTGTTTATTGGTACTATATTAGAACTCATTCCTTATACACTTTTTACAATCTTAAAAAACCTGTAGACTAATACTAATAGCATGATATTAAAATAATCATTTTACTATATGATATTTTAACCTATGAAACTTAAATCTTGGGAAATTTAGTATTACGGTGGTGCTCAGCGGTACACTAGGAATATTTAGAATTAATTTTTCTGAAAATCAAATATCTCTACTTGGGATAACTCTAAAAACATATATATATTTTTTTTGAGTAAACGTTATACAATTGCGGAATTTTCAAAAATTCGTATTTATATATGTAGACTCTATGCTGATTCTTCCTTTAATTTTATTTGTAGCTGATAAAGATCACTCAAATGCCACTCAAGGTCATTTGAAGGTCATTTTTGAGACAAAAACAATGAAGTTTGTTTTTTTATACTCTGAGCGTATATATATATATATATATATATATATATACGTGGATTTAGTTTTCAGTAGCTCAGGTTGATTTCTTGTATCAGAGAGAATCCATAGAGATAACTCAAAGGTCATTTAGAGGTCATGTTGAGGTTGTTTTTAAACAAGACACATTAAAATCCACTTTTTTTGTACATTTAGCAATCTTATTGCGTGAAGATTTGAATCACTCCAAAAATGGAAACTGTATCTATTAAAAAGACCACACGTAAATTTTGCTTCATCAGTTCAAATTATGTTGTCCAAAAATCGTCGTCTTGTATCATCATTAAATTAAAATTGGCAATATTGCACTTTTTCGGCAAAACAGGATCTCTTAGGTTTTGGGTGGAATATTTCAACAGAATTTTATGTATTGAGCTCTCCGTGACTCCTGTTTGTACAGCCACTTGTCTTAAGGATGTCATAGAGCATGCCGCAAAATATCCAAGAATTGGAATTTCGACATTTTCGTTATTGAGAATAGGTTTTTCCTGTTATATTTTTTTACCATAACCAAAAATTTAGAAATATTCGTTTCAACACTGTTCCATGACGATTTCTGTTCATCTAGAAACCTATCAGCAAATGTCTGGCATGTTCTTGATAAAAATTTGTTACATTCCCCATCGATAATAAACAACTTCTTCGTGGGTATAATTTAATCGCCCAGGCATGATTTTTGTTAATAATTGTCAAATGACAAGAAGTAGTGACATTTTTGTAGTGCTCTATTGTTTTCTTTCGTCGCTTTTTATCGTCATGGCCGACTAATAGCAAAACTTAAAAGTCGCATAGCTTGTAACAATACAAAAATACAAAATTGTCAATATTTCAAAAACCACAAATTTTTCGAATAGACAACTTTGTGCAAATTCACCCTTATTTTTTATGCTAAATAAGATAACATAAAAATAGGGGCTTTATATTTAAAAAAATTTACTTTCAACGTTTTTTTCTAGCTAATATTTAATGTTAGTTTCTGGTCATCCTGTATTTATTTATTATTATAATATCAACACAGTACACTAAAATATATCCTCTTCTAGAAGGAAACCGACCCAATTAAATAATTAAGGCTTTCGTATAGGAGAAATTGATAGTTATCTTTAAGCCTGCAAACGCCATTTTTCAAATAAAATTTAAAATATGTCAAAAACACTGACTGCACCCATCTCAGTCACACTCTACTGCATTTACTTTTAGTATAAATAATCATGTAGCTAAGGGATTTATTTAGTTTCACTTGAAAACGGCTAGAGATAAATACTAGCCGAAACGTCGTGATATTCAACAAAAATAAAGACAATGGAAGTCCAACAGATATCTACTACTTCGCATGTCAAAAACAGTTAGACTTATTAAATATATGTCTATAATTTTGTGTAGAATCTAAAAATGAAACAACATATTAGGTGTTTCATTTAAAATAAACAAAGAGGCATCAGCTTCCCGTATAACCGGAAGTGCCACCATCTTGAAAATATTTTAGCCGAATTGCCCCCATGACATTCAGTAAACAACCAAATTTTAAAAATGTTCCAAAGTGTATCTTCCGAGTAATTAATTGCGGCAATTTGTCGTGGGACACACCATGTTATATACGCTGATGTTACTAATGCTCAGGGATGCCTTAATCTCACGTTTTGTCACATGAAGATCTTACATTATGAGTTCCCGCTCAACATCGACGTTTTCTTGCACTAACTTCGTATATATTTCTATATGAATGGTAGAAAAAAAAAATATTATTATATTATTCAGTGTTAGCAATATCTTCAGATTTGTTCTTAAAATATAATAATAAAAATAATAAGAACATTTTATTTTTACACCGTACAGCAAATAAATATAATAAAATAAATCGCATTTCTAAATGGACTTTAGCTTTATTCCGTTAAATTGCTACAATCTGTTTGTGCCAGCTGAGTTGGCTCGTCATATTTCTCACACTGATCAATAGATATATATTGCATCAATGCAGTTTATTTTTGTACACATGCAGACTTTCCACGAACGTATACAAAGTTACAACGGGAAAATAATATATTATTTCATATCTATTTATAGACTATGTTGTTTATTCAGTTTAAAGTGCATATTTTTCTACTTACTTTTTTCGTTTAAATATAAATTTAAATGTCTGTGGGGAAAAGTGGGGTCAAATCGGAACGCTAAAGAATATATTAAATAAAAAAATTGTTTTAAAGAACATGAATCAACTTTATTAGCCATCGTTTAGTTTACATATTTGGTCAACGAGATCATAGTTTTTGTTATAATAAGTAACAAGAAATAATCAATTTTCAAAACTGAAGTTTTTACAATTTTGCCCCATGCTTGGTACACAACCGGTATACCCGCATCTTATACCCGACTTGTCCTCTTAATAACGGAAGCATGGGAACCCTTCAAGTTCTTCTGTTTCCCAATCAGTACAGCCTTCATGAGCCCATTTCTTACAATGCAGACATTGCATCCAATCATCGCTTGTTCGCGTATTTCTGTATATTTCAGTGCAATAAATACATAAATCGTCTGAAACCTCTTTTTTTTTCTTTTCTAGATTAGCTACGAGTATTGCGGTATTGGGACTTTTTTTAACATTCTTTTTTTCATTATTTTTTTCGAGTTCTAATTTATAAGATGATGAAGTAATAACAGCACTTTTGCCTCAACGAGCATTTGACATTGTTTTTATTGCAACATGAGATTTAGGTAAAATATCAGTCGGAGCAAAAACTAACGACGACAATGCTGATTGCCGTGAAGTGCTTGGTTGTGGACTGACTGTTCGCTTTAAAGTGATTGGTTGTGTGTATCAGCCAAGGATAATAACAATGTTTTCATCCTGAACTCCAACTGTAGTTTTACCGAAAGAATTTGTCGTGGGCTCAGCATTCCTGTTCTTGTAAAATCACTCATAGCGTTCTGCAGAGTTGCTGCTTTAGAGTACGCCACCCCAAAAAGCTTTTCACGTTGAAACTGGATAACAATATAACCTGGATTATTACAGAGGCATGTCATTACTTTTTTTCTGTAACGTGAAGTGGTTGTAAATGATGTGTACAGTGGGAAGGAAAAAAGGACTATAGTGACTCCGTTCTCTCGTGCTTTATCTATAAAGGAAAGATTTTTAGCATGCGTTGCGTGTCCATCTAGCTAAAGTAGTACAGGGTTATTCTTAGTAAGTTTGACGTTTGCGATGAAGTGATTTAGCCAGTGAACGAATATATAATTTTGTATCTATCCACTGGGATAACATATCGCGATAATTCCAGGAGCTGCACCATCTAATAATTCAGCCTTCCTACGGATTTTTGTGAAAATTAAGAGGGATAGAACATAAGCACCTGCAGCTGATATAAACAAAACAGCGGTAGTCAATTAGCTCCTTTCAGCAGAAAACCTACTTATTTCTTGCTTTTTAAAGAAAGAACCTTTGACATAGACCTTTTTTTTGAAGCATCTTCGATATTTCTATTTTTTCTATACTTCTTAACTCTATCTTCCAGAGTTGATTGTGGGACCAAAAATTTTCGACCTGCGACGCAATAGTCACGAATATCCTGTATTACTTTTAAAATCGAATTTGTCATAGAATCCTCGCTCCATGATTGCCGATTTGTTAATCTTTTATAGTTTCTTGGCATTTTCTGTTGAACTGTAACAAACAATAATATAAAATATAATTTACAACAAAGAAAAAATGACATTTAATAAATTGTACAAATCTGGGTACCACCAAGTTTTACCCAGTACGATTTTACCCCAAACACACCTATGAGAAAAAGGAAAAGAAATAACCTAAAAACACGATGCGTTTAACCTTAATATGTACTTAATCTTTGCTAAAAAACAAATTCTGCTTACCTTGACTTATGAAATTATGATACATTTATGAAATCCATCGAATATTAGATCAAACATTTATTTTCTACAAGCACGCACGAATGTCATTCAACTTTTGTTGACAAACTACTCGAGATGGGTATTTACAGTGGACGCAGCGCGCGTAAATTTGAAATGCACTAGAAAGCAATAATGCCTTGTCACGATTTTACTCCCATACTCGGTTTTGGACTAATCTCCCCTACGAGAAAAATTGGGAAAAAAATTAATTATATTAAAAGAAAATCTTGTACTGGATACTAATTTTCTATGAACCCTTTTGAATTCTAATGTCTGTACGAGAAATATGAATAGAAATAACTGAAATCATGTTAAAAAATAAATTAAAAAATACAAATTTGATATAAACTCAAATTTATCATACAACCAACATAGTGTAATAATTAGGGTTTTTTTCAGCTATATATTAAATTATCCATTATTCATGTATTTTTCGATAAACAATATTCATTATTTCACTGCCAGATTGATCCAGGTAGATCAAATGGAACCGATTTCGGCTTTCAGACAAAACTTCTCGATTGTCAGTCACAATCACGTTCGTAATTTTAATATGTTAATAAAATATTCCCAACATACTTTTATGTAAATATATCATGTCAAAATATAAATAAATTATCAGTATTTTACAATAGTTGCAGGAAACCTTTGTAAATGTCAATAAAATTTTTATAAAAAATTGAACCAACTTCAAAAAATAAAATAAAAAGCAAAAACTAATATAAATTTTTATATGAAATTAAAATTCTTGAAGTCGGCGCCGAATTAATACCTATCAAAATGTGATTCATATAAAAAGATTCAGAAATACCTGATTTGTATTGTCTTCTTACCGTAGTTTGTATGTATCTCTAGTTACTAGTTATTTGTTTCATTTAGCAATAATTTGGCGCAAACTATCAACCATTTAAAAATTTATATCGTCATTTTTCACTTTTTAGCGCTTTTTTAGAAGTCGGTTCCATTTTTTTTATTTTTATTTTTCGATTATTAGTTTTGAATTGAGTTGAGTTGCTAAAAGTACAAAAAAATACCTCTTTTATCCGTAGTTGTAGAATTATCGAATACCAGTTTTGAATGAAATTGTACCATTCGCTATCTTGAATTTTAAGAAATTAATTTTATATTCGGAACCTAGGCCCCAAGACCTCCAATGCCGATATTAACAGAACTTGAGACATGAAAATTTTTTAATCCGACATATTTTATCTTGCACATTAAGTTTGAAGAAATTAGTTTAAGGTACGTAATAAACGCTTTATTTTCCCCTTTTTTTCAATCGGGGATAGTATATATCCCGAAGGCAATATTGTTAATTCTTCTTCTGGTTGTCAGGTTTCACAAAAATCGTTTTATATGTATTAGTTTTTTTCTCAATTCTTGCGCTCTTAGTATTCTTATTTATTGTAATGTTTAAAAAACAGAAAAAATAAATTGTAACAAATATACAATCAAAAAAGTTGATCGTGACCAGTCTAATAACCTGTAACTTTTTAATTCGAAAATTAGTTTGGACATACCGACATATTTTGACTTATCACTCTCACTTGCTATCCCAACAGAAATACGATTAACTCTTATAAAGTACCTGTTATAACTTTCCAATATAGATAACTTCTTTTTTTATGAAATTGGTTACCTATTTATTATTGGCTTGTGTCAGATAAGTTATTGAAAAGCTAATATGGTATGTTTGCCTCCTAATTTGAACAACGACAATAATTGAAAAACTAACCATTTGTTAAACAAGTATAGCATAATGGCAACGTCTCTCAATTCTTCAGTGCTACTTAAAGGGGATATAGCAGAAAAAAATTATTGCAATTTCAGTAGGCTAGTCTTTTAGGTAAATTACACTCATTATCATTTTATCTACAACGAAACATATTGCTGGACGCGCTGGTCTGGGGACTGCTACTAAAAGAGAGAATAGAGAAATAAAATGAGATATCTTCTTGCTAGATAAAATAAGTGATATTCGGTTTATAGTTTTTCCGTTGAAACTGCAAACTATTTAAATACAGTAAAAATTCTAACGTTTTATGTCCCTTCGTTCAAAAATGCTATTTGATTGTTTTTTCAAAAATTATATTTTAAGGAAAAATATATTTGTAAATGTTAAGAAGAACACAGATTTGAATGGCTATGTTTTAAATTTATTATTTTTTGTATTTTTATTCATAAGTAACAGAAAAATTTACATTTAAACTCACAGTTTAGATAAATCGAAAACTGCATATTTCTCTACAACTGTTGCAATTGGTTATTAATGATTTTTGTGGAAAATGTTTGAAATCAAACTTTAATAAACCTCAAAATAAGACTCATTGCAACACGAAAAATACATGCGGAAATATTAATTTTACATTTCGCGGCATTTGAAAATATGCACATTTTTTAATTAAAAAAAAAATATTTGAATTTTCCTTTGTATTACTGGTGGTATTTATTTTACTTATTATATTAGAAAAAATCGTATTATAACTATTCATATCCAATTTCATGCTTGATTATAATTTATAAAACTTTTTTAAGTCCAAGTCAAAGTCACCATAGAGTATAACTATTGGCTCCTGCAACTTTTGTCTAGAATTATTTTCACATTTTCCCTCTACACTCACTACATGGTTCACTCATTCGACTTCCATTTGACTCTTAAAGATCATTTTGATCTCATAGAATGATTTTCTGACGTCAAATTTTTAAGGTAGGAAATATATAGTTCTTGAAAGTCAAGATCACGTCCAGACCTCTCCAAATTTTTTCTTTATAATTTTTTTGTTTGGTTTTTCAAACTGTTAATTTACGAGGAAAATGCCCGGAGTGTCCGGTTTCGATTTTGATGAAACTTTAGCATATTGTAGCAGATACAAAATTAAATCGCCGTAGATTAATTTTAAAGGGGTGAAAACCGCCCCTAAAATTCACCCCTAAAAACAATTTTTTTTAAATATCTCAAGTTTTAACTAAGTGAAAATTATTTGCTATTTGAAACGATGTAAAACTATGGTAATTTAACCTTTATGCATATCATCCCTTATTTTTTATAAGGATAGACCTGCACTTCATTCATGTATTTTAATTCTAAAAATTATATAATAAAACGGAATTCTTCGAAAATATTTTTATGCATACATATATGACTAAAGTTGACATGACTAAAATGTGGTCGGACTTGCATTGTCTTTATTTTTATTTATTTTTATTTTTACGACGTTTCGATTAGGTTGTATCTCTAATAGTTATAAAGTATAATCTGAATGTTTCGTCTTAAGACTACGAGCTTATATAGGGACTGTGTCCATTGAAGCCCAAAGTTTCGCTTTGCTGTACGCACCTCAATGATTTGATGTTACAAAGTAGTGGTCGCCAAAGATTAGGTATCTCAACACTCGGTTTACTGAAGATTCCATTATTGTTTTTAATGTATGCTGCTTCTATAAATTTTCTTTTTTTCATATTGGGTTCCATATATATTGCCGTAGCCTCAGACTGTTTTATATAGTGTTGTTTATCCCAGGAGTGTTCTGCAATACCTGATCTCGACATTTCCCCTTTTTGTGTATGAGTTTTGTGTTCCTTAATTCTAACTTCTAGTGGTCATTTGGTTTATTCAATATACATTTCACCACACTCACATGGAACTTTGTAAACACATTCTTTCTTATCGGTAGTTTTAGGTTTTGTTTTGTTAAATGAGCAGCATCAACAACCGACTCTACCTGAAATAACTTCAAGAGAAACTATCATAAACTTTTCTTCAAAAATACAGAGCAGAAGAACAACAACTAAGCAAGGAGCTTAATATCGTAGTAACACCAAAAAGCATGCCCGTTTTAGATATCATAAGCTCTGTAGAATCTGTACAAGTAGACTAAAACCATTCTGACGACCCCTCAGGGGGGTTGTGGAGGCGGCTTTATGTCGCGTCCATGACTACGGGGGCTGACGTCCCCGGGGTCCCAGTCACGTTTGTGTTTGTCTTGTGTCGTCCTGCATGTCAACCGTTCTCGGGGGCCGGTGGTTGATGAGGAAGTGCTCTCGAGGGTGGTGACTTGCCTTAACCGGCCGGTCAAGTGGCAGGGGACCACATTTAAAACCCCCTCAAGCTAGGATGTGTCTGGACAAGCCAGGGCTGCGTGGTTTAGGGGATGCTAAATCGCTATTGTTCAGAAATTCCGGGAACCGGGCGCCTCCTAGTTTAATAAATGCCTTCCCACAGCATGCGGGGCACTGCTGTGGGCGACAGTCTTTTCCTCCGCTACTCGTGGGAATCAAATGAGCAATTTTGAATTTCCAAAAATAGGCGGGTCCTTAAAAAGACCCAGAACTGAGTCTCCTGTAGAAGTACCTATCACGTATGAAAAGTATTTTATTATCAAACCTTCTGAGGGTTCATTTATGAACATATCTCCTTTCATATTACATAAAGCGTTGCAATCTTATTTTGGCACACTATCTAATGTTAGAAAATTACATGATGGATCTTTGTTGATTGAAGTGTCGAATGAAAACCAATCTCGTAAAGCGTCTACTATTAATAAACTACATACATTCGATGTTACTGCTTCACCACACCCTTCTTTAAATTATATAAAAGGTATTATTACTTGCAACGATTTCTCAAACTGCACTAAACAAGAAATCCTTAAAAATTTAGATAATCAAGGTGTTATTAGTGTTAAAAAAATAATATCTAGAAAAAAACGGTAAAGAATTCCCTACTAACAACTACATATTAACATTTAAAACTCATACATTACCCCCCAAAATTTTAGCTGGATGGTATTCATTACGAGTCAGACATTTTATCTTATCCCCATTAAGGTGTTTTTCATGCCAAAAGTTTGGGCATACGGCGGCCCGTTGCCCTAACTCTCCGGTGTGTCCTTCCTGTGGTCACGATACTCATACCGACTCACCGTGTTCTCCCCCACCAAAATGTTCTAATTGTGATCTCAATCATTCACCAAGATATAAGGGATATGAATCTTACAAGAGGGAATTTGGTATCCAAAAGATCCGCACCATGGAAAAAATATCATATCCAGAAGCAAAAAAGAAGTTTATAAGTCAGAATCCATCTTTCACTGTGCCGTATAATATTGTTGCATCTAAGAATATTGTAGCTAAAAACAACAATCCAGTAGTCACTAAAAAAACAACATCTATCGCAATCCAATGCGAACTAAATCCTTCAAATGAAGGCATTACATCCTCACAAGATCCAAAACCCAAACCAAAACCCTCCTTCCCAACTCCTTTACGCCTCGTATCCTCCGATTCCAAACACACCACAAAACCCTCTCTCTCCCAGTCCTCTCAGTCCCTTCATCCTATTCCTTCCCCTACCCCTTCCTCTTCCTCTTCATCCAGTTCCATTACTCATCATAAATCTTCCAGACAGCAGTCTGGTTCTTCTCATCCTACTTCATTGGGAAAAAAACCATCTTCCCAACCCATTAGAAAACCCCCTCAAAGTTCTTCTACTAAAGACATATCAAGCAAATCACATAAAAGTTCCAGCAAATCCTCATCAAAGAAACTCCTTAATGATATGGTAGTGGATGAACTCTTCGATCAAGACCCTAAAAATATATTACCTAAGAACGGTAAACAGTATAAATAATCTTTCATTTTTAAAATAACGAGACTACACCAGTTTACCATTTTATTTCAAATTCTTACCAACTATATTGCAATGGAATTTATTGGGTCTTCGTAATAATCTAGAAAATCTTAATCTCTTAATATCGAGGTGTAGTCCGTCGGTGATCCTACTTCAGGAAACCAATCTTCAACCAGATAAGGATACCCATGTTAATAGATATAACATCATAAGAAAAGATAGAATTTTTAACCTACGAGCGTCTGGAGGTGTAGCTATATTTGTAAAAGAAAATATTCATTACTCCAACATCAACATTGACACTGATTTGGAAGCCATAGCGATTAGAATAGAAAGCCTTAACATGACATTCTGCTCCATATATATTCCTAATTCAACCAATTTATCTAATGATGTCCTTACAGATTTGGTTCGTCAACTCCCTACTCTATTTATATTGGCGGGCGATTTCAATGCCCACAACAACATTTGGGGTTCAATTGACACAGATACTAGAGGACAATTAATGGAATCATTTATCGAAGACCACCCTGTATTCCTCCTCAATGATGGCTCTGCAACTTTTGTTAGTTCGGCCACCGGTACATTCTCCTCTATAGACCTAACATTGTGCAGCCCTGCGATAGCAGATCGATATCAATGGGAAGCACTGGATGAGACGTTTGGAAGCGACCATTTTCCTATAGTATGTAAATCTTTGAGTTGGCAATCTTCTAGAAATCCAAAAATAATTTATGACCTTAAAAATGCGGATTGGGAAAGATACAGAACATCTTTTATTGGTCCCAATGTAGATACACATGATATTAACACCACTCTAGAATCGTTTATATTATCCATGAAGCAAGCCGCGGACATAAGTATACCGAAAAAAAATCTCTTCCCGAACCGTCCCCCAGTACCATGGTGGTCAAATGAGTGTAAAATGGCCATAAAAAATAGAAAGACCGCTTTAAACCGATTTAAGCATCATCCTACACAAGATAACTTTGTAGCTTTTAAACAGGCCAGAGCCAAAGCTAAAAAAGTAATCAAGGAATCTAAAAGAAATTCCTGGAATAAATTCGTTGATTCAATCAAAGTAAAAACATCCTCTCATGAAGTATGGAGTAAGATCAACCGCCTCAAAGGTAGACCTTCTAGAATAATTCATAGTATCAAAAGCAATAACACCTGGATACACGATAATAAAGAGATAGCAGAGTGCTTTGCATACCATTATACTGAAGTTTCGAGTTCTCATAATTATAATGAGAATTTTGTACGAATTAAGAACAATGTTGAGAAATCTTCCCTCAATTTTGACTCCTCTACGGAATTTTCATATAACTTTCCATTCAACATTCAGGAACTTAAACATTCTCTATCAAAGAGCAGAAATAGCGCCCCTGGACCAGACGACATTCTCATTTCTATGGTAGTCAACTTACCAGATTATGCACTTTCCATTCTCTTAAAAATATTCAACATAATATGGTTAGAAGGTAAATTTCCCAAGGCATGGAGACACTCCATATTAATTCCAATTCATAAACCGGCCAAATCTCGTATACTGATAGAGAATTATCGCCCTATATCCTTGACGAGTCATATATGTAAGATTCTAGAAAGGATGGTTAATTTTCGTCTTATGTGGTATGTTGAAAAAAATAAACTTTTGGATCCTAATCAATTGGGGTTTCGAAAGGGATTCTCAACCATAGATCATATCATGGGACTAAGCATAGATATACATTCGAGCTTCTATCAGAAGAACCACCTCTTGGCTATTTTCCTGGACTTATCCCATGCCTATGACA
The DNA here is from genome assembly GCA_034092305.1 of Diaprepes abbreviatus. Classification (NCBI taxonomy): domain Eukaryota; kingdom Metazoa; phylum Arthropoda; class Insecta; order Coleoptera; family Curculionidae; genus Diaprepes; species Diaprepes abbreviatus. Next base: position 2,144,411 of record JASJET010000316.1, read on the forward strand.
CAACATGGAGATATGATATTATGAGAACCTTACACAACTGGGGCTTGAAGGGTAACCTACCTATCTTCATATCTAACTTTCTATCTAACAGAACTTTTCAGGTCAGAATAATGGGATCACTATCATCTATACATATATTGGAAAATGGTCGTCCTCAGGGATCTACACTCAGTCCATCATTGTTCCTAATTGCCATCAATAGTATAAAGTCATACATTTCCCGGGAAATATCATATCGACTTTTTGCAGATGATATAGTCATATATCACTCTTCCTCAAATCCTAGAACTAGTCAAAGAATTATTCAAATCTGCCTTAATTCACTAACAAAATGGTCTAATAACCATGGATTTTCTTTCTCTCCCAACAAATCGTCTTGCACTCATTTTTGTAGGAAAAGGAATTGCCCCAGAGTACAAAATTTGGAAATGGAAAATATTCCCATAGCCAATAACCCTTCGACTAAATTCTTGGGCATAATATTCGATAGCAGGCTAAATTGGATAGAACACATCAAATACATTAAAACAAAGTGTCTTAGAGATATGGCTTTATTAAGAATGTTATCAGGAACAACATGGGGCACAGACTCCTTTTCATTGTTATCCCTATACAAATCTCTTATCAGATCTAAAATGGATTATGGCAGCCAGATATATATAACTGCACGAATATCTTATATAAATATGTTGAATACGATCCAAAATACATCGATTAGACTAGCATTAGGCGCATTTCGCACAAGTCCAATACCAAGCCTTAATTGCATTAGCAGAATTCCTCCTCTTCACTACAGAAGACTAACCTTACTTCTTCGTTATTCCACAAGGCTATGGAGCAAGCCTGAACATCCTCTCCACGATAAATTCTTCAATCTGCATAACATTCAACTTTATCCTGCTAGCATATCAATGCCAAGTTCACCGAACAGGCTATTACATAATGTCTTGATAGACCATAACCTGCAATTCCCTCCATTCCTGACAACTCATCCAACATTTCCACCATGGACAATACCCTCACATAGAATTAACTACTTTCTTCTATCTCATAACAAAAAATCTGCTAATCCTATAATGTTAAGAAATGATTACAATCATATCATTAATAATGAATTTTATAACTATGAAATTATATATACAGATGGCTCAAAATCCTCTACGGCGATTGGTGCGGCTTTCCATCATTATTCGCATTCAGAATCATTTAAGCTTAGCAATACATCAAGCATTCTTTCTGCTGAACTGTTTGCCATAGAAAGGGCAATTGCATTCATTCATAAATCCCCAATTGCTAGATGGTTAATAGCATCCGACTCTTTAAACTCCCTTATAAAAATAGAATCCTTTTCGTCGGATCATCCTTCTGTAGATAGAATTAATTACTTGTTTTACAAATGTCATAGATTAGGACACACTATCAATTTTATTTGGATACCTAGTCACATCGGCATCAGGGGCAATGAAGAAGCAGATCATCTCGCTAAAAATGTTAATGGCCCTATATTTAATTGTACTCTCCATACTAAAGATTTGCACCCGGGTATTCATAGATTTATATCTAATCTCATAGAGTCTGATTGGGATATTTTGGAGGGAAGCAACAAATTACGCGAAATTCTCAGTTCTACTCATAATACTTTCCTAGATCTCGATTTAAACAGAAAAGAACAATCAAAGATTTGCCGCCTCCTCATAGGACATACCAAGCTTACTCATTCGTATCTACTGCAGGGAGATGATCCCCCAGAATGCCCTCACTGTAACACAACACTGACGATCAAGCACATATTTACAGAATGTGAGGAATATTCTATGGCTCTTCATAGATATAACATACTTACTGACTCTATTAATCATTCTTTGTCCATTAATCCAGTCAACATAATCAAAGTAATTGATTTCTTAAAAGAAACACAACTATTCGATAAAATATAAAAGTTGGCACATATTAGGCCTACATGAGTTAATAATTTAATTTTCCAATCAGCGACCTTAACCAAAGAAGTGACGCTAAATGACCTCGTTGTCGATGCGTCATTAATTAAAATTCTCTCTCTCTCTCTCACTCCCATTCTGACGAGTTTAAGTGGAAAATAAAATCAACTTTGGAAGACAAGAAAAATCCAGTTCAAAATCTCTCCAAACTAGAAGCATCAGTCTTAAAAGAACTTCATAAGGATGAATCCGTAAAGATTTTACCGGCGGACAAAGGAAATGCAACAGTGATAATAGACATCGTAACGTACGACCAAAAAATCGGAGATATCCTGCAAAAAGGAATATATAGACAATTAGCCCGTGACCCCACAAAATCCATAGAGTCAAAAATGTACAGAATACTCAGGAAATACCAAAACAATATACCTGACAACCTACGATCGGCGCTCACACCACACTACAGTAAACCACCACATCTTTACGGACTTCCAATAATTCATAAAACGAACATACCTTTGAGGCCAATTACCAGCTCCAGAGGATCCCCAACAAATGCACTGGCGAAGTTTCTCTTAAAAGCATACAACCTTTAGAAGGTAAGACAAACACATATGTTAAAAATTCTACACATTTCGTGAACATTATTAGTAGCATCAATCTAGAGCCAGACGACAGACTAATAAGCTTTGATGTGGAAAGTCTGTATACTAATGTACCATTAGGAGAATCACTAGACATAATCAAAACTAGACTTTTAAATGATACTACTTTATCAGATCGAACCAGGTGGTGGACCTTTTGGAGTGTTGCCTGCGTAGTGCTTACTTTCAAGTAAAGGACAAGTTCTACGCTCAGGACGACGGACTTCCGATGGGTTCTTCATTCTCTCCAGTCGTTGCCAACATATATATATATATATATATATATATATATATATATATATATATATATATATATATGGAATGGTTCGAAAGTCATGCCACAGAAACAGCAACAGTAAAACTGAAAGTCTGGTTGAGATATGTCGATGAAGCTTTCATCGTATGGAAGGGCAATGATCAAGAACTTAATAATTTCCTAAAACATCTAAATACCATTCGATCTACAATAAAGTTTACCATGGAAAAAGAGGTAAATGATCAATTGCCCTTCCTAGATGCATGGTGAACCGTTCAAACGAAACTATTAAAACTTCAGTATACAGAAAGCCTACACATACTGGACAATATTTTAATCATAGTTCTAATCATTCTGTTGTAACAAAACGAGGAATTATACGCAACCTCTATAATCGCGCTATATCTATATGGAATAATGCCTAATCATTGGAAAAAGAGATTGCAAATATTAAATCCGATTTATAACAGAATGGTTATCTTTAGAACTAATTGACGATGTTATAAATAATTTTAGAACAACGAACACTGGACAGCAAGAAACACATCCCTTCTTCACAATCCCGTACATTAAGGGAACATCGGAGAAAATAAAACGAATTGCCAGTAGTTATAATATAAAAACAGCCTTTAAATCAGGAAATACACTAAGAGCTCATTTAACAAAAACCAAACCTAAAACTACTGTTAAGAAAGAATATATTTACAGTTCCATGTAAGTGTGGTGAAATGTATATTGGAGAAACCAAACGACCACTAGAAGTTAGAATTAAGGAACATAAAACTCATACACAAAAAAGGGGAAACGTCGAGATCAGGTATTGCAGAACACTCCTGAGATAAACAACACTATATAAAATGGTCTAAGGCTGCGGTAATATATATGGAACCCAATATGAAAAAAAGAAAATTTATAGAAGCAGCATACATTAAAAACAATAACGGAATATTCAGTAAACCGAATGTTGAGATACCTAATCTTTAGCAACCACTACTTTGTAACATCATATCATGAGGTGTGTACAGTGAAGCGAAACTTTGCGCTTCAATGGACACACTCCCTATATAAGCCCATAGTTTTAAGACAAAACATTTAGTTTATACTTGATAACGATTAGAGATACAACCTAATCGAAACGTCGTAAAAATAAAAATAAATAAAAATAAAGACAATGCAAGTCCGACCACATTTTAGTCAATCTTCAACATTGTCTACAACCTTCAAACTAAAGTTGGCATGTTTCAATGTTTTCGAAAAATCTAATAAAAGGGGGTGAGTTACCCCAAATAATTTTTATATCTCAAGTTCTAATTGAGATATCATCACAAAACAAAGTTACTTGTTATTTGAAGCGAAGTAAAACTATAGTTGTTTCACCTCAAGGCATATTATTTCTTTTATGGGTAAACCTGCACTTCATTTACTTATTTTAATTCTAGAAATTATGAAATTAAACAGAATTTTTTTTAATATTTTTTTACAAATAAAATATACATATTAAAAATACCATCTTTGATCCCGATATTAAAGGACAGATGTATATAAATTTCCATAAATCTATTTCCTTATGTCCAAAGTCCTTAGCGCGCAACTGCGGGCTTTATGTCATTTTTAATTATTTTAGCGGCATGGATTTTGTAAACAAAATGTTAGGTTTTAGTGGCGTTTATTGTGGTTGAATATAAGGAAATAAAGGCGTAGATAAAACGTCGTTGACAAATACGAATTTTTATTCAGTTTATTTATCGTACATAATCAATATACAAATTTTTAAAAGAATTGGACTGTAAAGTATTTATTGGAAAAAATATGTAAATATTAACAGTGTCTTGTAAAATACACTAGATCTTGAGCTATAAGATTTTCTGCAGCTCAAGGTAAAAGGCCCAAAATTGTTTTAAAATATATAATTTCATTATAAATAATAAAATGCTTTGTTTAGTGTCACCTACCGTAGATAATTGGGAAAAATTTCTAAAGGAACCTATAGGCGAATTGTCCGAAAGGTTCTTCCACTTGTTCAATTAGCCCTTTAAAAATTGTTGTTCTGGGATTATAATGACAATAATTTTTTATGACTCTTGCACGTAGAGTCTAAGAGTTTTAAAATAATAACGAAGAAAATTTTTAGATATGAATTAACATTTGTGCTGTACAAAGTAAATCTCAACATAAAACAAAAATGATCTGTGAAATGAAACGTATTCAAGTCAAAAACATTGATAATGATGATTCCAAAATTGACAAAAAGGCTTTCAAGGGTTGATTGTTTACTAAATTATATTCCGAATCAGGATATTGCATACCTTGATAAAATTCAATTTCAGAATTTTTAATACCATTAAACAATAATTTATTTTTCCTTCTCTTTTAGATAATTTTTTTTAAATAGAACTGTCCTCCATTTTGACTTAATTTAAAAACATATTTTAATTATATTAAATATACACCAAAGTATATTATCCTGCCTAAATAGTTTATTTATCATCAACATGAACTATTGATAATATATTGGATGTTAAATTTCTTGGTAATTGTATTCGATAAAAACTGATAAAACCAAGTGATTTTTTTATTTTTAGTTAACAATAATTTTATATTCTACTGGATCATATAATGTTAATAAGTGCATAAACAATACATTTTGTTTATTATTTGCTGAATAGTTTACACATTAAAGGAGCATAAAAAGATATTCAGAAATATAATTATATTTAAATACGTAAAAACTAAATCCTTGTAAAAAATAAAAGTATAAAGTTTACAAAAAGAAATTGTCAAATAACAGAAAACAATTTTATTGATTTTTAAATAATATTGATCATGTGTATTTTTGCGTAAGATTTTCGTCCTTTTAATACCATTTTTAGCTTCATGTTATAACCTAACATAGCAGGAAATATTTCAATAAATAATTTTTTTAATTGTATTTTATCATTATATAATAAAACATGATCTATTTTTCATTTCAGTACTATCAAAGGAGGAATCAAGAACTTCATTTAAAACATGCACACTTTTCACCTCAAAAATATATTTTTTTTAATATTAAGTTTGCCCTATGTAAAATAAAAATGATTAAATTATATAGATCATGAAAAAAAAAAGTTACTTACCACAACACTATTGGGCTTGAATTTTAGGACGTTACTCAACTTTTTGGCCTCGAGTTCCTAGTAGTCATTAAGAGTGAAATGTTTACACCATATTCTTACCTACACATTGGTGTTCGATCCATAGTGTTATATAATCAATGGATCTTCTGTTTTTTTTAAGTAAAAAGTTACTTTAAAAATGTATTATAAAGTTCCGATACTATAACAGGAATTTTGAAAAATTCCTGAAAAAATTCTTTGACTGAACAATATTATTTTTTAAATGCTTAATACAGCAAAGCCCTGTTTACCTGATATAAAGGAGGTGAATTCATTTTGAATAGTACATTTTTTCAGATAATCGATGAGAACAAAATTAGGCAGTAAGTTTTGATATTTCAATATAATTTTCTTATGAAGAATTTTCGATGAAAAGTGTTTTTTTTTTCAGAAGTTGAAAATTAAGGAAATTTTAATACTTCTAAAACATTTCTGGACGCATAATCAATTCAGAAACGTTAAGGCTCGAGGTGCTGCCCGAGTAGTAATTTGGTTGATTATTTATTACGTTTGGGGTGTCCCTGCCTGAGTGTGAGTTTGAATTTATTTTACTTATTGGTTATAACTATTCTGCAATAATGGAAATTATTATTAATGTTTGTGTTGTATAAACCACTATTTAGTTTATAATATACAACGTCGTATAAAGTTAAAGGATTTAATGTTTTTTTAGGTAAAAACTTAGTTTAAAAATTATAGAGTTCCAGTACTATACTACCAATTTTTATGAATAACTGAACAACTTTCTGACTCGGAATCGTTCAAAATATTCAATAAAATTAAAGCATTTAGCATCTGTGCATAGAGAACTTTGAGAATGAGGAGGTGAATTTATGAGATTTTAGTATTGCTGTTTCCCATTTTTGGAGTCGTATTTCACTTATTGCTTCTATATATATATATATATATATATATATATATATATATATATATATATATATATATATATATATATATATATATATATATATATATATATATATATATATATGTTTATGCGGCTTTTTAGCAGTGGATTACTTCATATATATATATATATATATATATATATATATATATATATATATATATATATATATATATATATGAAGTAAAATGCGAACAGTAAATGCAAACTTCTCTCCACCATATCCTTTCTGTGTTAGAGGTTGCACAGTTAGAATAAATTGTTATAAAACACAATTTATCCTATTCCACCACCATCGAGATGATGGCCCACCTGTACCACCACACCGAGAAGAAAGTCAAAACTTACCCTCCCCGCAACAGTGATACGGCAGAGGTACATATTTCGTCTCTACTAGACTCATCAGGGTACCGACATGCACCTGGCTGTGCAAAGGACAGATCAGAAGGAAGCATGCAAATACTGAACGTGGCTTCTCCGACCTCCCGCCGGATGGCGTATATATGTTTATGCGGATTTCACGGATTCCTCCGTGGGAGATGCAATAGCAGTGGATATGTCCACATTATGCCGTTGTAGTGCTGAAATCACATTCAGCAAACGTACAACTATATGCAGCTCCGCGTATGAATGAAGTAAAATGCGAACAGTAAATGCAAACTTCTCTCCACCATATCCTTTCTGTGTTAGAGGTTGCACAGTTAGAATAAATTGTTATAAAACACAATTTATCCTATTTCACCACCATCGAGATGATGGCCCACCTGTACCACCACACCGAGAAGAAAGTCAAAACTTACCCTCCCCGCAACAGTGATACGGCAGAGGTACATGTTTCGTCTCTACTAGACTCATCAGGGTACCGACATGCACCTGGCTGTGCAAAGGACAGATCAGAAGGAAGCATGCAAATACTGAACGTGGCTTCTCCGACCTCCCGCCGGATGGCGTATATATGTTTATGCGGATTTCACGGATTCCTCCGTGGGAGATGCAATAGCAGTGGATATGTCCACATTATGCCGTTGTAGTGCTGAAATCACATTCAGCAAACGTACAACTATATGCAGCTCCGCGTATGAATGAAGTAAAATGCGAACAGTAAATGCAAACTTCTCTCCACCATATCCTTTCTGTGTTAGAGGTTGCACAGTTAGAATAAATTGTTATAAAACACAATTTATCCTATTCCACCACCATCGAGATGATGGCCCACCTGTACCACCACACCGAGAAGAAAGTCAAAACTTACCCTCCCCGCAACAGTGATATGGCAGAGGTACATGTTTCGTCTCTACTAGACTCATCAGGGTACCGACATGCACCTGGCTGTGCAAAGGACAGATCAGAAGGAAGCATGCAAATACTGAACGTGGCTTCTCCGACCTCCCGCCGGATGGCGTATATATGTTTATGCGGATTTCACGGATTCCTCCGTGGGAGATGCAATAGCAGTGGATATGTCCACATTATGCCGTTGTAGTGCTGAAATCACATTCAGCAAACGTACAACTATATGCAGCTCCGCGTATGAATGAAGTAAAATGCGAACAGTAAATGCAAACTTCTCTCCACCATATCCTTTCTGTGTTAGAGGTTGCACAGTTAGAATAAATTGTTATAAAACACAATTTATCCTATTCCACCAACATCGAGATGATGGCCCACCTGTACCACCACACCGAGAAGAAAGTCAAAACTTACCCTCCCCGCAACAGTGATACGGCAGAGGTACATGTTTCGTCTCTACTAGACTCATCAGGGTACCGACATGCACCTGGCTGTGCAAAGGACAGATCAGAAGGAAGCATGCAAATACTGAACGTGGCTTCTCCGACCTCCCGCCGGATGGCGTATATATGTTTATGCGGATTTCACGGATTCCTCCGTGGGAGATGCAATAGCAGTGGATATGTCCACATAATGTGGATATGGTGGAGAGAAGTTTGCATTTACTGTTCGCATTTTACTTCATTCATACGCGGAGCTGCATATAGTTGTACGTTTGCTGAATGTGATTTCAGCACTACAACGGCATAATGTGGACATATCCACTGCTATTGCATCTCCCACAGAGGAATCCGTGAAATCCGCATAAACATATATACGCCATCCGGCGGGAGGTCGGAGAAGCCACGTTCAGTATTTGCATGCTTCCTTCTGATCTGTCCTTTGCACAGCCAGGTGCATGTCGTTACCCTGATGAGTCTAGTAGAGACGAAACATGTACCTCTGCCGTATCACTGTTGCGGGGAGGGTAAGTTTTGACTTTCTTCTCGGTGTGGTGGTACAGGTGGGCCATCATCTCGATGGTGGTGGAATAGGATAAATTGTGTTTTATAACAATTTATTCTAACTGTGCAACCTCTAACACAGAAAGGATATGGTGGAGAGAAGTTTGCATTTACTGTTCGCATTTTACTTCATTCATACGCGGAGCTGCATATAGTTGTACGTTTGCTGAATGTGATTTCAGCACTACAACGGCATAATGTGGACATATCCACTGCTATTGCATCTCCCACGGAGGAATCCGTGAAATCCGCATAAACATATATATATATATATATATATATATATATATATATATATATATATATATATATATATATATATATATATGGGGAATAATATAAGTGACTAAAAATAAATTTCCTCCGTTTAAAAAAATGGATGTCCCTTATTTTCGTTTCCTATGCTAATATACTCTCCGAATCCTTTTTTTATCACAGAAGAAACATTTGAGGGAACTCATGTCTTTAGAGAATAATCGGTTGATAAAATAAGCAAGACAAACAAGAAAGCACTAAAAACAAGAGCAAATCAATATCAAAAAGGCTTCTCACGTTTGCTGGCGGCATATGGTCTTGTTTGGACTCGGTGTCTCTTAAAATAACTAATAAAATTATAGCATTTAGCGTCTGCACACAGAGAACTTTGGGAATGTGGGGATAAATTTATGCGATTTTAATATTGCTCTTTCTCTTTTTTGGATCATATTGCACTCATTGCTTTTTTGGGGCATTATCAGTATTTACTTTATATGTATATGATAAATGATATAAGTGACTAAAAATGCCGTTAAAAGAATAGATATTGCTTATTTTCGTTTCCTCTATAACATATTAAAATGTCATCAAAATCGATGACAAACGCTTCAAGCGCCTTCCTTGTTAGTAAAAACTTTAAAATAAATCAAAGATGTTTTAGAGTAATAACTTTAATTACTTCATTACAGGTTATCAAGGAAAAAATATTATCAACTATATCTAAAAAACATGTAACCTTCAAACCAAGAAATTTTATTTCTTTTTTCTCATGTTCAGGTGAAAAGTAGATGACTAAATATAAATGCAGTTTTCGAAAAGTTATAGTTATTTCAAAAAATAATAAGACAATGAAAGTCCAGTAACTGATTTTTATCCAAAATCACAAATAATCTACAAATTGTAGAATTATGATAGATTTTATTTGTCCGGAATTATTTTTGTAAACTAATAGGAACCTATATATATTTAAACATTGAAAAAAATGTAACACATTACTTATTTTTAGGCCATACCTCTTTTATCTTTCCTTCCATCTTTTTAGCCATAATATTCAAACGTTTTATTAATTGGCCGTAAAAATCAATCATTTTAAAAATAAACAGAATATATTGTAAATCTGTATCCATTTACACAATCATTACACATAACATATGTTTTGCAGTGTTAAACACAAATATTAAAAACCTCTATTTACTGAAAGGAATGTAAATAGATAGATAAATTTATTTCATCGCATTTTGTATAAAATTTACGTCACATTCACATAACATCGACGGAATATACTTGAACCATCTCAGATTTGCTGATGACATATTCTTAATAGCAAGTAATCTCCAAGAATTGAACGAAATGCTACAACAGCTAAATGATGTATCCGCATCTGTAGGCCTTAAAATGAACTACAACAAAACAAAAATAATGAGCTACGAACAGGCAAACAACAATACAGAACCAGAGGAAAGAAAACGTCGAACACTATGTATACTTGGGTCATGACATCAGACTAGGGAAATCAAACCAGGATGCTGAAATAAAAAGAAGAACACAGCTGACATGGGCCGCTTTCGATAAACTTGCATACATCCTGAAAAATAATTCAATTTCCATAAATCTAAAAAGAAAAGTATACGACACATGCATATTACTGGTGTGTACGTATGGATTAGAGACCATATCCCTCACCAAAAAGTCCGCTAAAAAATTAGAAACAGTCCAAAGAGCGATGGAAAGGAACATACTTGGAATATCATTAAGAGACAGGATTAGAAACACCGAGATAAGACGCAGAACGAAAGTCAAAGACATCGTGAAGGAAGTTGCAAAGATGAAGTGACAATGGGCTGGTCACATAGCCCGATATGAGGACAACGGATGGACACGAAGAATCCTGGAATGGAGACCGAGAGAGACAACAAGAGGCACGGGAAGACCTCAAAAAAGATGGGTAGACGACATAAGGACAGTGACGGGCAAACAGTGGATGAGACTGGCGAAGAATAGAGAAAGATGGAAACAATTGAGAGAGACCTACATCCAAGAGTGGATGGACAGAGGTTGACAAAGACATTCAGATAACAAAAGTAAAAAGTGTAAAAAAATATTTATATGAAACAGTCTTTTTTGTCAGAAATCAAAACCCTTAACAGTGTAAAGCGAGATATTGTTCAATGGAATATTTATTATGTTATAGTTCCTAGATTTCACGAATCTATACATAAAAGGACTAATTAAGTTAGATGGTCAAGAATGAAAATGAAAGTTTTGGTGGAAATTCCTAAGGTTTCTATGTATTTTCAGGAATTCGCAAACGATAAACTAGCCAACTTTAGTAGCTGCAATTTTATGAAGTGCGATTTGCAGTGGTCTCTATTGTATTTATAACAATTTGAATAGTCCAGTACAATTAAAAAATCTGAATAGCACCGGAACAGCAACCCCAAATACGAGTATGAACACCATATGAAATGTGAGAATGTAATAACGAATAGTTAATAGAGAGAAGAGTATCATACTGATAAGATCCATGCATTTGAATATTGTAATATGTGAATTCCAGTTCAGTCCAAACTAATAACCTACAGTTACTGAACAATCATTAACCCCTTCACCCATATTTGAGAAAAATGAGTTGTGCATTTTTTCCTCATTTAATTAAAAATAATTATTAGTAAATCAACACTTCATAGGCTCTCTAAGGACATACATTTCTCCATCCCGGTCTCTATCACGTCATGTTTAAGGTCATATCAAAGTCAAATGGAGTAAAATTGACTAAATAAATCTGGAAAAGTAGATATGTGCATTTTTGAGGTTGCTAAATCCGAATTCGCAGTTTGGTTAATCCTCCAAGGTCGGCCAAAGGTCATTTTAGGGTCATTACAAGGTCAAATGGAGAAAAAATCACTAAATAAGTCTGAAAAAAATGTATGTTTTGGTGTCGTGGTTCGTTTAATCCCCCAAGCTCAGCCAGGGGTCATTCCAGAGTCATTTCAGGATCAAAATGACAAAAATCCACTAAATAGATCTGAAAAAGAAGGTATGTAGCTTTTTGGAGTCGCTGAATCTAAATTCATGGTTTGTTTTATCCCCCAAGGTCAGCCAGAGGTAATTTCAGCGTCATTTAGGGTTAGTTCGAATTGAGAAAAATCTACTAAATAGAAGATATGTACAAAAGAAGATATGTAGACTTTTGAGGGCGCTGAGCTGCGAACATACCCCGGTACAATTACCATAACGTCAGAACTAAGGCCCGGTTGTTTGAACGCTGAATAACGTAATAATATTTTTATTTATATTTTAAAAGTATTGATAAGCAGTAGATATTTCATTTCTTGGTACACACATACCAATTTTATGTTATCCCTTTATAATTGTATTATTTAAACGAGTATCATATCATACGTCAATTCTAGAATACTTAAAAGTATGAATTTACGATTGCCTAAATTATTTTTATTGTTATTTTCCATATGTAAACAATATCTAATAATATTTATCAATAAAAATAAGGTTTAAAATCCTCTTCTTGTTAATTTTAATTTATAGTAATTTTTAACACTTAAAACACTGAAAAGAGTCACGACAAGCAATTAAACTGAAAGAAAAGATAAGTAAACGTGTTTATGCCTGTCAAACATCAAAAAAGCCTCTCCCCCACTGACCATAAACAGCCTTCAAACAATTCTATTATTGTTTAAATCTATATGGTATGATCGAAGGCGCTGAGTCTAAATTTGTGGCTTTTTAATACCTCAGAGTTAACCAAAGTTAATTTCAAGGTCAAAATGAAAAAAAGCTACTAAATAAATCTGTAAAAAATGAAAACCCACGCGCAGCTAGATCGATATAGCAGTCAGACCAGCGGATCATTTTTTGAGCCAAAACTCAAGGTCCAAAACCTCGTACTCCACGCACAGCTAGAGTGATATCCGTTACACAGCAGATATGTAAGAGGAGTTAGTTATTATGAAATAGTAATCCAAAATCCAAGCTCCCAAATTCACATAAGCTAGGCACATCTAGATTGATATCCATTACACAGTAGACAGGAGAGCGGACCAAATTTTTATAAATATGCCAAAACATAAACTCTCATAGCCACATATCCCATGCATAGCGAGATCAATGTCCGTTACGCTGCAGACAGAGGTGAAAAGCAAGGATTTATAAGTGTATGAAATAAAACCCAAGCTCTCCGAAAACCATATATTCCAGACATAGCATATATGAGAGTTTGGGTTTTGTATTATACACTTAGAAAAACTCGCTTTGCTAGCCTAGCTGTTAGGTAACGGATATCGATCTAACTGTGCGTGGGATATATGGTTTTAGAAGCTTGAGTTTCGGCTCAAAATCTCGATCCGCTTGCCTGTGTGCTATGTAAGGGCTATTGATCTCGCTGCGCGTGACTTCCCATTTTTTACAGATTTATTTAGTGGATTTTTTTTTCATTTTGACCTTAAATGACCTTTAGTTAACGTTGCGGTATTACACAAACCACAAAAGGCTACAGATATTCTTTTACAGATCTAGTTAGTTGATTTTTCTCAATTTGACCTTCAAATTATGTTGAAATTGCCTCTAGCTGTCCTTGGGGGATTTAACAAACCACGAATTTGGATGCAGCGATCCCAAAAACCTACATATATTCTTTTTCAGATTTATTTAGTGGATTTTTCTTAATTTGACTTTGAAATGGTCCTTGAAGGACCTCTGTCTCACCTTGAGGGATTAAACAATCAACAAATTCGGATTCAGCAACCTCAAAATTCTTCAGATTTATTTAGCGTTTTTTTTTCTCAATTTGACCTTGTAATGACCCGTAAATGACCTCTGGTCGACCTTGGGGAATTAAACAAATTCGGATTCAGGGACTTCAAAAACGCACATATCTACTTTTTCAGATTTATTTAGTGAATTTTAGTCCATTGACTTTGAAATGACCTTGAACCTGGCGTAACAGAAGTTAGCGGACCTCAGATTTGATTCAGGGTGTCTAATTACATAAGAATAAAATGGTCTGGTCAACTAGGCACTCACTTTTTTTTAAACCTGTGTAATTAATCCTGTTTCACCATTATCTTTTCTTTGGATGAGCTGCTCATGGAGGGTCTTCAATTATTTATATTGGAGATAAGTAAGATCAGGGCTAACACTAATATTACTACCGCTTAATCTATATTTGCGCTTGAGACAGCTTAGAGACATTGGGCCCTGGAAGAACACAATTTTCCTTCGCTAGCATTTGAAATTCTCAATTTGATGATCAAGTCTAAAAACTTTACATTTAGTATGAGTATTCAATTCCAATCTGTCCAACAGATTCCGAACATGAGATTTATTATGACAAACACTATATCTTATGTTCTCAAAACTCCTATCTTGAAAATTATACATAATAATATTTTTAGACCTCTCACTTCAGTCCTGCACCTTCGACAAAACATTTATTTCGCTGTGCAAAGACTGCCGTTCCAGAGCCGATAGTCCCAAAATGTCGCAGTTACTTTTAAGCTCTTTTTCCAAGTTTTTTCATAAATCAACGACCTCATTTTCAAGATAAGTAATTTTATACCTCTAAATAGTCTTTATTTCATACTTAAAGGTATTGAAAACTAACAAAGATTTCAGGAAGTTTCTTGACTTACTATTTATAAGGACGCCTTTCGTAAGCATAGAACTACACTTTATTGTACTGAGTAACTAGAATTTGAAACACCCTGTACACGTTTGTGCTATCAACATTACCATGTTTCTCCACTACGCTCCAGAGAATTTATAGCTGATAGAGGAGTAAAAACAACCCGGGATCATGGACGTAACTCAGCTTTCTATTTCGTTTACGACCTGTTTTACAAAGGATGCGGCGGATACGAATGGTAGATTTCCGGTTAAGACTCTGCGCAGTTTTATGAGGCGACTGTCATTAAGAAAAGAGACACAACGAAATACTGAAGTTAGCAAAGTACTTTTGAATAAAATCAAGTTTAAAATTTAATTCAGTGTGGAAAATTCCTTTGGATTTAGAAAACACTTTCGGCTAGAACGATTTATCAGAATAGGGTGTTTTATACAAAGGCAAAGGGTGGTTTTATAATTGAATAATTTTAATTTTCCTTGATTCCGACTTGTAGTATAAAATTGTATAAATGGCCATAAACAGAGCGACATTCTAATGTTAGCGCGTTTTTATTATATTTAGGGTAGTTAGTGTTGACAATCACTAAACCAAGAATATCTCGACTTAACATTGTTTCAGAGATACGAGAAAAGAAACATGAAATTCTATTACTATCAGGGGCGGATCCAGCATCTCTCTTGGGGGGGGAGGGCGGTGATATCAGAAAAGTACAGTATGGCATGCGAAAGCAAGTTGTCGACGGGGGGGGGGGGGTACACCGGAAACAGAAACATTCCCATTTCTAGTGTAAAAGGCAGGGTCGAGTCTATTTTTCTGAATTTGAAGCTCTAGGAGAGGGGGGAATGCCAGCAATATATACATTCCTAGTATGAGAGGCTGAATCGGATCTATTTTCCTGAACTCAAAGCTCTTGGGGGGCGGCTATCGCAAGAAAAACAAGTTGTCAATGGGAGGGCAGTGCCAGCAGCATACATATTCCTAATATAAAAGACAGAATCGGTTCTGATTTCCCGAACTCTGAGCTGTTGAGAGGGGAGGGGCGATCGCAAGCATACACATTCCTATTCTCTATTCAAGAACTAGAGAGAGTAATAAAACTGTTTTCGAAATCTCCAACGTACCTGCTCCAGTGCCGCAGGTAACTGAGGACTGCCGTAAATCTAATTATATTTAATTATTATAAGCTTTTATAAATTTACTGCAACAATAAAATTTCCAAATAGTCCAATTTAATTTCTGTCAGTGAGCAAAGTACACCTTACAATGTGTTCTTAGTGTTTTATCTTATTTGTGCTTGTTTTTATATATTATTTGAGATTAGTAAGATACCCAAAATATATGGCTTCCACCTCCAAATTTATTCCAAAATCGTTAAACCAAGGCATTTTTTCCTCAAAGAAAAACTTATTACGATGAATATTTATGATGCCTTAAGATATTAATATCTAGATAATAATGTTAAAAGCTCTGTTAAGATATGTTTCAACATGACAGAAGTTGGGAAATCTACTATGTACCGAATACTGAAGGAGAAAAAAACTACTGGAATTGTTAGTACTCCCAAGCCACATTCGATCACTGGCAGACGAAAAACTTCGTTGGAAGAAGGGATGAAAACTGCATTAAAAGGAGTTGTACGTACATTTTATTATGAGAAGCAGATCCCAACCGTCGACGAAATTCTAACTAAAATCAATGAAGATCGGGATTTGCCTGAAATCAAAGGAACTGAGCTTTGGAAATTGCTCAGAGAAGAGATAGGAAATCGGTTATTTCTCTCTCTGTCTCTCAAGTAAAAAGTAGAGTTGCTAGAAATAACACAACTTACAAAATTAGTAATTTAGCTGAACTTTCTACTGATTTTTTGAATAAAGTTACTGCGGAAAGTTGGGAAAAATCCATATAATAAAAAAATAAAACAAAATTTGGAAACTCGATCTCATGATCAGTGAGATAAAGGAACCAATTATAATTAATTTGAGATAGCTTCGTTGATTTTGATTAGGAATTAGATACTTAATGTTTACCACTGTAAACACAATTTATTATTTAAATTTTTATTTTTGTTGTATTTTATTGTTTAATGTTGTTTATATATCTTCTTATTTTTTTATATATTTTTATTTTAGTGTGTCCCATTCTTTAATTTTATATATATTTAATTCCAATTAACCGTAATTTTTTTATTATTTAATTATTGTATCTGCGTCTTTTTCTTAAGCGTGTAGAATTAACAAGTTTATTTTATTTTTTTGGGGCTATCGGATTTCCATATAATAAAGTAAATGAAATTAAGATGTCAGTGCTCCATCATTCTTCTCAAAAACAATCCGTCATAAACTCTTTGGTACACAGAGTTGAACAATGCTTGAAATCTCCAAAGGACGCAATTCGATTTCAAACAGAAGGCGTTTACAAGCTACCTTGCTCTTATGGTAAAGTATATGTAGGTGAAACAGGACGGTCTATATCCACTAGGCTTACGGAACGTTAAAAATGTATAAAAAGAATCAAATTGTACAATCTGCAGTAGCTGAACACCAGCATTGCACAGGTCATAATTTTATTATAAAAGAAACTAAGGAGCTAACATCAGTGCCTGGTTTCTTTAAACGTAAAATTAGAGAATCATTCGAAATTTGTAAATATCCAAATAATATAAATAGAGCTGCGGGTTACAATCTACATCACACGTGGAAATCGATAGTAACGCTGGATTATAGTGTTAAGTATAGTGCTGAGCACCAGTCAGGTATAAATACCGAGCTGTTGCTCCTCCTTAGTCATTCAGTGTTCTAATCTCGTGGAGTAAAGATCCCTGAAGAAGCCTCGTGCAATAGTAGGCGAAACGTCGGATAATAATTCCAATTTGACACGGTCTAAACCCAACAACCATGATTTTCAACTTGACCAAAGCCGTGAAAGCTTTCGTTCTTTATCCATACGTCATTTTAAAAAAACTATTTAACTTTCAATGAATGGAAATTTTCAATAAATACAAAAAAAATACTATACCACGATCAAAGGAGGGTGGGTAGGCAAGGAAAATTAAACAGTCTTGCAGATATAAAGAAACGTTGCCAGATTTAATTTATCGTTTCACTTGTCCACGAAAAAATTATTGTATTTTTTTATTTTACTGCAAGATATAATAATAAAGCATATAATATAATTTGTTGGCGCAAATGGTTTAAACACATTTCAAAGGAAACCCTACTGCCAAACTCTTCCATTCTTAGAAATTTTCTGAGTTATTACAAAACCAAAAGCCACCGGGCCGTAATGTCATCGAGAAATTTCGTTTCATCCCGAAGTCCTCATTAAAGAATTTATTGGGCATAGTCACTTTTACATGCTCGTTGAAAAAATACTATTAAAAATTCAACATCTCCATACCCAAGTGGATCGATAAAGAAAACATCTCCATACTCAAAATAATTTGTTTACTTTCCTAATTCCACATGTTCAAATTTAGAAATGTAACTGCAAATTAGAACAAGCTACTGTAATCCAGGGGATTGCCGAGTTGTGAGGTAAGCTTTTATGTCTTTTACTACATGTTTTATGGTGGCCGAAACGAAGATAAATTGCATCCCTGTCAGGAAATAGGAATGTTGTTGACACTAAGCTTATTTACACATGCGGGCTAAAATAGACGCGAAACACTTCTAATTGTAAAAAAGTGTCGACATGAAATTTAAATATATTCTTATAGAAAACATAAATAGTCAACGAAATTACATATGTAGAGTGAATATTTCTTCAACAGTTTAAATTGTTAAGTTAAATTATTTTTTTATATGCTCACGGTAGTTTTTAGTATGAATACTTGGTAATCATATTAAACATTAACTCTACAAATTTGTGCTTATATTTAAGTGTCCGTTTAAGTATGATTTTACAGCAAAAAGGCGATAGAAAGAAGTATTTAATATTCATGATTAATTGTGTATTAAAAATGTTCTATACTAGCCAATAATTCCAAAAGCAAATCAATATTAAAAGTACAATAGTATAAAGAGATAAAAACTATTCAAATAGTTTTCAAGATAATTTCAGTATTCTAGAAAATTCAATTGTGAATATATATATATATATATATATATATATATATATATATATATATATATATATATATATATATATATATATATATATATATATATAGGGGGAGTACGGACATAATGACAGGGCGTTTTGTTTTTTAATCATATTTCTTTATTTAACGTAAGTATAATCAGTTTCATTAATTTTTACTCATCTTAGGTCCATTGACTATCATTGACACAGTCTTATAATTAAGTAGGAACTATAATAAAATATCTCAATCACCATTTTGTCCATATAGTACGGACAAAATGACATAGAAGGTAAGGACATAATGACATACTAAAATTTTAAGAACACAGTTCACAAATAAATCGTTTGATCTTCTTTGGAACATCAGCACATGAAGCATGAGCCCAAAGAGAACAAGTCATGCATCGTAACCAACCTTCCTTCACCGGGCTTAGAACGGGAAAAAGATCATTGCAATAAATGTAAGCGCAATCGTTATCATCGTCTTCTGTCTCGCATATGAAATCTTCATTTCCTGAGCAATCATCATCTATTAGAGTAGGTTTACGCTGCCTCGATGCTCTCGATCTCTTTTCTAAGGGTAGTTAATTTTTGTAAGCAGGAATGTTTCTTTCATCACTATCAAAAATTTTTCTTTTAACTTGTCTCTTCTTTTCTGCTGGTAGATCCTTTGGTATCCTACAGAATATTGAGGAGAACCGCTGAAGCATTCATTAAAGTATGGATCTCAAAACTCATAGGTCAACTCAATTGGACAAAGTAGGTCAAAAAGTGTAGTTATCAAAGTTTACAATATACCCTTAAAATTGAAAAAATGGGGATATTAATGAATCTTCACTCTAAACGAAAAATGCCAAGCAAAATAATTTTTACAGAGTAAATTTATATCGATTCCAACGCGGATACAAGAAAGGTTGCAAAGCCCAAACGGGTAAAATCTAGAGTGAAAGCACCAGCAACAAATTTGTAACTAGTTAAAAATCAAAATTTGTGACTAGAATTGTATACTTGGTAAAAGGCCTATGACAAATTTGTAAAAATTTTTCATTACAGCTACAAGTATTTTGATAGACAGCAACCTTAAAACAAAAAAAAAACATATTACCTGCATTATTAAGCCTACAAAAATAGTTAATAACGGGATATTTTATCCTTTTGATTTTACATTTAGTTATAAATCAGTAATCTAATGCAGTTCTAAATAGTTAATTTTTAAGAGTTTCGATAACTATTTCTTTTTTTTTACTGCTATATTATTATAAAAAATTGTAAGTTCTTAAAATCAAAAATTTTCTTAAAGAACATTTTTAAAACCGAAATTTTATCGTTTAAAAGCTTTCTTTATCTCTTCGGTTAATTTAAAGCAACAAAAGAAAAAAGGTATATATTTTGACTCTCTTCGTATTTAATTAAATAAAAGAAAAAGGCCAGCTGGGTATCTGAGAAGCCACTTAAACACCTGTTTCCTTTTAAAACTGCCCGGTGAAAGCAGATAAACGGCTTTGTTTATTAATGAACGACTTTTGCTCGCACAGTGGATAATAGCTTCGAGTTTACGCTTCGGAATAAGCTGAGTAAAATAAATATCTCCTATTTTTAAATTAACACTTTAATGTGTACAGCAAAATTTAATAACTTCGATTAAATGGTTTGTTCAATTTTAAAATTTCCAAGTTTATTCCAATAAAATTATTGCCGGCTCTATTATTTTTAGTACATCACCATAAGATATTTTTTGCAACAATATAGTAACTTGGAAATGATATTATAACTAATAATTTATCCTACAAGTAAATGTTAATCCTATCTATTCTAATATAAACTAGTTCTAATTTTATATAGATTAATGACAATAAGGAATTACCTAAAAAATAATTATTAAATTAGGAAGTGAAGTGATAAGTTAAATTTTATTAAATTTATCAGACTAATTCGTGGTACTTTATTATAAAAGATAAGAACTGGCTTATCATATTACAGTTAATTATGCGAATCCGAAAATAGATGACAATCATAATCAATTATATTATGCAGACAATTGTCTATCTTGTTAATAATCAATTATATCTTGCTGTATTCTTTAATCTCACCTAGTATAGTAAGTATTTTATTATAAAACATAACAACTGACTTATCATATTACAGTTAATTATGCGAATCCGAAATAGATGATAATCATAATCAATTATATTATGCAGACAATTTTCTAACGAAATCTTGTTAATAATGAATTATATCTTGCTGTATTCTTTAATCTCACCTAGTAAAGTAAGTACTTTATTATAAAACGTAACACCTGACTTATCATATTACAGTTAATTATGCGAATCCGAAAATAGATGACAATCATAATCAATTATATTATGCAGACAATTATCTATCAAAATCTTGTTAATAATCAATTATATCTTGCTGT